>NW_020872923.1:218003-233003 GCF_003789085.1 Penaeus vannamei
TCATCGTCCACGCAGCGATCCATCACATCTATATACGTCGTAAGGAATCTTTATATATGGTTATGCGTTCCTTGATACGTCCCCAACGGTGCGTGGTTCTCGGACCGCCCGCTGCGTTCCGCGTCTTTGTTTACATTTCGTGATGTTTACGCGCGCAAGAAAACGTCTTTTGCGTGTTCGTTTATTGCTTTTATTAGTCGTAAGGGTTTTTAGCTTTTTTCACTGTCGATTCTTCTGGTTGTTTTTTTGGGGGGAGTAGATATTCGTTCTTCGTTGTGGGCGTCGGAGGATGAGGTATCGAGAGCGTTCGGCGGTGCGCCTTTACCGCCCGAAGTGGAAAGACGCCGTTTGCGCGGGAAGGAGCCACGCCGCAATTTATTTGAGAGCTTCATGAGTGTTTATTTAGAGTGTTTTTGTCTCCCGCGAGGCTACTGCGGCTCTCGAAGATGGTTCACACTTCAATATCTGAGAAAGCGGAGCAATTATTGTCCTCGCGAAGCCTCGAAGGCCCCCCGGGATCGATCTTCGCCCGGATTTCAATTGGCGAGCGGCGGAGGGCGCGCTTAATGGCGGCGGCCGACGCCTCGTCTCCGCGCCGCGTTAAAGTTTTTGGCCCGAAAAATTCACCATCTCGCCTGCGCCTCCAGAACACTAGAACACGTGCGAACTCCGGCGATTTTGAACCAGGTCAACAGGCGCAGAGTGCGCTTTCCCTTTTTTGTCTTTCTTTCTTTCTGACAAGGGCGCGAACGCTGCAGAGGTCATTAGCCCCCAATTATCAACGCACGGCAAACAATCGAGCCTTCATTACCGCCAACTAGTGACTACTCAAAAGCCATTAGGCCGCCTCCCTCGAGAAACAAATGATGAAAAAATAGCCTCACCTAAACACCTCCACGATCTCTTGGCATCACAAACAACAAAGCAACAAAACAAACCACCATCGGCGCCCTTCCCCTCTCGCCCAGATTAAAAAATGAAAATAATAAAATTCTGCTTCTCTCGACACTCGCCATTCCTGTCGGCCCGCATTTCCAAGGCCACGATCCCCCCCCCCCCTCTCTCTCTCTCTCTCTCTCTCTCTCTCTCTCTCTCTCTCTCTCTCTCTCTCTCTCTCTCTCCTCTCTCTCCTCTCTCTCTCTCTCTCTCTCTTCTCTCTCTCTCTCTCTCTCCTTCCCTCCCTCTCTCTCTCTTTCTTCTCTCTCTCTTTACATTCTCTCTCTCTCTCTCTCTCTCTCTTCTCTCTCTCTCTCTCTCTCTCTCTCTCTCTCTCTTCTCTCTCTCTCCTCTCTCTCTCTCTCTCTCTCTCCTCTCTCTCTTTCTCTCTCTCTCTCTCCCTCTCCCTCCCTCTCTCTTTCTCTTTCTCTCTCTCTTCTCTTTCTTCCCTTCTCTCTCTCTCTCTCTCTCTCTCTCTCTCTCTCTCTCTCTCCTCTCTCTCTCTCTCTCTCTCTCTCTCTCTCTCTCTCTCTCTCTCTCTCTCTCTCTCTCTCTCTCTCTCTCTCTCTCTCTCTCTCTCTCTCTCTCTCCCTCCCTCCTCCCTCCCTCCCTCTCCCTCTCCCTCCCTCCCTCCCTCCCTCCCTCCCTCCCTCCTTCCCCTCCCTCCCTCCCCCTCTCTTTCTCTTCTCTCTCTTCTCTTTACCTCTCTCTCTCTCTCTCTCTCTCAGCCTTTCTAAAGTTTTCCTTCTTTTCCACACCCTTTGCATCGTCACTCCATTCCAACATTTCTCCCTCCTTTACGCCTGCTTTGCTCCTGACCTCATTATTTTCCCCTCTCTCTTTCCTCGTGCCTTTATTCCGTCTCGTTCCCTCCCTCATTCTCTTCTTTTTTTGTTTTGTTTTTAGCATTACTGTTCCTCCGTCTTTTTACCTTTTTTTTCTTCGCCATATGATGCAATTATTCCATTTCCTTTCCATATTCTTTTGGTGTTGTTGTTTTTGTTGTTTTTGTTGTTGTTTATTACTTCTTTCTTACTTTCTTATTCTCTTTGTCCGTTCATATCAGTATTCTTCACCTACGTTCGTTTCCCCCTCCTTCATTTACCCTTCTCCCTTCCTCTACGATTCGCCATTTTCCTTTTTCACGTCCGTTCCCCTCTCTCCCCTTTTCCACTCCCTCCACTCTTTCCCCTCTCCTTCCTTCTCTCCCTTCCCCTCTTTCCCCTCTCCCACCTTTCCTCATTCTTCTTTCCTCTTCCCCCTCATTCCCCAATCCTCTTTCCTATTCCCCTCTTTTACCTTTCCTCCTCCCCTCTTTCTCTATTCTTCTTTCCCCTTCCCTCCTCCACTTTCCTGCTCCCCTCTTTCCATTCCTTTCTTACCCCTCTCCCCTCTTTCCATTCCCTTCTTTCCTTCCCGTCCTTCACCTTTCCTCCTCCCCTCTTTCCCTCTCCCCCCTTTTCCATTCCCTTTTCCCCTCTCCCCTCTTTCCATTCCCTTCTTTCCCCTCTCCCCTCTTTCCATTCCCTTCTTTCCCCTCTCTTCTCTTTCTCCCTCTTTCCCCTTCCCCTCCTTCACCTTCCTCCCCTCTTCCATTCTTCTTTCCCCTCTCCCTCTTTCCATTTCCCCTCCTTCACCTTTTCCTCCTCCCCTCTTCCAATTTCCCTTCTCTCCCCTCTCCTCTTATTCTCCCTCTTCCAATCCCTTCTTTCCCCTCTCCCCTCTTCCTCCCTCTTTCCCCCCGCGTCCTCTACACAATTCCCTTCTTTCCCCTCTCCCCTCTTTCCATTTCCCCTCCTTCACCTTTCTCCTCCCCTCTTCCAATTCCCTTCTCTCCCCTCTCCTCTTATTCTCCCTCTTCCAATTCCCTTCTTCCCCCTCTCCCCTCTTTCTCCCTCTTTCCCCGCGTCCTCTACACAATTCGAAAGCAGAAAGTCGTTGGGGGGAGAATCAGTCTTGTATCGAACTAGAGGTGTTTTCCAAGAGACGCTTGCGGTTGGACTCGCTGTGACGGCAGAGGTCCAAGTTCCGAGAAGAGAGGAGAAGGAGAAAAGGGAAAAGGGGAGAGAGAAAAGGAAGGGGAAAGAGAGAGAAGGGGGAGGGGGAGGAGGGGGGGAAAGAGGGAGGGGGAGGATAGGGAAGGAGGGAAGGGAGAGGATAGGAAAGAAGGGAGGGAGGGAAAGAGCGAAGGGAGAGATAGGGAGGGAGGAGAGGATAGGGAAGGAGGGAAGGGAGAGGATAGAAAGGAGGGAGGGAGAGAGAGAGAGAGAGAGAGAGAGAGAGAGAAATAAGAGAGTGAGAGACAGAGACAGAGAGAGAGACAGACAAACAGACAGAGAGAATAAAGGAGAGAGAGAGAGAGGAGAGAATAAGAGAGTGAGAGACAGAGACAGAGAGAGATACAGAGACAGAGAGAACAAGGAGAGAGGGAAACAAACGGGCAGAGAGACAGACGGAGAATGAAAGGTGGTGGTGGGGGGGGGGGTCTTTTTCAAAATTAGCGTAATTTCGCTGTCATTATCTTTTGGATTATTGATTCACAGTGGTTGCGAAAGATTAACATTTTCTCATTAATGTGTAATTATTTTGAAGTCATTACAGTTGTATTATTGTATGATTGTTGCGCTTGTTGACTTTACAATCATTTTAATTATCACTGTAATTATATTATGTATTATAGATATTATTTGGGTTGTGGTTGTTATTGTGATTGTTAGCAATGTAAGTATTATCGTTATTGTGATTGTAGTTTTGTTTGTTATTGTTAATGTTGTTATTGTCTCTGCTGTTATCACTGTTATTGTTGTTACTGTGACCTTCAAATAACAAACGGTCAGCTGATCTACCTCTCCATCGCCCCCCCACCCACTCCTCCTCCCCTTCCTATCCCCTCCCACTCCTCTTCCTCTCCCCTCCCCCTCCCCACACCGCTTTCCTTATCACAGCCTCTCTCTCATCTCAAGTTCGTAAAAAAAAAAAAAAAAAAAATCCCCCCCCCCCCGGCTACAAAAGTTTAACGACTAGTTCCTCGTTACACGATGATGTGTGGAAACTCTCATGAAGTTATAAAAAAGGTGGTCTAATAATATTTAACATATTCATGAGCTGAGTCAATGGTCCCTTTCAATTTTTTTTTTTTTTTTTGGGGGGGGGGGCGAGGGGGGGGTCCTAATACACGGCGTCCAAGTTTCATTTCCCTATGTGGTGGGATTTTTTTTTTTTTTCTCTCTTGTCTTGTCTTTTGTTTCTTTCTCTTTCGTTAGTTTTTTTTCTTTCTTTCTCTTGTTCTTTTCTTTTCTTCCTTGTTCGTTTTTTTTTTAAAGGCTTACGTGTTTCTTTGCTTTGCTTTTTCGTGGTCTTTCTATTTCTTTTTTTTTTTCCTTCTCCCTTTTTTTCTCTCTTCGTTTCTTTTCTTCTCTTCCTTCTTCTATTCTTCCCTTTTCTCTCATTCTTTTCTTTTCGTATTCTTCTATGTCCTCCATTTTTTTTTCTTTTTTCTATGCTCGATTCTTTTTTTTTCCTTTTTTGTTCTTCTTCTTTTCTCGGAACACTCGAAAGATCTTTTTGTTTTTCCCCTCCTTTCTCCTTCTTTCCTTTTTTCTGTTTTTCTCTTTTGGAATTTGTTTTCTAAGAAGATCCGAAGACTGTATTTTGTTTCTCTCCCCCCTCCCCCCCCCCATCCCGCGTCTCGCCCCTTTTTCTTCACTTCTTTTCTTCTTCTTCTTCTTCTTCTTCTTCTTTCTCTCCTCTTCCTCTTCTCCCTCCTCCTCCTCTTCATCTTCCTCCTCATCTTCCTCTTTCTCTTCCTCCTTCTCTTCTCCTCCTCCTCCCTTCTTCTTCTTCTTCTCTTGTTGCTATTATTACTTTATTCTAGGTCTATAATTCTCGGAAGAACCTCGTAAATTGCAAGTTCGTCAAACACTTGTAAGGTTTCGAGATTCGCTTCGACACTTAATAAGAGTCCTGTGAAATTTGTAAGTTTTCTGTTTTTTACTTTTCTCTTTTTTTTTTTTTTTTTTGGGGGGGGGGGGGGGTGGGTGGGGGGGAAGGAGGGGAAGGAGGGGGGGGGGAGGAGGGTGTTGTTGTTGACATGCTCTTGAGTAGAGAGGAGGATGGGGGAGGGAGGGAGGGAGGGAGGGATAGAGGAGGTGGAGGAGGAGGAAGAGGGAGAGGGAGAGGTGGAGGAGATGAAGGAGTAGGAGAGGAGAGAGGAAGAGGGGAACGGGGACAGGGAGGGAGAAAGGAAGAAGAAGAGAAATAAGAGGAGGAGAAATGAAAGAGAAGGAATACGATGACGACGAGGAAGAAAGAAAGACTGAAAGGGGAAAGACAAAAGAAGAAAAAATATAGGTAAGACAAGGAAGATGGGAATAGAAACTGAAGGAAAAGTAAAAAAAAAAAAAAAACCTAAAGAAGGGGAAAAGAGAGAATAAAAATAAAACGACACATAACCGGGAGAAGAAGGGCGAGCGAAGGACGGGGAGGAGGAAAGGGGAAGAGGCGGAGAGCGCGAGAGAGAGAACATCGAACTTTGAGGTCTAGTTTTAACGCCTCGGGAGACGTCTCGGAGAACTAAGGAGATTTTCGAAGTCCTCCCTCAAATCCGATGAAGTCAAGGGCGCGCCTCTTCATTGTAACTCGGCCCCGTGTATAGAGGGGAGAGCGCAAGGAAGAGCCCGGGAGGTGCATTACCCAGATGAGAAGCGAGACTGTGATCGATGGTCGAGCTAAGCCGCCACCCACCCCCCCACCCGCCGCCCGTGCACCCACCCGCCCGCCGTCCGCCCACCGTACACACCACCGTCCGCCCACCACCGCCCGTGCACGCCACCAGCGCCCACCGCCCTCAGAAGCTCTCCCCGCCCACCGCTACCTGCCTTCCACACACGGCTCTCCCTCCGTCGCTCTCCTCTCCCTCTCCGTGGCTGCGTTTCATCATGGACTCCCGTTCGAACCCCGCGACCTTTCCGTTCTTCCGTAGGACGACGCGTTTCGGAGCCACGACCACCGCACGACTGTGTGCAACCCGACGGCCACGGACGACAAACCCGCCGACGGACGACTTCCCCCGGCCTCCTTGACCTGGCGTACGTGACCTCCAGCACGACCTCCGACCTGTGACCTCTGACCTCAGCCACGACCACCGCACGACACGACACGACGACGACTGTGCAACCCGCCGACGGACAACTTCCCCCCGGCCTCCTTGACCTGGCGTACGTGACCTCCAGCACGACCTCCGCCCTCCGCCCTCCGACCTCTGACCTCCGACCGACAACCGACAACTTCTTTTCATTCTCTCGCGCGACTCCCGAACGCGCTCGCCACGACAGAGAGAGCCGGAAGCCGCGAAAAGGAATAAGACGAAGTTAAGAAACCACGAAGAAAAGAGACTTCATGTCCTGTATGATAGATGCGACGACGCCGGTTAATAAAAAGAAAGTTGAAGATCGAGTTAACGCGGAGGAAGATAAGTGAAGATGGCGGTGGGAGGAAGTTAGATAGGAAGAGAGAGAGAGAGAGAGAGAGAAAAAGGAAGGAGGAGGAGAGGAGGAGAGAGGAGGGAGAAAGGAAAAGAGGGAGAGAGAGAGGAGAAAGCCAAGCGAGGAGAGAAGAGGGAGGGAGAGAGAGAGAGAGCGAGAAAGAGGAAAAGAGAGAGCAGAAAGAGAGAGAAAGCAAGGAAGGAGGAGAGAGGGAGGGAGAGAGGAAGGAGGAAGAGGGAGAGAAAGGAAGGAGGAAAAGAGGGAGAGGAGAGAAGGAGGGAAGGAGGAAAAGAGAGGATAGAGGAGGAGGAGGAAAGGAAAAAAAAAGAGGGAGAGAGGAAGGAGGAAAAGAGGGAGAGAAAGGAAGGGGGAAAGAGAGAACGAGAGGTGAGAGACGAAAGGAGGAAAAGAGATAGGGAGAAAGGAAGGAGGAAGAGAGAACGAGAGAGAGATAGAAGGAGAGGATCACGGATGACGAGCCTGAAGTATAAAAAAAGAAAGACGAGAGAACCGATAGGGAAGGGATGATCATATATGAAAAAAAAAAACTCATGATCAAATTTGAAAGGAAAAAAAAAAAACGTAGATTAGAGAAAGAAAAAAAAAAGAGAAAAAAGGACGTAAAAACTCGAACGCAAAAGACGGTTGAGGAACAGCCCTCCACCATTCAAGATGTTGAGAACTCGCACTCGTCTAAGAATGACTCCTTTTCTTCGGATAATCAGGGCGTTATGGGGTTTTAGCGTGATTGCAAAAAACCTCAAGAGTGTAATTACCAGGCGTATAACCTCGTGACGTCACCGGTGCGCTCTTATGACCGGGATAAGGGGCGGGGTTGGGGAGAGTCGGGGAGGGAGGTGGAATAGCGAAGAGGATGTCGAACCGAGTGCAAAGTGCTGTTCGTTGGCGGTGCTTCGTTCGGGGCTGTTGGTTAAATCTACTTCGTTAAATGCGGGGGATTATTATTTCTCTTTTCTCTCCTCTTTCTCTCTTTCTCTCTCTCTTCTCTTCTCTCTCTCTCTCTCTCTCTCTCTCTCTCTCTCTCTCTCTCTCTCTCTCTCTCTCTCTCTCTCTCTCTCTCTCTCTCTCTCTCTCTCTCTCTCTCCTCTCTCCTCTCCCTCTCCCTCTCCCTCTCCCTCTCCCTCTCCCTCTCCTCTCCCTCCCTCTCTCCCTCTCCCCCTCCCTCCCCCCCTCTCCCTCTCCCTCTCCCTCTCTCTCTCTTCTCTCTCACGTCGGTTATACTCTGAGAGGATGTTAGTGCTCTGCTCTAATCATGTAATGCTGATGACGGTTGTTTTCTAATAGTCTCACACTATTAGTGCAAGTGTCATTATAGGCTAAATGATTCCGAACTTTTAGCATAGACATTTCCACCTTTGATTGTGTGTGTGTGTGTAGATAGATAGCCAGATAGGTATATATATATATATATATATATATATATATATATATATATATATATATATATATATATATGTATACATATATGTATATGTCTATATAAGCATACATATATATATTATATATATATATATATATATATATATATATATATATATATATATATATATATATATATATATATATATATGTATATATATATATATATATCTATATGATATATGTATATGTAAGCATATATATGCATATATTCTTGTATGTGTATGTACGTTAAAAGCCGAAACAAAGAGAAAGATGCATATAAACAAATAAACAAGAAAATCAAGCCATATCGGAAACAAACATCACCTAATGAGACTCGGAGCCGCAGAAGTAATCCGGAACTGATACAACAACAATAACAATGATCATAGTGAAAATAAAGATAATTATGATAATAACGATTATCATTATTATTATCATAATGATCATTATTCTTGTATTATCATTGATCTTGTTATATTGATGATAATGATGATGGCAATGATAATGGTGATTATTGATACTATGATTATAATTGTAATTATAATGGTAGTTTTAATGGTGATAATGATAATGGTAGGGTTAATGATAAGAACGATAGTAACAACAAAACTGATAGTAATTACGACAGTAACATCGATAACGGTGGTGTTAATAGCAGTGATAATGATGAAATGATAATAAGAATGATAATTATGATAGTAATTGTGATAATAACATAAGTATAAAAAAGGATATTGAAAAGAATGATAATCATAACAGTATTGATAATAATGATAATGATAATAATGACATAGATGATAATAATAAAAATGATGACAATAACAATAATAAAAGTAGATTTTTTTTTACAATTATGGTTATACAATAACACAATAACAACAATAACATAAGTTAACTATCCATGATTGGATATCGATCGAGAATGGGGAAAGGAGGGGGGGGAGGGGGTGCAGAAGAGGGAACGCTATTGGGAAAAGATAAATCGTGTTTACGTTACCTTGTGACGTCACTAAGAGCGTGCAGTAAAGTATGTGTGACGTCATCGTTATGAAACTTTTTATCTTTTTTTTTTCGTTTTCATGAGACTAGACATAAGACTTTAAGGAGAGTGGAGGGGGGGGGGATAAGGAGATAAGACAGGCAAGAATTAGATAAGACAAACACCGCGGTAAAGAGGAGGAAGACAAAAAAAAAAAAGAATAAAAAGAAGAAAGATAGAAAGAAAAACATCTGGTGAGTCTTCACTCGCCCATGAAGACTAACCTGCCCCTCACCCCCCCCTCACTCTCGACCTTCCTTCGTACCTCAAAAAGCGAGAATAATTTTTGAACTGTTTGTATAGCGAAGGGGAACGAAGCAGCGTGACAGGGTAGGGAGAGAGAGAGAGAGAGGGAGAGAAGGAGAGAGAGAGAGGTGGGGAAGAGGAAAGGAGAGAGAGAGAATATTAATAAATGAAAAAAATAAATGGAAAAGTAGAACGTATAAAAAAGGAAAAGGGGAAGAAGAAGAAAGGCAAAGAAGAAGAGGAAGTTGAAGATAGCGAAGATGAAAAAGAAGAAGACGAAGATGAAGATAACGAAGATGAAAAGAAGTCGAAGACAACGAAGAAGAAGAGGAAGATAACGAAGATGAAAAGAAGTCGAAGACAACGAAGAACAATAAAAAGATAACGAAGAAGAAGTCGAAGAAGGAGAAAGAAACGAGAAGAAAAAAAAAAGATAACGAAGAAAGAAGAAGAAGAAGAAGAAGAGAAGAAGAGATAACGAAGAAGAAGAAGAAGAAGATAACGAAGAAGAAAAAGAAGAAGAAGGCGAAGAAGGCGAAGAAAAGAAGACGGAGGAAGCGACGGGAGGAAAACGAAAACTGCATCATTACCGTCCGTCCTCGTTGAATCGACAAGCGAATTTTTAAACTGGATGTGCTGGGAGTTCAGCAAAATTTATTTCTTATTCCAGCGTCTTCCGAGGCATGGCTCCGTCGCGATACAAAATTCACGAGTTATTTTTTCTTCCCTTCCTCCTTTCTCCTCCTCTTTCTTCTCCTCCTCCTCCATCTGTTTCTCTCCTTTCTTCTCCTCCTCCTCCTTCTCCTTCTCCTCCTCCTTCATTTCTTTCTCTCCTTCCTCCTCCTCCTCCTCCTCCTCTATCTCTTTCTCCCCTTCCTCCTCCTCCTCCTGAATCCTCTATCTCTCCCTCCTCCTCTCTCTTCCTCCATTTCTTTCTCTCCTTCCTCCTCCTCCTATCCTCCATCTCCTTCTCTCCTTCCTCCTCCCCCTCCTCCTCCTCTCCTCCTCCTCCTCCTCCTCCTCCTCTCTCCTCCTCCATCTCTCTCTCCTTCCTCCTTCTCCTCTTTTTTAATTTCTTCGTCTTCGTGATAATCGGTTTCTGTTTCTTCTTTTCGTACTTTTTCTTTTTTCTCTCTCTCTCACTTTTTATCTCTCTTTCTTGTCTCTCGCCATATTTTTTTCTTGTCTTTTTCTTGTCCTTTGTCTTTTATTTCTTTTTCTTTACCTTCGTTCTTTTTTTCTATTTTTCGTCGCCTTCCTTCGTTTTTTCCTCTTCTATTTTTATTCCCTTTTTTTCTTTCTTCCTTGCTCCTTTTTCTTTTCACTCATTTACCCGTAGTTTTTATTTTTTTAGAGAATGAAGGGTGAGGCAAGAGTCAGAATAGAAAAAAGCTTAACTTTTCAAAGCATGAATATTAGAGGAAGCGTTAGATAAACAGCGAGAGGAGGTGAGAGAGGAAGGGAAGGAGGGAAGGAGAGAGGTAGGGGAAGGAGGGAGGAAAGGAAGGAGAGAGGGAGGGAAGGAGCGATGAGGAAGGAGAGAGGTAGAAGGAGGGAAGGAAAAAACGAGGATGGAGGAAGAGTGGAGGGAAGGAGGGAGGAGGGGGAAATGGAGGGAAGGAGAAGGAAAGGGAGCAAGGAGAGAGGGAAGATGCAAGAATAGGGAGGATGAGAGGGAGAGGGAGAGAAGAGAGTGGAGGAGGCTAAGGTAAAGAGAGTGGGAGGAATTCGAAGTGAGAGAGAGGTATGAAGGAAAAGAGAGAAGGAGAGCGAAAGATAGGAGGAGAGAGAATCGATACGTGAATAATTAAATGGGCAAAGATTGACACAGTAATGCTAGCAAGGATAAAACACTGCAATACCAGGTCAAAGGTTGCCTCCCCAACACCTGTTCCGAACTCTAACCGCCCTGCCGAATCCCTCCCGCCTGTTCTCTCCCTCTTCTTCTCTGCCGTTCCCTCCCTTTCCCTCCCTTTTACTCTTCTTCACTCCCTCCTCTTCCCTTTCCTCCTCTTCTCTTCACCCCCCCCCCCTTTCCTTCCTCCCCTTCTCTGCCGTTCCCTCCATTCTCTCCCTTTCTCCACCGTTCCCTCCCCTTCTTCATCATCCCCCCCCCTTCTTTCCCTTCTCTTCCCTTTCTTCCCTTCTCTACCATTCCTTTCCTTCTCTTGCCGTTTCTCCCCCTTCGCTTCCCTTGCCCACTCACTCTCCCTTCCCTTCCCTTCCCTCCTCCTTTCCTCTCCCCATTTATCATCCCCTCCTTTTCTCCTGTCTTCCATCTTTTCCTTTCCCTCCCTTCCCATCTCCTAAACCTACTGGACCATACTCTCCTCCCACTCTTTACCCTCCTTCTTCTCCCTTCACTCTTTATCCTCCTCCTTCTTCCCCTCACTTCTCGTCACATCACCTCTCCTTCCCTCCCTCCTTCCATCTCCTCCATTTCTCCCTCTCTTCCCCTTCCTTCTCTTACTTCTTCACACTTTCTCCCTCCTCTCCCCACCTCCTTCTAATTCTTACGCACTCCCTCCTCTTCCTTCTTTCCCACCACCCTTCCCTCCTTCCTCCTTACTCTCACTGCTTTCCTCTTCCATTTTTCTCTCCTTTCTCCCTCCCTTCCTTTCTCCCCTTACTCTCACTCTCTTCCCTCCCCCTCTTTCCCCTCCTTCCTCTCTCGTTTCCCTCTTTTGCTTTTCTTCACTCTCACTCTCTAACCTCCCGTCCTTACTTCCTCCTTACCTGCTCCCTCCTTCTCCTTCTTCCTCTTACCTCACTCTCTCCCTCTTTCATCCTCCTTCTTCTCCACCACCCTTCCCTCCTCCCTCCTCCTCCAATCTCCCTCCCTCCCTTCCCCCTTACCTCACTCTCTCCCCTCATCGCTTCCTTTCCCTCCTCCTTCTTCACTCCCTTTCCCTCCCTCCCTCCTTACTCTCACTCTCTCCCTCTTTCCATCCTTCCCTTCTTTCCAACACCCTTGCCTCCCTCCTCCTTACTCTCACTCTCTCCTTCCCCTCCATCCTTCTTTTCCACCACCCTTCCCTCTTCCTCCTTACTCTGTCTCTCCCTCTTTCCATCCTCCCTCCTTCCCCACCACCCATCCCTCCCTCCCTCCTCCCTCCTTTCCTTCCTCCTACCTCGCCTCTCTCCCTCCTTCCCTCCTCCATTCTTCCCCACCACCCTTCCCTCCCTCCCTCCCTCCCTCCTCCCTCCCTCCCTTCCACCCATACGTCTCCCCCTTTCAGTTCACCTCGTCCTCCTCCATCTAACCCTCAAACTCATTAAGGCTGAAATATCAAGCGAGGGAGAGAGGGTTACATTCTGTGTGCGTTGTGTGCCGTGCTTGGGTGTATGTGTATGTGTGTGTTGTATGAGTACGGACGTGTGTTTTAATGGTGAGGTGTGTTGTGTGTGTGAATAAATGCGTCTGTTTGAGACGAGTGTGTAATGTGTGTGTGTGTGTGTGTGAGGATGTGTGTTTTAGTGGTGTTTGTGTGTATGGTTTTTGTTTGTTTGTATTATATGTGTGTGTGTGTGTGTAGGGGGTGTGTATTTGTCGTTTGCATGTGCGTGCGTTTTAGGTGTGAGTGTTGTGTGAGTATCAATCAGTGTGTGTGGTGTTGTGTGTTGTGTGTGTGGTGTGTGTTGTGTGTGGTGTGTGTGTGTGTGTGTGTTGTGTGTGTGTGTGTTGTGTGTGCGTGTGTGTTGGTTGGTGTGCGTGTGTGTGTTTGTGTGTGCATGTGTGTAGGGGGGTCTATGTGTCCAGTTTGCGTGTGCGTGCCTGAAGGTTGTGAGTGTGTGTGAGTATCAATCTGTGGTGTGGTGTATGTGTATGTGTGCGTTACGTGTGTGTGCGTGTGTGTGTGTTTCGAAGGAGCAGAGAAGTGAGAAAGTCCAAAAGAAGGCCAAAGCAGAAGTTTAGGAAAGCGGAGGGACGGAGTGGGGGAAGGAGAGGGGGGGGGACGGGGGCAAGGGTGGACACAGGGGGCAGTAATGGCCGTGGACTTGCCGGGGTCTGTTGGAGGCGATGGTTATGAAAGAATTGATTGATGGTTCGCGGCGGAGAAAGGAAATGAACAAAAGAAAACCAAACCCTGCCCCCCCTTTTCTCTTACCCCTCCTCCCCCCCTCTCTCTCTCTCTCTTTTCCTCTCCCTCCCTCCCTATCTCCCTCTCCCTGCCTTCCTCCCTACCCCCTCATTCTTCCCCTCTTCCCTTCTCACTCTCTTTTCTCGTCTCTTTCTTTCTTTCTTTCTTTCTTCTCTCTCTCTCTCTCTCTCTCTCTCTCTCTCTCTCTCTCTCTCTCTCTCTCTCTCTCTCTCTCTCTCTCTCTCTCTCTCTCTCTCTCTCTCTCTCTCTCTCTCTCTCTCTCCTCTCTCTCCCTCTCTCTCTCTCTCTCCTCCCTCTCTCTCTCCCTCCCTCCCTCCCTCCTCCCTCCCTCTCCAACTCAGCCACTTTTTCTCTCATCTTTCTCACTTTCTAGTCACTTTCTTACCACCATCCTTCCCTGTTCTTTTTCTCTTCATCTTTCATTCTGCCTTCCCTCCCCATCCTAATCCTCCTCCTCCTCCGTCTTCTGTCCTTCCTTCTTCCTCCGTCCGATTCCTTTCTCATTTTCTCACGTGTCAAATTGCGTTTAAATGCAAGGGAAGAACACCGATTTTGATAACTTGCCTTTGCGCTTTGATCAAGGGTCGCTTTGTACAAATATACTTGTATGTTTGTATATGAACACGCAGATACAGACACAGACACATACCCAAGCATACACACACATGCGCACACACGTCTCCACTCATCATGTGTGTGTGTGTGTGTGTGTGTGTGTGTGTGTGTGTGTGTGTGTGTGTGTGTGTGTGTGTGTGTGTGTGTGTGTGTGTGTGTGTGTGTATGTATGTATGTGTATGTGTATGTATATGTATGTATATTATATATAATATATATATATAATATATATATATATATATATATGTACACCACACACACACACACACACACACACACACACACACACACACACACACACACACACACACACACACACACACACACACACACACACACACCACACACACACACACACACACACACACACACACACACACACACACACACACACACATACATACATAGATATATATATATATATATATATATATATATATATATATATATATATATATATATATTATACAATTACTGTTACTACTGTTAATATCATCCGCATTATTACCCTTATTACATCATAATCAGCTTCCTGTCTTAATCATAAGCCTTGTTCACCATCCACCCCAAGCAGAGCGGCCGGTCTGAGTCCCTTATACTCTGGGGACTCTTCACGCCCTCTTTCAAATCACACGCCCCCTCATACAACCCCCCCCCCCCTCATCCCTCACCCCGCACCTTGCCTTCCTCTCGCGTTCCCCTTACCATCCTTCTCCGTCCTCATCCCATCTCCTTCCCTTACCCTCTTCCCTTCCCCTTCATCCCTACCTACTTTCCCTCTTCTTCTTTTCCCCCTACCCCTCTCCCCCTCATCTCTACCCCTCCTCTGTTTCCCCTCATCCCTACCTCTCTCTTCCCTCACCCCTACCCCTCCCTCTTTCCCCTCATCCCTACCCTCTCCTCTCCCCTATTTCCCTCATCCCTACCCCACCCTCTCCCCTCCCTCATCACTACCCCTCTCTCCCCTCCCCTATTTCCCTCTCCCTCCCACCTCTCCTCTTTTTCTCCTCACCATACCCCACCCTCTCCCCTTTCCCCTCATCCCTACCTTACCCCCTACCCCACCTCTCCCCCTCCCCTATTTCCCTCATTCCCTACCCCTCTCCTCTCCCTCCCCTCTTTCCCCTCATCCCTACCCCACCCCTCCCTCCCC
>NW_020872923.1:240503-265503 GCF_003789085.1 Penaeus vannamei
AAGGGGAGAGAGAGAGAGAGAGAGAGAGAGAAAGAGGAGAAGAGAGAAGAGAGAGAGAGACAGAGGCAGACAGAAAGAGAGAGAGAGAGAAATAGAGAAGAGAGAGAGAGAGCAGGAGACGGGACAGACAGAGAGAAGAGAGAGAGAGAGAGAGAGAGAGGAATAGAGAAAAGAGAGAGAGAGAGAGAAGAGAGAGAGAGAGAGAACGAAGAGAAAAGAAAGAGGGAAGAGAGAAAGAGAAAAGAAAACAATGGGCCGCAAGAATTTCTAATGGTGGGAAGGAAACATATGTGAGGGCCAGAGAGTTGGTTCACCTCCCCCCCCCCCCCCCTCACCGCCCCCCCCCCCCCCAGAAAAAAAAATAGGTGAGACCCGACGGTTATGGAAATTGCGGGAAACCTAGAAGGTGATTCCTAGGTGACGGATTGTTCTAGAAGTTTCTTTTGGGGATATGTGTGCGTTTCCGTTGTTTCTGTGGGGTTGTAGTGTGTGTGCGTGTGTGTGTGTGTGTGTGTGTGTGTGTGTGTGTGTGTGTGTGTGTGTGTGTGTGTGTGTGTGTGTGTGTGTGTGTGTGTGTGTGTGGTGTGTACGTGTGTGTCCTTGTACATGTATGAACGTATGCGTAAGATCTTTTCCTCGTATCGATACAAATACACACACAAATACACACACGCAGACACACACACACACACACACACACACACACACACACACACACACACACACACACACACACACACACACACACCACACACACACACACACACACACACCCCCCCCACACCACAGACAGACAAACAAAACAACCCCACCAAGAATGTGCAAACAAGACAATCATAAATTCCCGATAATCGAGGTGCGTGGGCGGGGACGAAGATAATGAACCCGATATCCGATTTGTTCATTCCGTTGGTGAACGCGAACGAACATCACGCAGGAGAGTTAATGAACGCGACGAACGCAGGTGTACCCTTTCGAACGCAGCTGAACACTTTCGAATGTAGGTGAACACTTTCGAACGCAGATGAACACTTTCGAATGTAGGTGAACACTTTCGCGCAAAACACTTTCGAACACTTTCGAACGCAGAGAACAACACTTTCGAACGCAGCTGAGAAACACTTCGTGAACACTTTCAACGCAAGTGAACACTTCGAATGAACCCTTTCGAACGCAGCGAACATTTTCTGATCCCTTTCGACGCACGAACAGAACGCAGATGGACCTTTGTATCTTTCTAGGCGCAATTACATTTTCGAACGCAGCTGAACACTTTCGAATGTAGGTGAACACTTTCGAACGCAGATGAACACTTCGAACGCAGATGAACACTTTCGAACGCAGCTGAACCATCTCGGACGCATCTGAACATCTTCGATCACAGTTGAACACTCGACGTTGAACACTAACGTAAAGCCTTTTGAACCCTTTCGAACGCAGCTGAACACTTTTGAACGAAGCTGAACACTTTCGAACGCAGCTGAACGCAAGCAAGTGAACCCTTTCGAACGTAGATGATTGACGAGAAATTGAGGTATTTCGGAGGATAAATAGATGACGGTAATGGCGATATTAATGACCAGAATAAATAATGGTAATAATTATGGCATAAATGGGTGGAATTATAAAAGTATTGGTTCTTGGAGTAAAATGGACAACATTTATGATAAAGAGAATGTGTGTGCGTGTCTGAGTGAAGAGAGAGAGAAAGAGAAAGGGAGAGATAGAGGGGGTGGTAAAAAGGGAGAGAGAGAGAGAGAGAGAGAGAGAGAGAGAGAGAGAGAGAAGAGAGAAAGAGAAGAAGAGAAAGAGAGAGAGAAGAAGAAAAAGAAGAGAGAGAGAAAGAGAGAGAGGAGAGGAGGCAGATAGGCAAAAAATTAAGCATGATATCGAGACAATCAAATCAAATAATCAAAGGGGAAAATGCAGAGAGAAGCAAGCAGAACAGAAATTGCAACAGAACATAATGTCATATTTGCAACAGATGCGCCGAGAGCCGCTGGAGAGCAAAGCACTTAGCAGAAACTCTTTTCTCTCTCTCCATAATTAATTGACAAAAGATCAGTCACTTTCATTCAAAAACATCAATTATAGTTATGAAATATAACAGAGGATATGATGTGAAATATTAATGTAGGCTGTCAAGCGAAGCACAGTGCAGTAAGGGGGAAAAAATCAGGACATCAATTCAAGCAAATGAAAAATGTAACGAAATGAAAAAAAAAGTAAAATAGATACACAAAAAAGATACACAATCGACAATGCACACACATATACAAACAAAGACAAACAACAGCAGCAACAGGGGCCAACCTCGCCTCCAACAGGTAGAGAGAGCCAAGCAACAGCACCAGCAACAGATCAGTCCCCCAACAGGTGCGCTCAACAGGTGTTTTCCCCTCACCCCTTTTCCCCTCAAGTCCTTGGCTCCGAAGCTCAGGTGCGCTGCCAAATAACAGAGGGACATGATTGAACTATGTAATGGGCATTTAAGTGAAACCCTTTTAACAATGTATTTATCTGTGCAATACCTTTTTTTGCAAAGTGCCATTCAAAGCGTGCAATTTTGGTTATGAATATTAATTGATGGGAGGGGTTGGACAGAAGGTAGGAAGCTGGCCTTGGTTTGTGTAAACACCTTTTGTTGGCGTATTTGCGTGTGTTTGTGTGTAGGTGTTTGTGTGCGGATGTGAATGTGTGTGTGTGTGTGTGTGTGTTAGTGTATCTCTATGTGTGTGTGGACGTGTCTGTGTGTCTGTGTGTGTATGTGTTTGTGTATATATTTGCGCCTTGGGTGAATTAGTGTATATCAATTTGTTATCAATACACATAGACCCCAAAGCTTCCATCTTCACAAAAGGAAAACCAAAGTCATTAAAAATACATCTCAACATTAATCAGAAACAACACGAACATTTGTTTAGAAGCAAATAAATACTTTATTCTGACACGCAGCGCTAACATCCATGACCACTCATTAACACTTAGAAATTCTAAGAGACAGACACATGTCCAGCGCGCAAGATCATTTAATTTCATAATTAATTAAGGGAAATTAATTTACAAGGAAAAAAAATGTCTGGGACGAGAAAGAGAAAGATGAGAGGGAGGTGAGGGATGTCGGGAGAGAAAAAGAGAGAGATGAAAAAGATAGTGAGAGAGAGAGAGAGAGAGATATGAAAAAGAGAGAGAGACAGACAGGCAGACAGATAGGCAGACAGACAGACAGGACAGACAGACAGACAGAGAGACAGACAGAGAGACAGACAGACATACAGAGAGATGAAAGAGAGAGGGAGAAGGGGAGAGAGAACGAGAGAAAGCGAAAGAGAGAGAGAGAGAAGGGGAGAGAGAACGAGAGAAAGCGAGAGAGAGAGAGAGAAGAGGAGAGGCGCAGCATCCCGACGGATTCAAATAGCCAGTGGCATTTTGGAATAGTGGGCGAAAGTGGAAGGGGAAAGGGGGAGAAGGAAGGGAGATAGAATGAGAAGAGGAAGGAGAGAGGAGAGGGAATGACAAAAGACCAAGAGAAAGGCAGATAAGACGTGGGGATAGATCGCATCTTCCCAATTTCTTAAACAAATAATTTCCATTAATATCTCTTGCAAGATTTCCAAGCGAGCGATAATCCCAAGACAAAAAAAAAAAGAAAAAAAAAGACCAGAAAACGTGTGACGTCATAAGATGTCCTCGAGGAGATGATAGTGACGAAGTGAAGGCGAGAAATAGTGACAGATACAAAGGGGGCGGGGGGAGGGGAGGGGGGGAGGGGTCTGGCGTCTCGCGGTCCGGAAAATTATGTAGGTCCTCCCGGAAAATTATTAGGGGCAGGAAAATTACCTTTTTTCCCCCTTATTCTTATTCTTTTTCCTTCTTCTTATTCTTTTTCTTGATTTGCCCTTCTACTTTCTTTTTTCTTTCGTCTTCTATTTTTGTTTTCTCTTTTGTTTTTTATTTCTCTTTTTTAATCTTTCGTTTTTCTTACTCTTTTATTTTCCTTTTTTTATCTTTCTTCTTCTTTGTTTGTTTCTGTTTTATTTGTATTTTCTTTTTTTTCTTTTTAATGTGTTCGTCTCATTTTCTCTTTTGAATTTCTTCTCCTTTCTTTGTCTGCTTTTCTTCTCCCACATTCTGCTTCATTCGGCAGTTATTCTTTCTTTTCTGTACTTCCTTTTCTTACTTTCTTTCATTCTCTCCCTTCTCCCACGTCATTCTTGACCTTCACGGCATCCATCTCCTGTTCCCCATTACCTTCACACGCAACATTTCTCTCTCTCTCTCTCTCTCTCTCTCTCTCTCTCTCTCTCTCTCTCTCTCTCTCTCTCCTCTCCTCTCTCTCTCTCTCTCTCTCTCTCTCTTCTCTTCTCTCTCTCTCTCTCTCTCTCTCTCTCTCTCTCACCGTCCCCTCACTCCTCTCTCCTCCACTCGCCCCCTTATCTCCCTCTCTCCTCCACATCTCCTCTCTCCTCCCCCGTCCTTCTCTCCCTCTCTCCCCTCCCCGTCCCCCTTCTCCTCTCTCTCCTCCTCCCACCCGTCCCTCCACCATCCACCTGCCCCTTTCTCTCCTCTCTCTCTCTTCCACCCTCTTCCTTCTCCCCCCCCTCCCTCCTCCCTCCTCCCTCCCTCCCTCCCTCCCTCTCCTCCCTCCCTCCCTCTCCCCCCCCCCTCTCCTTCTCCCTCCTCCCCCCTCCTTCTCCCCCCCCCCCCCTCTCCTTCTCCCTCCTCCCCCCACACCCACCCTCGCGTGCCTGTCCCACTTAACCTGAGGCTGCCACCAAGTCACGCCAAATGATTATGTCCCCGCGGTGGATCAATGCTACACGACGGGTCACGCGAGGCTGGCAAGATGAAGGGGATGAGAGAGAGGGGGGGTGGGAGGGAGGGAGAGGTTGAGAGAGTGGGATGGAGGGAGGAAGAAGAAGAGAGGGAGAGAGGAAGAGGGAGATGAGAGAGTGGGATGGAGGGAGTGGGAGAGGGAGAGAGGGAGTGGGAGAGAGAGAGAGAGGGAGAGGGAGGAAGGAGAGAGGGAGAAGGGAGAGGGAGGGAGAGAGAGACAGAGACAAAGAAACGGAGGGAAGGAGGGCGTGAGAGAGAGAGACTATGATGGGATGGGTAATATAGATGAGATAAACAGGAGGATATAAGAAAAGACAGAGGGAGGGAGAAAGGTAGAACGAAACTTATAAACACAAGAGAAAAGAATCAAGAAAGGCAAACGAAATAACGAAAAACAAAAAGAAAGACTCAAAAGACGAAATAATAAGAAAACACATTTATATATTTGCCCTTTCCCTTTTCTCTCTCTCTCTCTCTCTCTCTCTCTCTCTCTCTCTCTCTCTCTCTCTCTCTCTCTCTCTCTCTCTCTCTCTCTCTCTCTCTCTCTCTCTCCTCTCTCTCTCTCTCTCTCTCTCGTCTCTCTCTCCTCTCTCTCTCGAAAATTATTACTTATCAGCTGATGACCAACCAATAAACATACTTAACTGTTTTGTTTTGAAGGTTTTACACTAAGCGGTTTATTGGCGGTGGCTTGGTGTTCGGGAAAGAAATATTGGATGCTTACCTCCGCTGTTTCGGCTAAGGGATGTTGTCAGGAGTTTGCCACAGGGGGTCAGGCAGGTGGTGGCAGATGGGTAGATTAGTGGGTGTCAGAAGGTGGGGGTGGGGGTGGGTGGGGTGGGTGGTGGGGTGGGGGGAACATAATCATATTTTGGGTTTTTTCTTTCGTTTTCGTGTTGGTGGGGGTGTTATTGTTGATTTTTTTTATTGTTTGTTGTTTTATGTTTAGGTTCTGTTTCCGATATTTACCGGTATTGGTTTTCATTCGTTGTTTTACTTTTTTTTCTTTCTTGTTTTTAAGGTTTTCCTTCGTTTTCTTTCGTTTTATTTTTTATCTTTGTTTTGTCTTTCTTTCTGTTTCTTTGTAGTTGCCATATTTTGGTTTGAATATCGTCATTTTGTTTTTACTTTATTTCTGCTTTGTTTTTGTCTTTGTTTGTTTCCATCGTTTCTATTTCTTTGTTTGTTTTTGTTTTCATTGTTTCCGTTCTCCTTTTATTTGATTTGACATTTACTTGTTCCTCGCTTTTTTCTCCATCATTTTTATGTCGAAACGTGTTTTTTCCTTGTTTTTGTTTATGCTTAAGCGTGACGTCATCGGCCCGAGACCCCCCACCCACCCCACCCCCCGACGGGCTTAGCGAATCGGCTTACGGAGAAGAACAGAAGGTAATTATGCAAAGTCTAATTAATAATAATGATAATAATCATAATAAACTGTCCCTCGGTCCGTCCTGATTACTTTTGTAAAGAAACCACAATTGCTATAATCCATTTAAAAGGGGAAAGCTTGCGATAATCCTTATTATTATGCATAAAATCATTGTGGTGTTATTGACGCAATATTTTTCTTTTATTTATTTATCTTTGTTTTATTTCTTTTGTGTTTTTTTGTCTCCGTGTGTGTGATGTATGTTTGTTTGTGTGCGTATGCGTGCGTCTATCAAATCATGTACGTTTGTTTATATGCACACATTCCTCCATGCATTCGTGTGTACGTCATACTCCCGCCTGTGTACGTCATACTCCCCGCCTGTGTACGCACCCGAACCACCCTCACGCATACACGTACGCATGTGTGTGTGTACGCGAGTTTACATATTAGCGTTGATTGGCGAAACAGAGTTCGAACAGCCTCGGATTGGGACGTACGAATTAGTTTGGTAATGAGAATACGGTCGTCCTAATTTTCGAGTAATTAGTGTATGATGGGATGATTGAAGGACTGATTCGTATTATCAATTGTTCTACTTTTTTATTCAAATCGGCGCGCGTTGGTGGGGGTGAGGTGGGGGGGGGGTGGGGAGCGTGGGGAAGAGGGCGGGGGTGGGGAGAGCGTGGGGGGAGGGGGGAGGGGGTGGGGAGAGCGTGAGGGGAGGGGGGAAGGGGTAGGGGGGTGGGGAGCGTGGGGGGAGGGGGGAAGGGGGCGGGGAGCGTGAGGGAGGGGGAAGGGGGCGGGGGTGGTAGCGTGAGGGGAGGGGGAAGGGGGCGGGGGTGGGGAAAGCGTGGGGGGAGGGGGGCGGGGGTAGGGAGCGTGGGGGAGGGAAAGGGGGGGGAAGAGGGGGGAAGGGGCGGGTGTGGGAGCGTTGTGGGGGGGGGTGACTTTGAGTACTGCGGGATGAAGATGATTAATTTGGCTGGGTACGAAATGTTCGCGTATTTTGAGTCGTCTGCTGATGGGCGGAGGAAAGTTTTTTGTATTCCGTTTTTTGTTGGTTGGTTTAGGTGTTGTTGGTTTTGTTTGTTCGTTTCTTGGTTTGTTTTTTATTTGTTTGTTTATGTTTATTTAATTATGTATTAGTTGCGTATTTGTTTATTTCGTTAGTGCGTTATTGTAATAAAATTCTGTAGGTTGTTATTTGTTATATAATAGGTATATGTAAACACTAGATCATTAAGTAACTATTTAATTTATAGGCCTATAAGGTTGTAGATTTTTAAAAATTAGAAGAAAAGAGAAAACCCAGCAACTCCCCCCCATCCCCATCCTCCTACCTTCCTCTACTCCAATCCCAATCCCTCCTCCCCTTCCTCGTGCCCCTTCCCCACTACTTTCCTCGCCTCCAATCCCCACTCCCCCCTTCCCTTCCCCTACTTCCTCCCCCCTACCCCCTCCTTCCTTCCCCTCCCCCTCCCCTTCCCTCGCCTCCTACCCCCTCCTTCCCCTTCCGCCCCAGCCCCACCCACCCCTCCTTCCCATACTCTTTACCTAAGCCGCCCCCCCCCCAAAAAAAAAAACGACCGTAAAACACCGTAAAAATAGACCCATAAACACACGTTCCGCACACAACGCGACCCGGATTTAATACCCCGACACACGCCACGGGGAGGAATGGGTCAGGCTCGCGTAGTGGAGGCGCGGTGTCATTAAGGAGGCGTAAATATAGAACTCGGCAACTGTTCCGTCTTATAGATCGAGAGGGAGAGAGGGGGGGAGAGAGAGGGGCTGAGGTGTGGGGGGGCGGAGGGGGAAGGAGGAGGAAGGGGTTTAGAGTGAGGGGGAGGAGGAGGAGGGGGTTTAGAGTGAGGGGAGAAGGAGTAGGGGTTTAGAGGGGGAGGGGGAGTGGGTTTAGAGGGGGGGGAGAAGGAGAAGGGGTTTAGATGGGGGGAGAGGGAGGGGTTTAGAGAGGGGGGGGAGGAGGAGGGGTTTAGAGGGGGGAGAAGGAGGAGGGGGTTTAGAGGGGGGATGAGGAGGGTGTAGTGAGGGGAGAAGGAGGAGGGGTGCGGAGAGGGGTTGTTTGCGAGGGAGGGAGGGGGTGAGGAGGCTTAGGTTCGATAGGGGGTGTGAGAGGTTAAGGGAACGGGGGTTGGGGGGGTGAGGAAGGTGTCGGCGATTGGAGTGGAGGGGGTAAGGTGAGGTGGGGTATGGGGAGTAGGGGGGAGGGAGGGGATGGGGAGGTGTGCCGGCTTTAGGTGATTAAGACGGGATACCTGTAGCGCGGGTAGGGGGGGGAGGGGGGGGAGCAGGGAGAGTGGGGAATAAGGAGAGGTGTGGAGGGGGGGGGGGGGTCATAGGGAGAGGGAGGAGAAGGATAAAGTGAGGGAAGAGCAGAAGAAAGGGGAAAATGAAGGGACAGAGCGAGAGAGAGAGAGAGAGAGAGAGAAAGGGAGGAAAGATGGGAGAAAGATATGTGAATAATGGAATACGAAAAACAGGAAAGAAGGAGGGGAAAGGACAGAGAAAGGAAAGGAATTAGGGAAAGAGGAACGAAGAGGGGAAGAGGGTGAAATGTAATAAAAAAAAGAGACAAAAGAGAGAAAAAGAGGAAAGGTGAAATGACAAAGATAGACATGGAGAGCAGAGACAGAAGTAAAACTGGGAGTGGAGGAATAGAAAATATGAAGAAAAGGAAAAAAATAGAGTATCAGAGGGGAAGAAAGAGGAGAAAAGAAAAAAAAGAAGCGAGAAAAAAAATAGAAAATATGTGATAGAGAGAGAGGAGAATGAAAAAAAGTGAGATAAAAAAAAACAGATAAAGAAAGGGGTTGGGGGGAAGGGGGGGGTAAGGGGAGAAGGATTTCGCCAGGATGTTGAAGTAGGATTTCGTAAAGTGAGGGGAAGGAGGAGACCGTGAGGGTAATGGCAAGAGGAGACTGAGGGGAGAGGTCGCCATGGCCACGGCGCTGAAAAGTGACGGGATTTGTAGGGTCCCGGAGGTCGTCATGGCGATGAGGGGGAGAGGGGAAGGGGGATAAGCAGGGAGGGAGAGGAGGGAGAAGGAGGAGAGGAGGGAGTAGTGGAAGAGGGGAAGGGGGATAAGCAGGGAGGGAGAGGAGGGGGAAGGGGGAGAGGAGGGAGGTAGTGGAAGAGGGGAAGGGCGGGGATAAGCAGGTAGGAGTGGTGGGAGAAGGGGAGGTAGTGGAAGAGGGAAGGGCGGAGTAAACAGGAAGGAGAGGAGGGAGAAGGGGGAGAGAGGAGGGGAGAGGGGGAGGAGAAGGGGAGAGGAGGAGGGTAGGGAGATAGGGAAGACGCGGGAGGAAGGGAGGCAGGGGAGAGGAGTGGAGAGGAAGGGGAGAGACGAGGGAGGTAGGGAGAAGGGGAGGAGGAATGAGGAGGAGAGGGAGAAGGGGGAGAGGAAGGAGGTACTGGAAGAGGGGACGGCCGGCATAAGCAGAGAGGGAGAGGATGGAGGTAGGGGAGGGAAGGGCGAGGGAGAAGGTGGCAGGGAGATAGGGAGGTAGGAGAGAGGAAGGAGAAGGGGAAGCGGGTGGAGGTGACAGAGGGAGAGGGAGATGGGGGGAGGAAGGCGGAGTAAGAGGGGAAGGGAGAGGAGGGGAGGGAGGGGAGGGGGGAGGCGAGTAAGAGGGAAGGGAGAGGAGAGGAGGGAGGGGAGGGGGAAGGCGGAGCAAGAGGGGTAAGAGGGGAAGGGAGAGGAGAGGAGAGGAGGGAAGGGGGGAAGGCGGAGCAAGGGGGTAAGAGGGGAAGGGAGAGGAGGGGAGGGAGGGAGGGGAGGCCATCCCCATGAGATCGAGCGAAGTGCTGGAAAGTTGGGCGGAGGGGAAGGGGATTTATCTTCGCTGCGGGGACTGAGGGGAGACACCGGGAAGTGGAAGGATCAGGAGGGGATGCGAGGATGAGGGGAGAGGAAAGGCGGGACAGGCGGAGGCAGGGAACAAACGCAGCGACAGGGAAGGTAAGCGATAAAAAAGGAAATGGAATAGAGTATCGATCTCCAAGAGGGATCAAAAAGGACACTGGATCCGGAATCAATGCGGCGACGGAATTGAAATGTGTGTGTATATATATATATATATATATATATATATATATATATATATATATATATATATATATATATATATATATATATATATATATATATATATATATATATATATATATATATATATATATATATAATATATATATATATATATTATATATATATATATATATATATATATATATATATATATATATATATAATATATATATATAGATA
Organism: Penaeus vannamei; assembly: GCF_003789085.1. Lineage (NCBI taxonomy): Eukaryota > Metazoa > Arthropoda > Malacostraca > Decapoda > Penaeidae > Penaeus > Penaeus vannamei. The sequence goes on from NW_020872923.1 coordinate 251,003, forward strand.
GATAGACAGACAGACAGACAGATAGGTAAATGAATATATATATATATTATATATAATATATATATATATATATATATATAATATATATATATATATATATATATATATATATTATATATATATTATATGTATGTTGTGTGTGAATTTATAGATGTATATATGTATATAGTATATATAATATACATATGTGTATATCAAGATATACCATATAGCTAACAGACGAAAACACGACTACACACACACGAAGAAAAGCGAGAGAAGGGAGAGGCCGGAGAAAGCGAGTGAGTGAGACGCAAGAGCATAGACACCGGGAATGTGAAGAAAGATTATTAGAGCGCCTGGAACATGTGAAAGAGCAGCCAGGGAGTTTTAAGCGGATTTCAGGCCAAAGGAGGGAGGGGGGAGGGGGGGGGGGGAGCTGGAGAACGGGAAGAAAAGGGATGGAATTTTATATAGAGATATATGTGTGTGTATATATATATATATATATATATATATATATATATATATATGTATATATATATATATATATGTATATAATATATATATATATATATATATATATATATATATATATATATATATATATATATATATATATATAATTTATATATTATATAATATATATATATATATATATATAATATATATATATATATATATATATATATATATATATAATATATATATATATGTGTGTGTGTGTGTGTGTGTGTGTGTGTGTGTGTGTGTGTGTTGTGTGTGTGTGTGTGTGTGTGTATGTGTATGTGTGTGTATGTGTGTGTGTGTGGTGTGTGTGTGTGTGTGTGTGTGTGGTGTGTGTGTGTGTGTGTGTGTGTGGTGTGTGTGTGTGTGTGTGTGTGTGTGTGTGTGTGTGTGTGTGTGTGTGTGTGTGTGTGTGTGTGTAAGTATGTAAATCAATGCATATTCTGAGAAATTTAGAATAAAGCAGATGAGAGAAGCCATAAAAAGAAATGAAGAGGAAGAAGGGAGAGGAAAGCATTTACTTGATGTTATTGTTGCTGTTAATGACTTTGACTGTTGTTAATATTTTGGGTTTTTGTTGTCGATGGTAATGATAATGATGATGATAATGATAATGATAGTAGAAATTATGATAATAACAATAATGATGGTAATAATAAAAGGATAATAATAAATAAGATAATGATGATGAAATGATAATGATAATCATAATGAAGGTCACGATAATGATAGTGATGAAAATGATATTTATAGAAATTATGATGATAATGTTTTCTATCGTTGTTAATAGTACTATTGTTGTAGCAGCACTATAATTGCTGCCACCATTATCAACATCTTCCCCATTAATCATCACCATAAACTGTGCCCATTGCCAGCATGACAGAAATGCCATCATCATAACCATCAAACAGTACCAGTCCCTCCCTCCTCCATACACCCCTCCCCCTTTCCCCTCTTCACGCCTATACCCTCTGCTCTCCCTTCCTTCCCCCTTCCTCTTCCTCCTTCCTCTTCCCCCTTTCCTCCTTCACTATTCCCTCATCCTCATCCTTTTCACCTTCCCCACCTCCTTCCTTTCCCCACGTTCCCCACTTTCTCTTTCCTTTTCCCCTCCTTCTTCCCTTTCACCTTCCTCCTTCACCCTTTCCCCTTCCACTTCCCTCATCCCCACTCCCTCCCCTTCCCTTTCCACCTTCCTCCTTCCCTCTTCACCTTTCCCCATCCCTACTCTCTCTCCCTTCCTTTTCCACCTTCACCTTTCGCCCCTTCCCCTAACACCTTCCCTCTCCTCCTACCCCCCCCACCCCCCAATCCCAACCATCTTACCAATGACTTCCTTTTTTTTCCTATTTTCTTTTTTTTTCCCACAAATCATCTTGATTGACGGCAATCGCGATAATGATTGAAACGCGGCGACAATAATACACTCATCCACTCTCAATAATGAATTACATGTTTCATTGTGCTGAGGGGAGAGGAGAGGGGAAAAAAGGGGAAAGAATGAGGGCACTCACTTGGATGAGGGTCCGAAGACAAAAATTTAAGCCATTACCGGGAAATAAGGAAAGGTGGAGGGGGAGAGGGTGGGGTGGGGGGAAGGTGGAGGGGGAGAGGATGGAGGGAGAGGGTGGGGGGGGGAAGGTGGAGGGGAGAGAGGGTGGGGGGAAGGTGGAGGGGGAGAGGGTGGGGGGAAGGTGGAGGGAAGAGGGTGGGGGGAAGGTGGAGGGGAGAGGGTGGGGGGAAGGTGGAATGGGAGAGGGTGGGGGGAAGGTGGAGGAGGAGAGGGTGGGGGGAAGGTGGAGGGGAGAGGGGTGGGGGAGGGGAGGGGGAGAGGGGTGGGGGGAGAAGGGGAGAGAGGGGGGGGTGGCGGGGAAGGTGGAAGGTGGAGGGGGGGTGGGGGAAGGTGGAGGGGAGGGGAAAGGGGGGGTGGGGGAGGGGGGAGAGGGTGGGGGAAGGTGGAGGGAGAGGGTGGGGGGAAGGTGGAGGGAGAGGGTGGGGGGAAGGTGGAGGGGAGAGGGTGGGGGGAAGGGGGAGGGGAAGGGAAGAAAAGGATGAAAGAATGAGGGAGAGAGAGATGGGAAAGAGGGATGGAAATGTAAAGAGAAAAGAGGAGGGAAGTAAAGAGAAGGAAGGGGAAAGATGGAGAGTAGGCTGTGGGAAGAAGAGATGAGAGAGAGAGAAGGGAAAGAAGGGAAAGGGAAAGAAAAAGAATAAAAGAGAAAAGGGGAAAGCAAAGAGCAAGAAAAAATAGTTAGAGACAAAGGACCATGAAAAGGGAAAAAGGGGAAAAAAACACACCATACAGTATGTGTCAACCCTGCCCCCCCCGCCCCCCACCTTAATATATTTCCTCCCCTCCCCCCCCGTCTCACCTCCCTAGCCCCCAGCCCACACCCTTCCCAACCACCCCCCCATCCCACCTACCCTCCACTCCACCCCCTTCACTCCCCCACCTCCCTCCACCCTCCCCCACCCCCCTTCCACCCCCACCCCCCCCAACCCCCCCTCCCCTCCCCCCTACCCCACCCCCCCACCACCCCACCCCCCCCCCACCCTCCTCCAAGCCCCATTTTCTCTCTCGACAACTTTTGTGGAGTGTCTGGCTGGCCTCCTCCGTACCAATTGTGTTATTCTTTGGGCCAACATTAAAATTTCATGGGAAACATTTGGGCCACAATAGATTTTTTTTTTTTCCATTAATGGTAACGCCATGATAGGGCATGTAATGTCAGCCTGTTTCTCTTTTTCTCTTTTTTTTTATTTCTTTATTGTTATTCTCGTCATAATGTTCAGGAGTAGTTTTTTTATTGTCATAATGCTATGGTTATTATTGTGATTAATTGTGTTTTTATTGTGATCTTGATAATTGTGATCATAGCGTATTAGAAGTGGTAATAGTAATAATAGTTATGATAGTGGTTGTAGTAATAATACTATTACAAGGACCAGGAATAAATAGTAATAGAGAAAAATACACTTATTATTTTTTTAGATTTTTCCTATTATTATGAAACGAAAAAAAAATATATATATTTTTTTCAAAAACCACGAACAAACCCCAAATAAAACAACAAAGCTTATGTATGTATATGATTTATCGCATTTCTTAAACGGACCCAGAAACAGCCTATATTTTAGCAGCTTTAGGCCTACCCGTACATTAGTCCCCTCTCTCTCTCCCCTGCATAACGCTATGGGAGGCCTATATATATCATTACGTTCAACTTTCACAACGAAATTACAGGGCGGTTTTCGGCCTCGCTTTGACCATTACATTTATATAAAGTGCATGCGGGATGTACACGCAAGAGGAGGCTATAGGGTACACGCACACTCTCCGCTGGATGTGGATAGGGACGGTCGTTCGCCTATCCACGTACTTGCTGACGAATATAAGGAAGGGAAAAGTATGGTGGATAGTGATGGTGATGGTGAAGATGGTGAGGATAGTTATTTCTAAATCGATAATGATAATGGTGATAGTAATAATGGTGAGGTGAGGATGAGGTGAGAGTAATACAATAACACGAATGGAAATGATAAAATATATTTTAATATTGTTAATATTAATATTATTATTATTATTATCATCATCATTTTCTTATTACTATTATCATTGTTGTTTTAATATCATCATTAACATTATTGCTGTTGTTTGCTGTTATCATTACATCATTATTTATTATTATTATTATTATTATTATTATTATTATTATTATTATTATTATTATTATCATTATCATTATCATTATTATTATCATTATTATCAATTATATGATATGATGATAAATAATAACATATGATATAAGCCAACTGACACTGATAATAAATAACAACTTACGACGTTGCTAACGGCAATAACTTACCACCCTGAACAATCACAACAACCACAAGCGCATCCCTTCTTGCCTGCCTGTCTGCCTGCCCCTCGCGAGCATGCCCGTGCGCGATGCCCCCCCCTCGCGAGATGCCCGTCGGATGCCCTCGAGATGCCCGTCGATGCCCCTCGCGAGATGCTCGATGCCCGTGTGCCTCTGAGATCCCCGCTCCCCCCCCCCCCTCCCGCAAGCCTCGAAGGTTCATTAGGTAACAAAGTAATATATAGAAAGAGGAGTTGAAACGGATAGAGTAATATATAGAAAGAGGAGTTGAAACAGATAGAGTAATATATAGAAAAAGGAGTTGAAAACAGACAAACCAATATATAGAAAGAGGAGTAATATATAGAAAACAGACAAAGTAATATATAGAAAGAGGAGTTGAAAACAGACAAAGTAATATATAGAAAAGAGGAGTTGAAACAGACAAAGACAGAGTAATATATAGAAAGAGGAGTTGAAACAGACAAAGTAATATATAGAAAGAGTAGTTCAAACAGACAAAGTAATATATAGAAAGAGGAGTTAAAACAGACAAAGTAATATATAAGAGTTGAAACAGACAAAGTAATATATAGAAAGAGGAGTTCAAACAAATAATATAGAAAAAGAGGAGTTGAAAACAGACAAAGTAATATATAAAAAGAGGAGTTGAAAACAGACAGAGTAAATATTAAAAAGAGGAGTTGAAACAGACAAAGTAATATATAGAAAGAGGAGTTGAAACAGACAGAGTAATATATAAAAAGAGGAGTTGAAACAGACAAAGTAATATATAGAAAGAGGAGTTGAAACAGACAGAGTAATATATAAAAAGAGGAATTCGAATCCCAAATCAGAAATCATGAGGTGCATTCAGTCAAAGACGGAATAATGCCATACCGCATTGATATCAGGAATCTATAACCTCTCCGATAGGGATTCGAACCCCCTTCTCGTATCGTTGCAAGGAATTACAGTACGTAGGTCCTCCCGGGTTGTTCATTTGTGTCCAGGTGTGTCCCAGGTGTCTGCGGGGGTGAGGGGGGGAGGTGAGTGAGTGGGAGAGAGATGGGGATTAGTTGGGGGAGAAGGGGAGAGGGGGGGAGGGATTTAGGGGAGGTTGTGTTGGGAGAAGGAGGGAGGGGGAGGGAGATTGAGAGAGAGAGAGAGAGAGAGAGAAGAGAGAGAGAGAGAGAGAGAGAGAGAGAGAGAGAAAGCGAGACAATAACAAAGACAGAGACAGACAGACAGGCAGAGAAAGAAGAAGAAAAGAGCTCGAGAAAGAGAAAGAGAAACGGGAGAAGGAATAAGGAGCACAGACAGCCAAAACAGATCGGCATCTCACTCACCTGGTGATGCTCGATGAGGTGAGATGAGAGAGGCTGCGTTGGGGAAAAACACTCCTCGGTTGGCTTGGCTCAGAAGAGGGGGGAGGGGAGGGGGGGGGAGGGGTCCTTGTTTCTCTCTATGTTTCTTATTTTTCTTATTTTTCTTCCTTGTTTCTCTATATGTTTTTTTTTCTTTTATTTATTGTTTGTCCGTGATGAGGATGTGTGTGTTGCTGTTGTTATTGTTATTGTTACTATTACTATTATTGTCATATTTTTATTATTTTTTATGATCAATATCATTATTATAATTGTTGTTGTTATCATTACTATATTTATAATATCATTATCATCATCATCCTTATTGTTTTATTGTCATTAATAGTTATCAAAAATGATAAAATCACTTTTATCTTCTACAGTTGCTTAAGTAAACAAACAAAAAAAACAACGAAACTCCAAAGGGAAAGTAAACAAGCAAACAAAATATATAATGTTCAAGGCTGTTTGACTTTTTTTTCCATTTTTCATTCTTTCTTCTCTTTTCATCTTTTCCTCGACTTCCAGAGGCTTTCCAAAAGTCATGGCACATTAGCGACACAAGTAGAGCATATCAGAGCATCTCTCTTTCCCTCATGTCTCGCGCCTTTCGCCTCATTTTATTCTTTTTTTTGTCTTGAACATATTAATTCTTGACATGAGCGAGAGAGAGAGAGAGAGGAGAGAGGAGATGGGTTTTTTGAGTGAGGAGATGGAGGAGAGAAGGGACGAGGAGAGGGAGATCGGGGAGGGAGAGGAGAGGGGAAGAGTGTGAGAGGAGAGGGAGAGGAGAGAGGGAGAGGGAAGAGGGGAAGAGGCCCGGAGGGAGTAGGGGAGAGGACGAGGGAGACTGGCGCAGATCGAGGGCCACGAAGGGCCAGAGGGCGAGATCCGCGGACTCGACGGGAGTGAGGTGCAGCTAAGGTTCAGCACACCTCTGAGTATAAGTGACATCGCCGAACACACACGCAAGGACACGATCCTACACCGGCTCTCGCGTTCGTCTCTCCACATTCGAGGCTTGCTCACTCATCATCGCGTATCGACCTCAATGATCTCGCTCCGACTCTAACTAGCTTGTCGATCATAACGTCCCCGGGGGGAATGATTTTTTTTTTCTCTCTCTCTCTCGTCTCTTTCTTCTCGTTCTTCTTTCTGATTTGTCTCTGTTATGTTCTGGTCTCTATCTGTCTATCTATCTATACGTCTATATATGTGTCTGTTATTTATTGTCGTTCCTAGTCACAGTCTGTCATACTTTTGTTTGATATGGTCTGTTTCTAGTCTGTCTGTGTATCTCTTTCTCTCTCTCTCTCTCTTCTCTCTCTCTCTCCTCTCTCCTCTTCTCTCTCTCTCTCACTCTCTCTCTCTCTCTCTCTCTCTCTCTCTCTCTCTCTCTCGTCTCTGCTCTCTCTCTCTCTCTATCTATCTTATCTTATCTTCTATCTCATCTTTTCTCTCTTTCTCTCTTCTCTCTCTCACGGTATAATGATACAGTAGGTTTGCTTGCTCGTTAGCTCTCTACCTCACTAATGACAGCACCTGATATTGCTCTCTACTGTTCTTCTTCTTTTCCCCTTTTTCTTTTCTTTTTCTTAGTTTTCCTTTCCTTATGTCTCTCCTCACTCGGAAAAAAAATCGCGCCATGTTTTTTCCCCCTTCGACGAAATCGCCCATCTAATTCTTCTCCTTCCGCTCATTTCTCATGTTTCTCACCACACTCACTTCCACCTCACCTCACACCCTCCCCCCCCTTATACTTCTCCCCCTACCCCTTATCCCTTAGCCCATACCTCCCCCAACCCCCCACCCCTACCCACCAACTCACCCCACTCACCCCCCCTCAACCACTCGTCTAACAACCCTACCTTTCCAATCCCACCCCTACCCCCCACCCCACCCCCACCCCCCACACCACCCCACCCCTGCTCTCTCATCATAATAACCTAATTCCATCTGTAATAACGACCTTCATTATCCTTGTACCCCCCGTGGTCGTGGGTCGTGGCTGTTGTCATGCGTGGTACCTTCATTTGCTTCTTCTCCCCACACTTTTTTTTTTCTTTTTTCTTTTTTATTCGTTACTGTTTCTTTCTCTTTAGGCTCATGTTCTTCCGTTCTGAAGTATTGCTACTTGCTCTCTCGGTTTCTCTGGAGTATTGCTGCTGCTCGCTTTCTACTGTCTCTTCTCTGTTTCTCTCTCTTTTTCTCTCTGTCTCTTCTCTCTCTGTCTTCTCTCTCTCTCTCTGTCTCTCTCTCTCGTCTCTTCTTTCTCTTCTCTTCTCTCTCTCTCTCTCTCTCTCTCTCTCTCTCTCTCTCTCTCTCTCTCTCTCTCTCTCTCTCTCTCTCTCTCTCTCTCTCTCTCTCTCTCTCCTCTCTCCCTCTCCCATCTCCCTCCCTCCCCCCCTCCCTCCCTCCCTCCCATCCCCCCCTCCCTCCCACCCCACCCTTCCCTCCCCACTCCTCCTCCTCCCCAACCCCTCCCTTCCTCCTCCCCCACCCTTCCTCCTCCTTCCAAAAAGCGTGGGAGAGAAACAAGTTATCCTCAATCCCACACCGCCGGGGATCTGCGATTATCCGTCGTCGCTTCTGCCTTTGATCAATATATTACAGGAACCTTCGTTGGATAATATTACCGATACATTATACAGTGTACTTGTGCCTGGGTGAGCGCAGGGGGTGAGAGGGTGAAGAGGGGGGGAGGGAGGGGAGGTGAAGGGGGAGGGAGAGGGTGAAGGGGGGAGGAGGGGGAGGAGAGGGGGGAGGGAGGGGGAGAGAGTGGGGTTGGGAGGAGTGAAGGAGGGATTGGGAAGGGGAGATGGGAGAAAGAGGGGAAACTGGGGGGATGAGGAGTGAAGGAGGGAGATGGAAGAAAGAGGGGAAATGGGGATGGGGGAGTGAAGGAGGGGGATTGGGAAGGGGAAATGGGAAACGGGGAGAAAAGGAATATTGGGATGAGGGAGAAAGGGAAGGGAACGAAGAAGGGAAGTAGGAAAAAGAAAAAATGGGAGGAAGGACAGGAAGAAAAGGAAAGATAGAGAGGAAATAAAAAAGGGAAATAGGAAATAGGAAGAGAGGAGATGAGGGAAATGGGGAATAGGACGGAGGGGAAGGGGTGGGGGTGGGGGGATGCCAGGGTGTGCGCAGCGTGTGGTTCGTTTTCCCGGTTTTAATCTTGGGTTCGGAACCGCTTTGTTGTTTTCGTCTCTTGCTGTTTTCCTCTTTACTCCTTCGTGCACTCTTCCCTCATCGCATATTTTTTTGCCGCTTTCTGTATCCTTCCACATATTTTCTTTTATTTATGTAGTTTTGTTATTATTTTCTTTATTAACGTTTCATCTATTTTCATCTTCATCTTTTTATTTTCCTTTTATCTTTTTATTTTTTTATTTATTTTTATATATATATATATATATATATTATATATATTTTTTTTGTCATTCTTTGGCATATCATCTCTATCTTATTTTTTTCTTATTCTTATTTTCTTTGATTTTCCTTGACGATGAATTTTTTTTTTTCATGTATCCATTTTCTTTTCTTTCCCGTAATTTTCATTCATTTTCATTTCTTTTCTACATCCTATTTATCCAATTTCTCAATCCCCCTATTTTTTCCAGCCCTTTATTCCTTTTATGCTTGTCTCCCCTTTTTTCCCCGGTTTCTTTTCATCAACTTCGTCTATTCCCTTCTCTTCATCCACCATCTAATCCCCTTTGTTTTCCTTTCTTCATTTTCCTCTGTCTCCCATTATGGTCTTTGTCTCCCATTCACTGACATTTATTGTATTCTATTATCCCCTTTTCGTTACCGTCCTTCCCTTCCTCGCTTCCTCTCTTCTCTCCCTTCGTTCTTCTTCTTCTTTTCCCTTTTCTTCTCCCTTCCTACGTTCCTTTATCTTTTCTCCCCTCTTCTCTTTCTTCATTCATCTTCCTTTCCCTTCTCCTCCCCTTCCTTTCTTTTCTTTATCTCCTCTCCCCTCTCTTCTCCTCTCCTCTTCCCTCATCCTCTTCCTCCCTTGTCTCCCCCCCCCCCCCCCCCGACCTGCAGCAAAGAAATAAAGGGAGATAGGTAGGGCAAGGAGGGGGCGGGAGAGGGAGTGAAGGGGGGGGGCGTAGGGAATCACAACCTAAGAATAATGGGATCGAAGCCAGAAGGTAGGGGGGGGCTTCCCTATTTATCCCCCCCCCTCAGCCTCCCTCTCTCTCCCTCCTATGCCTCCTCCTCTCCCTCCTCCTCCCCTTTCTTTTCTTCATCAAAGCATCGAATTACATGTAGTTTTTTTTTCTCTCTCTTCTTCCCCCATACGTATTATTTCGACCTTCCTCTTTTCCTTCGCTTTCCCTCGCTCTTCTCTGTCTGTATCTATTCCATTCTTTCTCTCTTCCGTTCCTTCTTCCTCTCGTCTCTCTGTTTCTTTCCCTTTCCCTTCTCTTCCCTTCGCCCCATCTCCTTTTTCTCCTTCGCCTCTCCTGTCTTCCTATCTCTCTACCTTTCATTCTATCTCCCTTTCCCTCCTCCTTTCTTTATATTCTCCCACTTCCCCTTCCTCTCTCTTCCTTCTCCTCTCTCTTTACCACACGGGAATGAAAAAGACCGAATAAGAGGGAAAAATTCATATTCTGTAGAAGGAAGAAGAGAGGGGAAGAGAAGAGGATAAGAAGGGAGGGTAAGGGAGAGGGGAAGAGCCACATGGAAGGAGCAATTGGCTAGGGGGGAAGGGGGAGGGAAGGAGAGGGGAAGAGCCACATGGAAGTAGCAACTGCCTAGGAAAAAAAAAAAAAAAAAAAAAAAAAACACGGGAGGGGAAGGGTGAAAGACACGGCCCAGGTGGAGGGGGATGGGGAGAGGGGAGAGGGAGGGAAGGGGGCGAGGGAGGGTGCGAAATAGGATGCTGATTTCGAAGCAGACAATATCCAGGCGCGAATTTATTTGATGTTATCTTGTGTTTTCCGAAGAGGCTCGTGATCTCTCTGTACACATGCATGCGCGTGTTCCTGTGGCTGTCTTTTGTTACGCTACTTTTGAATCGTTATATGTATGTGTGTGTGTGTGTATATGTATATATATATATATATATATATATATATATATATATATATATATATATATATATATATATATATATATATATATATATATATATATATATATATATATATATATATATATATATATATATATATATATACTATATATCATATATATATCTCTCTCTCTCTCTCTCTCTCTCTCTCTCTCTCTCTCTCTCTCTCTCTCTCTCTCTCTCTCTCTCTCTCTCTCTCTCTCTCTCTCTCTCTCTCTCTCTCCTCTCTCTCGTCCTTCCTGTTTCTCTCCCCTCTTCTCTGTTGTGTAAAGTTTCCCTTCTCAAAGACATCTGGACGCTGAAGATGGACAGACTTCTCGTTTATATGGTAATTATCCCCTGAAATAAGCTTGGGATTTCTTCCTTTCCTTGCTGTCCCATTTAATAAAAACTGTTGCTTGAAATTTATATCGTTATCTGTTTATTTACCTGTGTGTGTGTGTGTGTGTGTGTGTGTATGAATTCACTACGTGTATATGTATATGTATATACAAATCTCTATCTCTCTCTCTCTCTCTCTCTCTCTCTCTCTCTCTCTCTCTCTCTATATATTATATATATATATATATATATATATATATATATATATATATATATAAGAGAGAGAGAGAGAGAGAGAGAGAGAGAGAGAGAGAGAGAGAGAGAGAGAAGAGAGAGAGAGAAGAGAGAAGAGAGAGAGAGAGAGAGAGAAGAGATATGTGTGTGTGTACATATATCTATATATATTCATATACATATATATACATACATATATACATGTATATGTATGTAATTATACATAAATATATATATATATATATATATATATATATATATATATATATATATAATATATATATGTATATATATGTATATATATATATATATGTATACATATATATATATATATCTATATACATACCTATATATATATACTACGTATATATATCATACATATCTATATACATACATACATATATATATATATATATATATATATATATATATAATATATATAATTTTTATCGCTGAAATGAATTATAGAACGCGCAATATGAGAAAGGCCGGTGCTGTATTTTACAAACTCATACATTTATTTGCATTTTTATATATCTATTCATTACATATTTTGTATCCTTTATTCTCTTCCTTTTTTTGAAGGGGGGGGGGTTGAGGTACAAAAGGGCTATGAGCAAAACGAGCTGCTGCCGCTATCACATTACTTAATTCCTCAGGGTTCGGATACGCCTCTTGCACGGATAAGGGAGAGAGAGAGAGGAAGGAGGGAGAGAGGAGGGAGGGAAGGAGAGAGGGAGGGAGAAAAAGGGAACGAGGCTGGGGGAAGAGGTGGAGAGGGGGGGAGGTAGGCTGGGAGTAGAGAGAGAGACCCAGAGGAGGCAGAGGGAGAGAGGGAGGGGAGGGGAGGGGAGGGAGGTTTAGCTTTTGTGTTAGGTACGCACGATAGGCAGGCAGACTGGCCTTCCCTCTCCACCCTCCCTCCCCACCTCCCCCCAACCCTTCCCCCCCCCCCCCCTGCCTTCCATTCTAGACCTCTCCCGCCACACGCGCGCGCACTCACGCTCGCACGCACGCACGCACGCACGCTCCGTAGCCCGCTTCGCCTTTTTTCCCAGAATTTTGGGCGCGATGTTCTATTTACTTGCGCGCGCGAAAGTGTGATTAAAAGCGATATATTCGAGAATTGAATATATATGTAAATAGATGTACAGTATTTTAGATCTGTATGTATTTATATGGAATGGAATGTGTGTGTGTGCGTGCTGATATACTCTATATATGTGTGTATTTGCAGATGGATGCTTGAATATGCGTGGCTGTATGCGTGTATGTCTGTATGTGCATGTGTACCTGTGCTCGAAGGGATGTATGCAGACATATATATTCATTATATATGCAGACAAACATATGTCAATATAATTATGTCTATACACACACACATACACACACAAATATATATATGTGTGTGTATATATATATATATATATATATATATTATATATATATATATATATTATATATATATATATATATCGATAGATAGATAGATACGTAGATATAGATATAGATATTTCCGCATATGTGTGAGTGTGCGTGTTTGTGTGTGTGTATTTGTACTTACAATTACATATTTCAAATACATATAACGCGAGCGCCTGAGAGCGTGTGCACAGCGGTGATTTTTCCCCCGTAAAAGATAAAATTACCGCTGAAAGTGTCCTTTATTGGCCGTTCGGATTCCAGAAATAAATCACCTGAGTGCTTTTAGATCTGGAATTAATGGCATTACATCACGAACGTCCAGTGTTGCCACCTTTTCGGGTATGATAATATTGGCGTTTGCAGAGTTCGTTTCTATTAGCTCTGACTATTTGTGTTTTAGCAGTTTAATGGAATGAAGAAAAGGTTAATATATGCTAAGATCAACATATTTCCAAGCGGCAGGTCTCGCGTTTCCAGAGCTGCTCCCCCCCCCCCCTCTTGAGCCGGCATAGGAGGGGGGGGAGGGGTTTCATTATTGTCGTCTGAGGAATAAGTAACTTTTTTTTTCGTGCTTTGCAAACTTCTTGGAATTTATGAAAGATTAAATAAACTTTGGAGAGCAAATACAAAGAAACACACACGAAAGAGCTTGTCATCTTAAACAACGGGAATGAATGTCGAGCGTTTTTTCCCCTCTGGTAGTGAGTGAGCGCGAGGGAGAGCGAGCGAGCGAGCGAGCGAGGGAGGGAGCGAGAGGGAGCTAAAGATTTCCCATCTGAAGGATGTTGGCATCAGTGGGGTTGGCTAGTCCCCTCCCCTTTCCCTTCCCCTTCCGACCCCACTCCCTCTTCTCCCCCGAAGCCGAGTAGACATAGAGGGCGGTTGACCGTCGTCGGCGTGTTAAATTGTGGTCACCCCGTCCCTCCCTCAGTCGAGCCAAGCAGGTCCTCATCGCGGCGTCGTGGCTGGCTCTCTCCCTCGTCCCGTCCCGCTGCTGTTGTATCGCCGCCGCGTGTAGAATACAGCGCTCCCTCGCCCAGCGGCCCCCATACATCCGAGGAACAAGCGCGTAGAGAGAGAGAGAGAGAGGTTGCGCGGACGTCGGCGAGAGCGGAACAGCGACGGAGCGTCTCTCGAGCGTGTTTGTGTGATCGTGCGTCTACTCCTCCCCCTGCTCCTGCTTCTGCTGCTCCTGCTCGAAACCAGCTCAAGATACATATTTGCTTAAACACAAGAGCTGCTGCAGTGCTGTGATTCGCCCAGCCGCCGACGACGTCATCGCCGATTTTGTTGTTGTGAACACGTTTTGTGTTGTGTGTCTGTGAATAATTTATTTTCTTCCTTCGGTGACGAAACACTCCCGACTCTGCCGCTTAAGCTCTGCAAGCGAGTTCTCTTATCTTTATTCTGTTGCCATATCTGTGATCGCCATTCGCCCGACTTTTATCATTGTTGTTGCATATCGACGAGGGGAGAGTAAAAAGTTGTGCGGCGTTTAGCGTACATACTCGCGAGAGGGGAAGCTGTGAGAGAAGAGAGAGAGAGAGAGAGAGAAAGAGGGACCCTTGTTATAACTGTGATTGTTTATTGCCCGTTGTGATAAAAGCCGAAGGCGAACCTCGGCTGCTCTTTTGTTATTTAAAAAGTTGTTCTCTCTGAAAGATACTCGTGTAACACTTTTTCTCGAACACCTCTTTAAACATTCCATCAACAAGATTC
>NW_020872923.1:270503-292738 GCF_003789085.1 Penaeus vannamei
GGGAGGGTCATTCAGGCCTCGCGGGGGGGCGGGGGGGGGAAGGGAGGGGCTTTAGTGATGAAAAGGGGGGGGGGAGGGAAGGGAGGGAGGGGGGGATGAGGACGGATTTGAGGGTCAGAAAGGGTTAGGGTGGTTGGGAGGCAGCATTAATTAAATCTGCGGACCAATTTCTGCTTTTATGCATTTATAAATTTGCAAATGTATAATGTTTATACAGGTGTGCATTTGCATGTGTTTATGTAAATTTGTGTAATGTCTATGTTTTCTGTGTACACGCGCACATGTATTTACGCACACACGTAAGTACGCGCACGCACACACACGCGCACGCACACACACGCGCGCACACACACACACACACACACACACACACACACACACACACACACACACACACACACACACACACACACACACACACACACACACACACACACACACACACACACACACACACACACACACACATACATATGTCCAGCCAGATCTTTTTTATCTCGTTTTTTTTTTTAAACTTTGCCACAGAACGAAAAAAAAAAAAAACGGTAGATAGGGAATATATGTTTGTGCGCAGAACACGGAGGAACACAAAGGTTAAATGTTCTCTGTTCTGCGTTCTGTTCTGACGTTGACTTTCGCAGCTGCTCGTGCGATAAGAGAGAACAAACGGGAACGCTGAGGCACGTACAGCCGTTATCTCCTTTGTGATGGCGAAGATAAAACAGACGAATTTTTTTACTCATACAATTCGCGGAAACATCGAATGATTGATCTTTTTTTTTTCATTTAGCTGTTGCTTTTATCTTTCGTTCTATTTCGGTTCGTTCCCTTCCGTTGTTTTATTTATTTGTTTGTTTACTTCAGTTCGCGGACAAGTTTATCTGCGCGTCGTGTTTGCGGATAAAAATACGTGTAACGAATACTAAAAGAAACAAACGAAAATGTATTCATTGATATGTATTAATTTTGTCGAGAGAAAGATCGACAGAAAATACGTTGATTTTATTTTTATTTTTTTATTTATTGTTATTATTATTATTTATAATTATTATTATTTATTTTATTTATTTATTTATTTTATTATTTATTTATTTTTATTTATTTATTTTGATGTGTTGATTTATGCATTAATAAGGACAATATGAAAGAAAACGACGCTGAATTGTTATAAATAACACGAAACATAATGCATATGGTATGGATGTATAATTAGACATGTCATTCATGTCATTATTATATTATATTATTATCACATATTGTTATGTAGTATTATTGCATTATATTGTCATATTGTATTATTGTATCATCATTATATTTATATCGTTGTGTCATATCATTATACTATTATTATTATATACATCATAATTACTAATGTTTTCACGAAGAAGGAGGAGAGAGAGAGAAGAGGAGGGGAGAAGGATAGGGAGGAAGAAAGGGGAAAAGGAAGAGAGTACGAGGGAAAAAAGTAATGAGGGGGAAGGGGAAGGTAAAGCAGGAGAAGAGAAAGGTAAAATGATAGAGGAGGAGGGGGAAATTTTAAAGGGAAAAGGAGACAGAGGGAGGGAGGGGGAGGGAAAAGAAGTGGTGAGCAGAGAGAGGTAGAGGAAAGAAAGGAAAGGGAGGTAGAGGTAGAGGAAAGAATATGAGGAGAAGGAGAAGGAGAGAAAAGGGGGAGAGGAGAGAAAAGTTGGGGGAGGAAGGGGGAGAGGGGAGAGAAAAGGGGGGGGGAGGGAAAAGAAGTGGCGAGCAGAGAGAGGTAGAGGAAAGAAAGGAAAGGGAGGTAGAGGTAGAGGAAAGAATATGAGGAGAAGGAAAAGGAGAGAAAAGGGGGGAGAGGAGAGAAAAAGTGGGGGCAGGAAAGGGGAGAGGGGAGAGAAAAAGGAGGGGGGGAGGGAAAAGTGGTGGTGAGCACATAGAGGTAGAGGAAAGAAAGGAAAGGGAGGTAGAGGTAGAGAAAGAATATGAGGAAAGGAAAAGGAGAGAAAGGGGGGAGAGGAGAGAATGGGGGAGAAGAGAGAAAAGTAAGGGGAGGAAGGGGATAAGGGGGAGAGAAAGGGGGGGGGGGGAAGGGGGGGAAAGGAGGGGGGGGGAGCGGTCATCAGCGCACAGGAAAGCACCCACACGCGCTCTACCTGTAATCCCACAAAGGAAACTTGTAATGCGGTTAAGCTGGTGAGTCTGCCAATATCCGGTAGGCTGTTAAGTAGCCGTTATTTAAACCTCTCTCCCTCCCCCCCCCCTCCTCTCTCTCTCTCCCTCTCTCTCTCTCTCCTCTCTTTCTCTTTCCCACCATCCCTCCCCTCCTCTCTCCTCCCACCCACCTCTTTCGTTCTCTATTTTTTCATCCCTCTCCTTCATTCTCTCCTTTCGTACTCTGCTCTCTCTCTCTCTCTCTTTTTCTCCGTTTTCCTTTCTTCCTTCTTTACCATCCCCCTGTTTTGTATTATTATTTTTTTCTTCCCTCCTTACACCCTCTTTCGTCTTCTGATCCCCCCTTAATTACCCTACTCCTCTCTTTCCCACTCTTATTCTAAATCCCTCTTTTCCACTTCTCATCTCTCCCACTCCCCTCTTTCCCTCCCATTCTAAATCCCTCTTTCCCACTCCCTTTCTCAATTTTTCCCACTCCCCTTTTCGTACTCTTTGCCCTTCACCCTCCCTCCCCACCCCCACCCACCCCATTCACCCCCGCGGAGAGGATGGGTGAGGAGTCTGTTTGTCTGTGACGCTGCCTGAGGTTAGGGCTGTGTGAGCGGATGTGTGTGTGTGTGTGTGTGTGTGTGTGTGTGTGCGTGTGTCTGTGTGTGTGTCTGTGTGTGTGTTGTGTGCGCGGCATTCTGCGTGAGTGAGTCTCCTATATATACGACAGATACATCTGCACATTGCCCCCCCCCCCATCCTCCAAGCCCGTATTCCAAATCCTTTTAAAATGAGACAATAAATCAACAATAAAAAAAAAAACATACACCAACATATACTTCCCGCAGCCAAGTGACGAACGAGCGAATACGTGTCTGTACACAAGGCCTCTCACAGCCTGTATACGGTTTTCTGTGGCGTTCTGTCATGGGGTGTTGTTGAAGCGTGTCGGTCGCTTGTGGACGCCGTGTTCAGCCACCGAACCGCGCACGAAACAATGGATGAGAAGTGGAATAGATAGGGAATAGGGAGATAGGGAGAGGGAGAGGTAGGGAGGGAGAGGTAGAAGGAGATAGAAAGATAGGGAGGGAGAGGTGAAGGAGAGGGGAGGGAGAGGTAGAAGGAGATAGGGAGGGAGAGGTAGAAGGAGAAGAGGAAGGGAAGGTAGAAGGAGATAGAGAGAGAGGGGAGGGAGATAGGAGATAGGTAGAAAGAGATAGGGAGAGGTAGAAGGAGATAGGGAGGGAGAGAGGAAGGGAGAGGGAGGAGAGGTAGAGGAGATAGGGAGGGAGAAGGTAGAAGGAGATAGGGAGGAGAGGTAGGAGGTAGAGAGAGGTAGGAGAGCGGAAGGGAGAGGTAGAAGGGAGGGATAGAGGAGATAGGGAGGGAGAGGTAGAAGGAGATAGGGAGGGAGAGGTAGGAGATAGGGAGGGAGAGAGATAGGGAGAGAGGTAGAAGGAGGTAGGGAGGAGAGGTAGGAGAAGGAAGGGAGAGGTAGAAGGAGATAGGGAGAGAGATAGAAAGAGATAGAGAGAGAGATAGGGAGAGGAGGGAGATAGGGAGGAGAGGTAGGAAGGAGATAGGGAGGAGAGGTAGAAGAGAGGGGGAGATAGACAGAGAGCGATAGGGAGGAGAGAGGTAGAAGGAGATAGGGAGAATAGATAGGGAAGGGAGAGGTAGAGGAGATAGGAAGAGAGTATAGGGAGGGAGAGGAAGAGAGAGGGAGAGAGGAGGGAGAGGTAGAAGGAGATAAGGAGGGAGAGGTAGACGGAGATAGGGAGGGAGAGGTAGAGTAGGAGGGGAGGGAGACGTAGAAGGAGAGAGGTAGGTAGGATAGGTAGATCCTTTGTCGCGGAGGAAGGGAGGGAAAGAGAAAGGGGGGATAAGGGATGTTTATGGTTCATACCTTTTGCTGTGTGCACCTATCTTTCTATCCATCTCCCAATCTCTGTTTCCATCTGCTTATCTGATTTCCTCACTCTCTCTTTTTCTCCCCTAACCCATTTTCTCTCTCCGTCTCTCCATCCTCTAATCTTCTCCTCTCCCACCGCAGTAATCAGTAACTCTCCTTTCTCCTCCTTCTGCCCCTGCTCCTCCTCCGCCTCCTCCTCCTCTTCATTCTTCTTTTCGTCATCTTCGTCCTTTCCCCAATCTTCCTTTTCTTCTTCTTCTTCTTCCTCTTCTCCCCCTCCTCCCTCCTCCTCTACCTCTCTCCTCCCCTTCCCCCTTATCCTCCTCCTCTCGTCTCCACTCCTTATCCCTCCTCCCCCTTATCCCCTCTTCCTCCTCTCCTCCTCCTCCCCCCCCCTTATCCCCCTCCTCCTCTCCCTCTCTCTCTCTCTCCTCTCCTCCTCCTCCTCCCTCCTCCTCCTCCTCCTCCTCCTCCCTCCTCCTCCCCCTTATCCCCTCTTCCTCCTCCTCCTCCTCCTCCCGCTCCCCGACACGCGCCGGATCGATAAAGCATATCGATCTGGCTGAGTCCCGTCCCCGCGTCCAGCTGCCGCCCGCCCGTCCCTCCTCCCCGCGGCAGCCAGCGCTTGTTACACGGGCCTCCTCACCTTCCTTATTCCCTGCTTCTTGTGGTTGTTGGGCATATCTTTGCGTTTATTTTTAGCTCATTGTTTCTTGTTTTTCTTTGGGTGTATATTGTGTTTGTGTTTGGGGAGATGGTGTGTGTGTGGCTGTGCGCATTGGGGGATGTGTTTTGTTTTTTTGTTTATGTGTTCGGGTTGGCGCGGTGGTGTTCGGGTGTCGTTATTTTGGGGATGAATTGGGGTTCTTCGTATGTTCGATTTCGTGCATATGACTTTATATTTTTCGATGATGTTGATTATTGCGAACAAAATAGATATTGAAATATCCATTTTAATAATATTGTAATATTCCATCGCAATGACTTCATTTACTTAAGACATCCCCGTAAAGTCTCCGCATTTCAAGGAAAACGAGTATGTACGATCGCTTGTTCACATCTGTTGACATGTACGTATTTGCAGACACGAAAAAAATCACACCTAACCATGGAACTAGTGTGAGTGGGGGGGGGGGGATGTCGTTAATACGAATCATCATCAGCTGGGGGAAAAAAATACGAACACGCAAAAAAATGTGAAAAACATTTCGCGCTTTACATTACAACGCCGATCCGCCATGACAAGTCCATTTTCTGTTCCCCTTCCGTCACGTCGATAAAAAAAGTACACACACACACACACACACGCACACACATACTCATACTGGACGAGAGATACGCACATTCGGTCACGTGATACTGTGATTACCTGCAGATGTTAAGGTCTCTGGGTTTTTCACACATCATAAATAATATTACAGAGAGGAAAGGAGAGAGGGAGAGAGGGAGAGAGGGAGAGGTGGGGAGCGTAGACCTAGAGAAAACTTTGGGAGCGGAGAGGCTGTTGGAGGGGGGGGGGGGGGAGGGAGGGAGAGGGAGAGGAAGGCGGGGAGGGAGAGAAGAGGGGGGGGGGGTTAGAGGCAGAGGTAGAAAGAGAGAGAGAGAGATTGGATGAGAGAGAGAAAGAAAATAAGTAAATATATGCCGCAAAAAATAGAGAGAAAGTGCGATAAAAAAGAGAGGGGGGGGGGGGGCTAGCGAGAAAGAGAGAAAGAGAGAGAGAGAGAGAGTGAGAGAGAGAGAAAGTGAGAGAGAGAGAGAGAGAAGAGAGAGAGAGAGAGAGAGAAGAGAGAGAGACGAGAGAAAGAGAGAGAAGAGAGAGAGAGAGAGAGAGAGAGAGAGAGAGAGAGAGAGAAAAAAAAGGAAAAAAAAACATAGGAAAGAGAGAAAGAGAGCGAGCAATTTTATGCCATGTTTATTACTCTTGTTATTGCCATTTGCGCTTGTTTGGTGGCTGTCTTTGCCTCTGTGTTTGTTTGTTATTTAGGCGCGTTGGTTTGTTATTGGCTATTTTGCGGTTTTTAATGATGCCGTAAATATTGAAGAATGTCGTTATTACTGTTCTTTTCTTCATTATCATGGCAGTTATTTCCAAGCTTGAGTATTAATTGTGAAGGGAAATTTTCATTAATATTATCATAATTACTATGGTTGTTGTTGTTCTTTTATAGTGATATCATTGTCATTATTATTATCGATAATTCCTTGTTATTTTTATTATCATTATTACTTATCATTATCATTATTATTATAGTTATTATTCTTGTCTTATAGTTATTATTATTGTTATTAATATCATTATTCTCTTTATTTATCATTATTGTTATTATTATCTTTATAGTTTATTTATTATCATTGTCCTGTCATTATTATTATTATCTTATATTTATTTATTATCATTGTCACTGTCATTATTATTACTATTATTTTTATTACTATTGTTATCATTATTACCATTATCATTAACCTTTATTTTACTTACTCCTATCGCCGTCATCATCTTCTTTTCCTTCTCCCTCTTCATCATCATATTTCTTCCTCCTTGTCACAGAGAATTACAAGAAAATATCCCCAAGCTTAAGGGAATCGGAAAGGTGATAGATAGTCGCTCATTTAATTAATAAATAGATAATTAAACAAAAAAAAAATATCTCCAAGACACGCCATAATCCCTATCATTAATGAAGGCTAAATCATTAAGAAGGTCTGTGGCTTTAATGAGAGACGCTAGGGAATAGGGAGGCGGGGGAGGGGTGGGGGTGGGGGTGGGGGTGATGCTAAAGGGAGGGAGGGGGGGGGGTGGGGGTGATGCTAAGGGAGGGAGGGGGCGGGGGTGGGGGTGATGCTAAGGAAGGGAGGGGGGGGGTGGGGTGATGCTAAGGGAGGGAGGGGGGTGGGGGTGATGCTAAGGGAGGGGGGGGGGGGGGGGGGGGGGGGGGGGCGAAGGGGGTAAAGGAAAATGAGGGAGAGGGGAGGGAGGAGGGGAAGTGAAGGGGAAAAGTTTAAGAGAAAAAAATAATGTAGTTTGTGATTCCTCGTGTTGGTTTTGTGTTTTATTTTGTTTTGTGTTATTATGTTTTTGTTTTTTTTTCATTACGTATGAAATCTTTATTGCTTTCCTTATTTTTCTCTTTTTTTCTTTCTTTTTTTGTTTTTTTATGTTAACTTTGTTTTTTTTATTTATTGTCCTTCTATCTCTCCTTTTTGCTTGACATTTCCTTTCTTTCTCTTCTCTCTCTCTCTCTCTCTCTCTCTCTCTCTCTCTCTCTCTCTCTCTCTCTCTCTCTCTCTCTCTCTCTCTCTCTCTCTCTCTCTCTCTCTCTCTCTCTCTCTCTCTCTCTCTCTCTCTCTCTCTCTTCTCTCTCTTCTCTCTCTCTCTCTCCTAATCATCGTAATCGCTTTTTTTCTTCTCATTTCCTGCACCATGCCATCATCTTTCACTCTTACTCGCCCTATTACACTATATTCTTCAAGTTTATTGCTTCTCCCCTCATCTCTCCCTCATTTTTTCCCGATATTCCCCCCTCGTTCTCTCTCCTTCGCTTTCCCCCCCCCTCATCTCTCTCTCTCTCTCCTCTCTCTCTCCTCATTTCTTCCTTCCCCTTCTGTCTTGCTTCAATCCTACCCTTTTCGTTTTATTTTTCTCCTCTCTCCTTCTGCTTGTCTCTCCCTTTTCCCCTTATTCTCGGCCCGTTTCTCTCTTCCCTCTCTCCTTTTCTCTCCCTTTCCCTCTTGTTCCCCGCCCTTTTTTACCTTATTCCCTATCTCTGTCTCCTTTCTTTCTTTCCTCCCCCTTTTCCCCGTTCTTATCCCCTCTCTATTCTCTCTTTCCCCCCCCCCTTTCCCCTTCTCCTCCCTATCTTCCTCCCCCTTCTCTTCCTCTCTTTCTCCTCTCTTCCCTCCCTCCTTTCTCCTCTCATTCCCTCCCTCTCTCTCTCTTCCTCTTCTTCTCTCCTCTCTTCTCTCTCCCCGCCCCTCTTTTCTCTCTCCCTCCCTCTCTCCTCTCTCTCTCCCTCTCTTCTCTCCTCTCTCTCATCTCTCTCCCTCTCTCCTCCCTCTCTTCTCTCCCTCTTCTCTCTCTCTCTCTTCTCCCTCTCTCTCTCCCCTCTCTCTCTCCCCTCTCTCTCTCCTCTCTCTCTCTCCTCTTCCCTCCTCTCTCCTCTCACTCCGAAAACCAGCTCTTTCCCCCTTATTTATTGCCTCTTAAATATAGCTCTTTCCCTCGTATTTCATCTTATTACTTGCTGTAATTTATTATTTTTTTCCGTCATTAGTCTTAAGCTCCACCCCTTCCTCCCCCTTCTCCCCCTATTCTCCTCCTCCCTTCTCTTTTTTCTTTTTCTCTTTGGCTTTCTCGCTTCTCCTTTTTTTCTTTTTTTTTTTGTTTTTGTTTTTGTTTTTGGTCGTTCTTTTGGATTGGGTTTCTTTTTTTTTTTAATATTTTTCTCTCGTCGTTTGTTCGCGTGCGTGTATGTCATGCCTGTGTATGTGTGTGATGTTGTGTGTGTGTGTGTGTGTGGTGTGTGTGTGTGTGTGTGTTGTGTGTGCTGTGTGTTTGTGTTTGTCTGTGGTGGTGTCTGTGGTCTGTGTGTGCCTCTGTGTGTGGTTGTCTCTGTGATGCGTGTTGGTGTGCGTGTGGGTGTGTTTGTTGTGTGATCTGTGTGTGTGTGTGTGTGTGCTGTGTGCCTGTGTCTGTGTGTGTATGTGTTCTGTGTGTGCCTGTGTATTTGCTGTGTGTGTGCTGTGTGTGTGTGTGTGTGTGTGATGTGTGTTGCCTGTGGATATATCTGTGCGTGTGTGTGTACGTGTGTGTGTGCACTCATCTGGACATGTAGACACCGTGACAGCCAATTTGTATGTGTTCACGCGAGAGTGAACGCGAACGGCCAGCCCTTTGCGTGCGTATCCCGCTTAATTACAATAATAATAATGATGATTATTGAATTGATAACAGTATCCGTAATATTGAAGAGAACTATGATTGTGATGATTATAATAATCATCATCATTATCAATCACATCACTACCATCATCATCACTATCATCATCACCATTATCATACCCACCATTATCTTTACACCATCATCCCATCACCGCCATCACCATCGCCACCATCACATCACCTGCATCGCATCACCATTATCATCACCACCACCATCACTATCGCCATCACCATCACCATCATCATCACCATCATCGTAACAAGAGCAGAACACTCAAACAGCGCTCTTTCGGATGTTTCCCACTACCCCATAAAAGGCGAGTCAGTAAGGAAAGGCACGGCATCAACTTTTTTTTATTTTTATTTTTCTACCTTTTCTTTCTTTGTTTGGCTTCTGTATCTTCTACTTCTTCTCTTATTCCTTCTTCATCTCATTACCTATTTTCTTCTTATATCCTCCTCCTTTTTCTCTCCTCCTTCTCCTTCTTCCTCTTCTTCTTCCCTCGTCCTCCTTCCTTCTCTCCTCCTCTTCCTCCTCCTTCTTCTTCTTCTGTTGTTCATGTTAAATCATCTTTCTTTCCTTCCCTTCCCTTCTTCCGAGTGTCGCGCTAAGCCATAATAATCCTACAGTCTTTCCACCCTTACATATTATTACCACTTCACTTGCCTCTCTTCCTCCTTCCCTCCCTCCTTCCCACCCTGTTCGCTCCCCCTTTCCTGCTTAACTTCCACCCCCCCCCCTTCTCCCCGTCCTTTCCTCGCTATCTTCATCTCTTCACTTCCTCTCTTACCTCCGTCCCCTCCCTCCCCATCTTTAGCTCCCTCTCCTCACTTCCCCCTCTCCCTCTCTGCAAGTCCTGCCTCCCTCTCCGCCACCCTCCTCCTCCCTTCTCATCCTCCCCTCCTTTCTCCCTTCTCTCATTTCCTCCTTTTCCCCTTCTCTCCTCTTTTCCCCCTTCCTCCGTCCGTCCCCTCTTTCTCCTCCCACTCGACCTCCCACCACCCCTTTTCTCTTTCCCTCCCTTCACTCCCCTCCTCAAGCCTTTTCCTCCCCTCCTCTCCTTTCTCCTCTTTCCCTCCTCCTTCCCTCCCTCTTCTTCCTCTTTCACCCTCCTCCTCCCCTTTTTTCCCTCCCATCCCCTCTTCCCTTCCTTCCTCTCCCCTTTTTTTCCCTCCCTTCCCCTTTCCCTCCTCCTCTCCTTTTTCTCCTCTCCCTCTTTCCCTCTCCCCTCCCCTCTTTCCCTCCCCTCCTCCTTCCCTCTCCCCCCCTTTTCCCCCTCCCCTCCCTCTCCCCCTTTTCCCCTCCCCTCTCCTTTCCCCCCTTTTCCCATCGCCCTCTGTCACCCTCTCAAGATTTATCAGCAACACAACAACAGGCTGGTAATGATTTGTGTAGGACGCCCCGGCCGCATGGGGAGGCTGATAAGAGTGGCGGCTTAATCGAAAATTTCTGATATCAACGCAGGCTTTCCCTTCTTTTTTTCGAGATCGTCTTATTCCTGGCTTTTTTCTCTCTCTGGGTTTCTCTCTCTGTTCTCTCTGGCTCTTTCTCTGTCTCTGTCTGTCTCTCTCTCTTCTCTGTCTCGTCTCTCTCTCTCTCTCTTCTCTCTCTCTCTCTCTCTCTCTCTCTCTCTCTCTCTCTCTCTCTCTCTCTCTCTCTCTCTCTCTCTCTCTCTCTCTCTCTCTCTCTCTCTCTCTCTCTCTCTTCTCTCTCTCTCTCTCTCTCTTCTCATTTCCCTCCATTCTGCCATACCAATGCCCTCCCCACCCTCCAGCGTGGGTCCTACCCCCTCCTCCCCCACACACCCCTTCACCCTTCTCTTCCCACACAGAAATTTTCAACAATGGAGATCTATAATGATTTTTTTTATGCAATTGTATATTTCATTTTCTGGTGCTGTCTCTGGTGTTTATATATTATTATTTTTTGCAATTTTTTGTGCCTTTTCTATGTTTTGTTTGTTTGTTTTCTCTGTCTTTATTCTGATATTCTGTCTGTCTGTCTATCTATCTATCTATATAACTGTCTTTCAATCTGTCAATCTGTCTATCTATATAACTGTCTGTCTGTCTCTCTATCTCCCTCCCCTTTTCCCTTCCTACCCCCATCCTTCCCTCCCTGTCCTCTCCTATCCTCCTTCCCTTTCCCTTCCTCCCTCCTTCCCTCTCTCCTTCTTCCCTCTTCCCTCCCTCGCGCTTTCCAAAATCGAAATGTGTTTCCAAGAATTTAATGGACAGTGAGTTTAAGACGAATGTGAAGGGGAAGTTGAATGTAGTTTGGACCTTAGTTGCAAAAAAAAAAAAAAAAAAAAAAGAAATGTTAAGATTTAAGGCTGTCAATAGAAAATTTTGGGCAAATTCTCCGGCAGCATTAAGATATGCTCGCGCCACCTAGGGAAATATTGTTAATTTCAGGCCAGCTGGGCAATTTCTTTCTCGCTTTCTCTTTCTCTCTGCCTCTTTCGTCGCGGGTTCTTTCCGTCTGCTCTTTCTTTGACTTGCTTGCGTCAAACAGACATACATACGCGCGCGTACACATGTACGTACACACATACACGCGCATGCACACATGTGCACATACGCACGCACACGTGTACACAACACACACACACACACACACACACACACACACACACACACACACACACACACACACACAACACACACACACACACACACACACACACACACACACACAAACACACACGCAACTCAAACACATAAACACGCACACTCACACGCACGCACACGCATGCACACGCGCGCACGTGCGCACACATACACACTGGGGGTAATCATGTCTCATATATTATACCCTACCCATTATACCCCATTAATTATTCCCCATTAATCATGACTCTCAAATGAGCGTCATTAATCTTAGCCTGTTGTTTGCCATTAATGACCGTGCATTAGGTATAGTTAGTCGACACTTTTAGGGGGATGCCGCCCCTCCCCCTCCCCCTACCCCCTTTCCCTCCCCCTTAGTTCCCCTTCACCCCCTCCCCTCCCTCCCCCTCCCCTTCCTTAGTCCCTCCCCCTCCCCTCCCCCTTAGTCCCCCCCTACCCTTAGTCCCCCTTCACCTCCCCTCCCCTTAGTCCCCCTCCCCCTCCCCTTAGTCTCCCTCACCCTTACCCTTAATTGCTCCAAGGGGTCTAAGATGGATGCTGAGTGAGATCATTGTTATTAAGGGTTTAGAGACTACATCTGCTCGCGTGGATTTTTTTTTTCTTGAGAAAGGGGGGTGGGGGTAGGGGGGGGGGGTATCCTTGGATTACATGTTATGATATAGCGGCTGCGTGCTTCTTTTTTTTTTTTTTTTTTTTTTTGAGAGGGGAGGGGGAGAAAAGGGGGTGGGGTTGTAGGTGTATGGAGGGGAGTGTGTGTGTGTGTGTGTGTGTGTGTGTGTGTGTACGTGTGTGTGTGTGTTGTGTATCTCTCTCTCTCTCTCTCTCTCTCTCTTTATATATATATATATATATATATATATATATATATAATATATATATATATATATATATATATATATATTTCTTTCTATTTCTCTTTTGCTCTTTTTCTCTCGTGCATTTTTTACCGAAACCTTGACACACATTTCGAGCGCCATTTTCATGATCATTTCTAGTTATTTCGGAACATTTTAAGCTCTCACAATCCGACACTTTGCTAATTATGTTGTTCGCTAACTCTCCATTTTTTTTTTCTTTTTCTTTCGTAACTCCTTTTCCTTCTGGTCTCCCTGCCTCTTCCCTTCGTCATCGCCCTTGCCTCATCTCCTGTTTTAATGTTTCTTTCTCCCCTTCTTCTTCCTTTCTTTCATTTCCGTCTTTACACCCTTCTCTTCCCTCCCTCTTTTTCCCTTTTCCTCTTCCGTCCCTTCACCTTTTTTCCCCTCTCACCGCCTTCCCTCCCCTCTTATTTTTATCTTTCCCTTCTCTCCTTCCTCCCTTCCCTCCCTCTCTTCTCCTCTGCTTCCCTTCTCTCCTTCTCTTTCCCTTTCCCTCCCTCTCCTCTCCTTCCTCCTTCCCCTCCCACCCCTTCCCTTCCACCCTCCTCTCTCTTCCCTTCTCTCTTCTCTTCCTTCTCTCCTCTCCTTCCTTCCTTCCTCCTTCCCCTTCCCACCCTCCTCTTCCTCCCATTCATAAATGAAAAACCAATTCCACTCGTCGTAATATTGCATTTGGCAAGGGATGCAAGAGATTTGCAATTGCACCAACACTCGAGAACATGGGATCAACGGGTGGTTTGGTTCGAAGGAAGGAAAAGAAGGAAAAGGGGGGGGAAAGAGGGAAGGATGAAGATAAGAAGGAAGGAAAAGGGGGAAGAGGGAAGGATGAAGATAAGAAGGAAGGAAAAGAAGGAAAAATGGGGAAAAGGAGGAAGAAAATGGAAAAAGGGGGAAAGAAAAGGAAGGAAAAGGGGAAGAAAAAGGGAGGAGAAAGAAGGAAGGAAGAAGATAGAAAGGAAGGAAAAGGGAAGGGGGGATAGCAGAAAAGAAGAGAAGGAAAAGGAAGGGAAAAAAAAGAGATTTCCTTTTCTTCTTTCTAATTAAACGAATTTCATTAGTGACTCCGCGGTAGCTGCTTCCCACTCCGCCATCTGCTGATCACACGTTACTCCGTTTTCTTTATTAATTTCCTTTTGATAACTCACTTTTGATGAGGGTCTGTATTAAATGTGAAATAACTATGTATCTCACATTTCTTTCCTTTCTCGTAGCTTCTTTCCATCGTTGATGATATAATAGTTGATATAATTGTATGTATTATGTGTTCTGATGCATATCATCTTCTAAGTCATTATATTTTCCTGTATGACAGAGATTAATTACCTCCATTAATCATGTATTTTTTTTCTCTCCCATTCCAGGTTAGTTTCCCCTCCGTACGTAGGCATAAGCACGGGAGAAAATGGTGAGTTTGTCAAAATACCAAGTCTTCGCAACCAGACCGGGAAATTCTGCTACAGCGCTCAAGTTTGCAGTTAATTCGGAATACTAACGAACCCAATCCATCATCCCGGGAGGCACAAAACTTGGCGAGGTAATAGAGGGGTTTTCGGAGGGTCGGGTAGGCGGAGGGAGGGAGGAGGGAGAGGAGGAGGAAGGAGGAGGAGGGGGGGAGGAGGGAGGGAGGGAGGGAGGCGAGGAGGGAGGGAGGGAGGAGGGCGAGGGAGGGAGGGAGGGAGGGAGGGATGGGGAGGATGGGAGGGAGGGAAGGGAGAAGTAGGGAAGGAGGTTAGGGGTGGGAGAAGGGAGGGGAAAGGGAAGGGGAGGATGTTGGAAGGTGCGGGGGAGAGGTAAGGGGTAGGGGGGGAGGGAGAAAGGAGGGAGGAGGGGAGGGAGAATAGGGCGTAGTGGGAGGTTAGAAGGGGAAGGAGAAGTGGAGGAAAAAGGGGAGAGGAAGGAAGGAGAGGGAGAAGTGAGGGAGGGGAGGATATGGAGAAAGGAGGGATAAGGAGAGGGATGGGGAAGGTGGGACAGGGGTGGAAGGAAAGGAAAGGGAAGAGAGGCAGGGGTTATGGGAGAAGGAGAAGGAAGGGGAAAAGAAATGGCGGAATATTAGCTATTCTTGAGGGGGAGATATAGGAGTGTTCGTGGGGGGTGGGGTGGGGGGTTCTTTCAGAGATATAGGAGGAAAGGAAGGTTAAAGACATTTTATTTCCATCATCATCATCATCATCATTCCTCTCCATCTTTTTTAACTACATCACAAAACTCAATTTCAAAACCTACACATATTTCATCATCCACATCCATGCCTTTTCCTCCACCTGACGTCACATCACATTACAATCACATTAAACCAAATGACTTTTCACATCATCACCCCCCCTCCCTCCCCCCCCCCTACTCACTGAAATATAAACCGTTATACACACATCCTCACTCAAAAAGACTCTATGGATATGTTTCAAGTATTGACAATCCTAATGCATGTTGACTTTGCTCTCGTTCTAATATCGGCTTTGTACAGATAAAATCCGAACTCACTATTTGTCCGAACTTGTGCAAATAACGATACGAAAAAAAAGAAGATAAATAAAAGATGATATTTAGAAAAAAAAACGAAAACTTGTAATGTTACGTATGACAAGAGGATATGACGAATTGGAAAAAAAAAAATAAAAGAAGAAAGAAGTTGAAAAAAGGAAGGAGAAAAATGGGGGGGGGGGGGCTGGATGTAATAGGCTGTAGGTAGTTTTTTTTTTTTTTTTTTTTTTTTTTCATTGTCGCTTTTGCTCTCTTCGCTGCGGGCTTTGCGAAGGAGGAGAGGGATGGATCGGTGGATTATATTTGTGAGAAGGGAGACGAGAACGGGGAGAGGGAGAGGAAAAGAAGAGAGAGAGAGGAAAAGCAAGCACACACACAACACCACACACACCACACACACACACACACACACACACACACACACACACACACACACACACACACACACACACACACACACACACACACACACACACACACACACACACACACACACACACACACACACACACACACACACACACACACACACACACACACACACACACACACACACACACACACACACACACACACACACACACACACACACACACACACACCAAATACGCGCAGTTGCATACTCATTTATGGAGATCCATGCCCACATAATACAACAAACACGCGCTCAACATGCAAAAGACATGCATTTTTCATGCCCTCCCCCCCCCCACGCATACATTCGCCGGAACGCAATACACGGCCATGCACGCCCAAATATAAGCAAAATGCACATTAGGGATACACCCAAACCGCGACATTGGAGGTCAATATTTACTGCACATGCACTCAGCATCTGCAATATGCCTCGCCCCGCTGCCTTCTACACTCATGCACAGCCGCTGTTGCTCCAGCTGCTGCGGTGGTGTGATGTGCTCCTACAGCCGCTGAGCTGCCTGCGGTGGGTGTGATGTGCTCCTCCTGCAGCCGCTGGAGGAAGGGATAGAATCCTTAAAACTTGCTTGGTGAGGAAAAGACACACGCTGGGTTGGGTCTGTGATGGTCCTGAAGACAAAAGGATAAAAGCGTCCAGTAGTCTTTCGCGCATCGTCTGCTGATAGCAGGAGAAGGGGGGGGGGGGACTCCTCACCCACCCACCCCCGCTCCCCCTCGAGGGAAAAAAGGGGGGAAAGAGGAGAAAAGAGGAAACACCAACGCCGCCAACGCCATTTCCAAACACGCCAACCAAACATCCAAACGCCATTTCGCCGGACGATGACACAGCCGACCCTAGCGACGCCGCGCGGGCCTCCTGCAGATACCAAAACGCAGGCCGTCTGCCGCGAGCCAGCCGCCTCGGAACCCGCTCTCCCCTCTCTCCCCTCTCTCCCCTTTTCCCCTCTCTCCCCCTCCTCCTCCCCTTGCCCTAGACGCTGGCCCGGGGCAAGATGTGGCAGGGAGACCCATGGGGTTGGGGTTAGGGGGGGCCTTTCTAACCCCTACCCCCTTCCCCCTTTATTGTCCATTCGGAGCAGGCGGAGACCAACAAGTGTGCGCTGCTTTTTGTCTACTTGTTGAAACTCCGTAAAGAGGATGGGAGGTTTACCCGGCCCGAGACGTTGAGCGGAGGCAGGAAGGGGCGGAAGGAGGAGGAGGGGAGAAGCAGAAGGGGAGGCAGCAGAAGACAGGACAGCAGCAGAAGGAGGAGGAGGAGGAGGAGGAGGAGGAGGAGGAGGGAGAAGGAGGAGAAAAGGAGGAAAAGGAGAGAGGAGGGAGGGGCAGAAGGAGGAAGAGGAGGAGGAGCAGAAGAAGGAGGAGGAGGAGGAGAAGAAGAAGAAGGTGAGGGGAAGGAAGTGGAGGGGCAGAAACAGGAGAAGAAGAAGAAGCAGAAAGAGGAGGTGGAGGAGACAGGGGGATGACAATGGAGATATGAAAAGAGATGGAAATAGAAGCGAGAGAGAAAGAAGAGGTAAAGATTAAAATGAAAGAGGAATAAGTAACGGAGATGGCGGTAAATTTGAGAGAGGAAAAGAGAGAGCAAGAGGCGAATATAGAATTGGATAACGAGGTGGAAAAGGAAGATAGGAATGGAATCTAACATAGATAAAGAGAAAAGAAAACACAAGAAATAGAAGAAATTACAGAAGATACCTGCTAGTAATTTATGCTATAGTTACCGAGAAAAAGGACGTAAAATCAGTACTTTATTCACTAGGAGAACGATATGAAAATGGTTGTAAAAATGAAAATGGATTTGAGGTGAGACTAAAGAAAGGTATCATACGTTCCAATTCGTATTACAATTTCTTAAAGGGAAACTGAATTCACGCCGATATTGCATTTTGGAAAATGTTTTCACTATTTGTTGTTTTGTAGGAGTATTCAGTTGTCATTTGTGGTGGTATATATATAACGTATTTGTGATATTATTCATTTAGAGTTCTTTTCTCTCTCTCTCTCTCTCTCTCTCTCTCTCTCTCTCTCTCTCTCTCTCTCTCTCTCTCTCTCTCTCTCTCTCTCTCTCTCTCTCTCTCTCTCTCTCTCTCTCTCTCTCTCCTCCCTCCCTCCCTCCCTCCTCCCTCTCCCTCCCTCCCTCCCTCCCTCCCTCCCTCCCTCCCTCCCTCCCTCCCTCTCCCTCCCTCCCCTCTCATTCCTTGTCACTCTACCCATCTTTTTTCTCACTTTTCCCATCTCCTTTTTTACATCCGCATTTCCCCCTTGCCTCTCCATCACGACTCTACCGAAAATTAGGCCAACCTAATTACACTGTCTTTCTGATGCGACCAAGGGGGATGGTCGGCCTATAGGGGGGGGGGGAGGGGGAGGGGAGGGGGGTAGGATGGCTAGGGAGGATGGGGGAGGGGTTAGGATGGAGAGAGAGAGAGGAGAGAGGGAGGGATGCGAGGTGCGAGAGAGAGAGAGAGAGAGAGAGAGAGAGAGAGAGAGAGAGAGAGAGAGAGAGAGAGAGAGAGAGAGAGAAGAGAGAGAGAGAGAGAGGGGGAGGGGGAAAAAGAGGAAAGAGGGGAGAAGAAAAAGGAGAAAAAAGAGAGTGGGGGGGGAGAGAGAGAGAGAGAGAGAGAGAGAGAGAGAGAGAGAAGAGAGAGAGAGAGAGAGAGAGAGAGGAGAGAGAGAGAGAGAGAGAGAGAGAGCGAGCGAGAGAGAGAGAAAAGACGAGACTATTTTTTTTTTTTTTAACCTAAAAATATAAATGTCCTCGTAATTTTATTTTTGGATTCCATTTTATGTGTTTTATGATTTTTTTTCTTTTTTTGTAAAGTTTTCTTACGTGCATTGTTTAATTTCGCTGATTTTCGTTCATTTAGGCTTATTCATTAGCTCTTTGTTAAGGATTTTTATTATCATTATTATTGTGGTAGTTTGTGACGTCTTTTTAATTAGGATTTTTTTTTCTTTTTTTTCTCTCTGTAGAGGTCTTTGCAGAAGATTCACAATGCTACTGTTCTTTTATTTCAATTTTGCATTAATTTTATGAATCTTGGCTTTAATTACATCTGTTTATTAAGGTCGAAGATGCCGTGGGAATAGATAATTGAAAGAACGTTATGGAGAGAATGTGTAATGCTGTTTATAATGAGCATTTTTTTATAAGGAATAATGGAATAGTTTTTTTTCTTCTTCTCCTTCTTTTTTCTATTTTCTTTATTACTATTTTTCTTACTTAGGAAGAAGCATAAGATCAAGAATGTAGATGAGCGCTTTTAAGGCAGGATGGATCTATAAAGGCGAGTAGGGGGGGGGGAGGGGGAGGGGGGGGCGAGGGGGGATTTGGGAGGAAAGGGGTTGTCGGATACCCCCCTCCCCCCCTCCCCCCTCCCCCTCCCCCCGGCCTGAGCAATTCATCACCGCCTTAATCTTCTTCATTGATTTTTTTTTTCTTTACTTTTTTTCTCTTTTCGGGAATAAGCTTATGTAATTTTTCTTTTCTTTCTTCTTTGTTCTTCCCGTCTCTAGTTGCGTCATTTTCAGTGTGTGGTTATTTTCTTTGTTTTTCGTTTCTCTCTCTGTCCGTCTCTTTTCCCATGCATCTTAAAATTTATCTATTTGTTTCGTTCTATCTATCTATTTATCTATGTCCATTTATCTGTCTCTCTTTTCTGGCTATTTATACAGCGCGAAAGATCAGTCCCGACGCTATCATCAATCCATCGCCCGGGGGCCCGTTATTGCTTCCGAAACTTTAACTTAATGGCCACCGATATTAGATTATGGACAAACACCCCAAGGAAGATTTATCTCTAGCGATGCTCCTATTAACACCTCCCTTCTCTCCTTCCTTATTCCTCCTCTCTTTCCTCTTTTCCTCTCCCATTCCTCCCTCTTTCGCCAACCCTTCCCGAACTATCTCGGGCTCCCGCGAGTTGCAAGTCGGCGCCAGGTCCATGGATTCGGACACGTGTGAAGGGATTACCGTGCAGCCGCGGCGAGGGAGAAACTGCACCTCTCAGTGGTCATGGAAGGCGAGAGGGAGAGGAGGCTGCTTATATTCCCTCCTTTTTTTAACCCCTTTTCTCCTCTAATGAAACCCCCCTTGGCGTCCCTTTTTCCGATGTGTATGCTAGATTATCATTTACCAAATTAGGGCGGAGAGCGTGAGCGAATTAAGCCTCGAGAACCGTTAGGGTTTTCTGGAATATATCGATCGGTTTGATATCCCCGACGTAAGGATGCTGAGAGATGGCGAGGGAGAGACGAAAGCGCGGGGAAGAGAATCGAGGAAGGGAAAGAAGAGGGAAAGGACACAATAATGCCCATCCACACGCATCCACGTACGCCATTTGCACACCCATTGGCAACCTGTAACTGATCGCGGCTCATCTGGTACACCTGCTCACGAACTTTATTTTTTTTTTTTATTTTTTTTTCTTCATCTTTCCGTACCTGAGCGCGCACACGACACACTGCGCCGAAAAACCCGTTCAAACGCCCGACATTAACAAGGTAGACCCCCTCCCACCCCCACGATCCCCCTCTAATTCTAGGACCCCAGGCTGGCACTGTATTTGCCTCCCTCGTTTCCTAAGGTCCTTCAAAACCCCGGCATTAAGACCCCCCTCCCCCCATAAGAACTAGAGAAGGGGGAAGGGGTTATTTTAGTGCTCTTCTCAGGATTCTAGAGCGTCTCGCCCCCCCCCTCCCGCCTTCTACGTCTTAAGGACCCCTTTCTCCGGGACCCCACGCCAAGACCCGCTCTCCAGGACCCCAGAACACAGAACCCTCTCTCTCCCGTCCTCCCCCCCCCCCTGAAACCCTCTCGAGGACCCCAAAGCACAGAACCCTCTCTCTCCCAACCCCCCCCTTTACAAGGCCCCACCCCAGTCCTCCCCCTAGAACCCCCCACTCCAGTCCTCCCTCAGAACCCCCACCCCAATCCTCCCTTAGAACCCCCATCCCAATCCTCCCCAGAACCCCCCACCCCACCCCAATCCTTCCCCAGAACCCCCCACTTCACCCCAATCCTCCCCCAGAACACCCCACCCCACCCCAATCCTCCCCTTAGAACCCCCTTCCCAAACCTCCCCCCCTCTCCCCCCACCCCAATCCTCCCCCACCCCCCACCCCCCTCCCGAGAACCCCCGCCCCAGAGCACAGGTGGCGCGGCGCGGCCCATGATCACTAAATTCTCCCGGTTCCCGCTACGGACGGCGTGCTCAGCGGCTATAATTGTTTACTTGGATTTTTCAATGGCGTGTCCCGGCCGTTGCGTGTTATTGTTTGCGGTGACGAGGGCCGATATTTAACGTTGGGCGGACGTGCTGTGTTTCGGTGGGCGGCCAGATGGTTCGGGTGGAAGGGGGTTTGGGGGGGGGGGTGAGGGTTGGGGGGGAGGGTGAGGAGAGGTTGGGGGGTGAGAAGGGGTTGGGTGCGGGTGGAAGGGGGTTGGGCGGGGGTGAGGAGAGGGTAGGGGGGGTGAGGAGAGGGTTAGGGGGGGTGAGGAGAGGGTTAGGGGGTGTGGGGGGGGTGGGGTGAGAAAGGGGTTGGGTGGGTGAGAAGGGGTTGGGTGGGGGTGAGGAGAGGGTTGGGTCCGGGTGAGAAGGGGGTGCGGGTGGGGGTGAGGAGAGGGGTTGGAGGGTGGTTGGAGGGCGTGTGTTAGGGGGGCGTAGGCGTGGGTTGGGATGTTGAGAGGGAGGGGGGTCATAGGGCGTGAAAGGAAAGAAGAGAGAGAGAGAGCAAAAGGGAGAGGGGGAAGGAAGGAGGAGAGGGAATCAAAGAGAAAGAGAACGAGAGGGAAAGTAAGGAAAGTAAGAGAAAGAGAAAGCGAGAGAGAGAGAGAGAGAAAGAAAGAAGAGAACAGAAATGAATGATATCTGATTGAAGCTCGGGGATCGAGAAAGAAAAAAATGAAAGAAAAAGCCATAAAATGAATATGAAAGTGGAAATATAGAGTTGTTGGAATAACTATCAAGGAATAGTTTAAATATATATATATATATATATATATATATATATATATATATATATATATATATATATATATGTTTTTTTGCGTTTAAAGTTCAAGGCTTAAAGGGGAGGGTGAGTAAAAATACAAGAAAAGGGAAAGAGAAGAGAGAGGGAGAGGCGGAACGAGGAGAAGGGAGGCGAACTAAGCTCAATTGAGCAATTAAAATGCAGGTACTCCACAGGTATATAGGAGTAGGGGGTAAGGGGGGGTGAGGGGTGAGGGGTTGATATTAGGTGTCGCGTGTTTAATGGGTTCTGATATGGTGTACTTAACCCATTACTGAGTTTGTTCACCTCTGTTTAGCAAGTGGGGTGGGGAGGGAGGGGGTGATGGCGAAGGGGGGAGGGGGCTAATGGGAAGGGGAGGGGGAAGGGGGGTTCGAGTGAAAGGGGAAGGGGGTACAAGTGACAGGGGGAAGGGGGTACAAGTGACAGGGGAAGGGGGTAGAAATGACAGGGGGAGGGGTACAACTGACAGGGGGGAAGGGGGTTCATTTGACAGGGGAAGGGGGTTGGGGGGTAAGGTAATGGAATCTCCCCTTCAATGCGTAATTTTAGTTTATGATCAGCCATTTCAAAGGTAACGAAGAGAGCCTCGCGATAAGTGGGTTTTTATGTCATTGTTTTTTTTTTTATTGTTTTTTATCGTTTTTATCGTTTTTTCTGTTATCGGCGTTAGTGTGTGTGTCGATATGCAAAGAGTAAGGTCATATCCGTGAAACTTTATGACCTTTTTTTCTTCCTTTTTTCATGTCCGTTTTGACTGAACATACGATTGTTTCCTGTACTTCATGAACGCGTCCGTTTT
>NW_020872924.1:0-2500 GCF_003789085.1 Penaeus vannamei
GAAGAAAAGAAGGAAGGAGAGAGGAGGAGGAGAGAGGAAGGAGGGAGGGAAGGAGAGAGGAGGGAGAGAGAGGAGGGAAGGGAGGGGGGGAGGAAGAAGGAGAGAGAAGGGAGGGAGGGAGAAGAGAGAGGAAGGAAGGGAGGGAGGAAGGAGAAGTAGAAAGAAAGAAGGGAGAGAGAGGAGAGAGAGAGAGAGAGAGAGAGAGAGAGAGGAGAGAGAGAGAGAGAGAGAGAGTCAGAAAGAAGAGAGAGAGAGAGACTAAACTATGTATAAGTTCCTTGTATTCTAAAAGTCAAAAGTTAAAATAACAGTAATTGGCAACTGTTTTGACCTCGAGTTGCCAGCTCCGAATTATCAAGAGAAATTCGGTGATTACTTTATGTTTGTAAGAATGTGTGTAAGTATATACGTATGTGTGTATGTATGTACGTATGCACGCATGCATGTGTATGTATTTAGATAAGTGGATGTTTGTGTGTGTGTGCGTATGTGTGTGCGCGTGTGTGTGTGTGTGTGTGTGTGTGTTAGAGAGAGGGAGAGGGAGAGGGAAAACTAGTAATAAGGGAGAGAGAGAGAGAGAAAGAAAGAGCGAGAGAAGAAGAGAGAGAGAAAGAGATAGAAAGATAGAGAGAGAGAGAGAAGAGAGAAAGAGAGAGAGAGAAGAGAGAAAGAAGAGAAGAAAAGAGAGAGAGAGAGAGAGAGAAGAGAGAGAGAGAGAGAGAAGAGAGAGAGAGAGAAGAGAGAGAGAGAGAGAGAGAGAGAGAGAGAGAGAGAGAGAGAGAAGAGAGAGAGAGAGAGAGAGACTAGAAGTAGGAGAGACAGACAGACAGAGAGACACGACAGGTGAATGGTACACAAGAGTGGAAATGCCGTGGTTAGATATATTAATTTCGCCTTTCTTGCGAAAAGGACCGTTAATATAAATTTATAAATGATAAATGAAATATATTTTATTTTATTAAATTATTATTATCATTTATTTTTAGGAAATGAGCAAGGGAAGGAAGACATAAAAAATGTGAATGGTAAACAGATAGAATTGGAATAATGGGGTTAATAGGGATAGCGACGATAAAGATTTAAAGATTATCAAAACAGGAAATATAAAGATGATTGCTGATAAAGATGGTAGAGCGGAAAACGTTGATAATAGGAGGAATGACGATGATTAAGGGAGTAGGGATGGCAGTGATAAAGACGAGAATAGAGAGTGATGATAAAAGTAAAGGAAAATGGCGATAATCACGGAGGAGGATAGCAGTGATAAAGGGGGTAAAGATAGAGAAATTGACGATAAGAATAAGGAAAAATCAGATAATCACGGAAGTAGGGATAGCAGTGATAAAGGGGGTAAGAATAGAGAAATTGTTGATAAGAATAAGGATAAAATACGATACTCACGGGTTTAGGGATAGCAGTGATAAAGATGGTAAGAATAGAGAGTGACGATAAAAACAGAAAATACGATAATCACGGGAGTAGGGATAGCAGTGATAAAGATGGTAAGTTGAATAGAGAAATTGATAAGGAATATATCAATATTATTGGAGAAGGGATGGCAATGATAAAGGTGGTGAGAATAGAGAGAGTGACGATATGAATAAGAGGAAATTATGATAATTATGGGAATAAGGTTGACAGTGATAGAGATGGAAATTATAGAGGGAGTGGCGATGATTTGGAAGTAGGGATAACAATGATGGGAAGAATAGAGAGAGTGATGATAAGAATGAGAGTAGAGATAACATTGATAAAGATGGGAAGGATAAAGAGAATGACGATAAGAATGGGAGTAAAGGTGAACGATAAAGATAGGAAGAACAGAGAAAGACGAGGATGAATAGGAATGAAGATAATGGAAACAGGAATAGGGACGATAAAAGATGTTCTAGATAAGAGACGATAACAATTATAATTACGGGAATGGTAAAAAAAAGGCGACAATGAGGAATAGAGGAATAGATATCAGGGATGATATGGATAAAGAAAATTGCGATGATGAAGGGAATTGAGAAAGTGATGATGATGATAAAGAGATCAGAGAAAAAAAGACGGGAAAGAAGACGAAAAAAAGTGATAATGAGGAAGAGGAGGAGGAGGAATAGAGGAATAAAAATAGGGATGATATGGATAAAGAAAATGGCGATGATGAAGGGAATTGAGAAAGTGATGATGATGATAAAGAGATCAGAGAAAAAAAGACGAGAAAGAAGACGAAAAAAAGTGATAATGAGGAAGAGGAGGGGGAGGAGAGGGATAGAAATTAGGGATGATATGGATAAAGAAAATGGCGATGATGAAGGGAATTGAGAAAGTGATGATGATAAAGAGATCAGAGAAAAAAGGCGCGAAAAAAGACGGTTATGAGAGGGGGGAAATATATATTATATATATATATATATAAATAGGGAATGGTAAAGAAAACGATGATTAGGAGGAGGAATAAAAATAGGGATGATATTTATAAAGAAAATGGCGATAGTGAAGGGAATTGAGATAA
>NW_020872924.1:7500-10000 GCF_003789085.1 Penaeus vannamei
TCTCTCTCTCTTCTTTCTCTCTCTGTCATTTACTGTCTATCTATCTATCTTTCTTTCTGTCTCTCTCTCTCTATTTGTCTATCTATCTATTTTTTCTCTCTTTCTCTCTCTAATCTCTCTCTCTCTCTCTCTCTCTCTCTCTATTTATCTATCTGTATCTATTTATCCATCTATCTCTATTTGTCTATCTTTCTGTCTCTCTCATTCAATCTCTTTCTTGTCTCTCTCTCTTTTCTATTTTTATTTATTCATCTCTCTCTCGCTTTCTCCCTCTGTCTCTATTTATTTATTCATTTCTATCTCTATCTCTTTCTTCTCCTTTCTATCTATTTATTTATCTATCTATCGCTGTCGCTCTATCTCACTCTCTATCTTTGTCTCTCTATCTATCTATTTGTCTATCTATCTATATTTCTCTGTTCGTATATATATCGATTTATATATTTATCTCGCCTCTCTCTCTCCTCTCTCTCTCTCTCTCTCTCCTCTCTCTCTCTCTCTCTCTCTCTCTCTCTCTCTCTCTCTCTCTCTCCTCTCTCTCTCTCTCTCTCTCTCTCTCTCTCCCCCTCTCCCTCTCTCTCCTCTCTCTCTCCCTCCTCCCTCCCTCTCTCCCTCCCTCCCTCCCTCCCTCTCTGCCTCCCTCTCTTTTTTCTCTCTCCTATTTTCTCTTTTTTATCTATCTATCTATCTATCTATCTATCTTAATGACACCAGTATCATTCTGCTGATGAGTGAACCGTGACAGTGGCGGTGACAATACAAGTGAAGCACATTGAAAGTGACAAGTGAATAGTGATTGCGAAATATAGCGAAGTCATTGTATGGAGAGAGAGAGAGAGAGAGAGAGAGAGAGAGAGAGAGAGAGAGAGAGAGAGAGAGAGAGAGAGAGAGAGAGAGAGAGAGAGAGAGAGGCGGAGGGACGAGGGAGAGAGGAGAGAGGAGGGGGGGCGAGAGAGAGAGAGAGGAGAGAGGGGGGCGAGAGAGAGAGAGAGAGGGGCGAGGAGAGAGAGAGTGGTAGATAGACAGAGAGAGGAGGGGGGAGAGAGAGAGAGAGAGAGAGGGCGAGGAGAGAGAGAGAGAGAGAGAGAGACGAGGAGAGAGAGAGAAAAGAGAGAGTGGTAGATAGACAGAGAGAGAGAGGGGGGGGGCGAGAGAGAGAGAGAGAGAGAGAGAGAGATAGAAGAAACACGAGATCGAGAGAGAGAGAGAAGAAGAGAACACGAGATCGAGAGAGACAGAGAAGGAACGGAGAATGAGAGAAAGAGAAGAGACGAAAAATAAATAGAAAGAAAGGAAGTGTGAGTGAGTGAAGAATGTGGAGGAAGAAGAAAAGATTAAAAAATATATATATTACGAAATGTTACATCGATACACACACTGTGACGTCATCGCCATAGTGACGTCATAGTATCAATGATTATTATATATTTTTCTTGTTATAACGATGTTCTGTTTTTAGAAAAGATGATAAACATATACACAAAGATAAAGAGAAAGAGAGAGAGGAGAGAGAGAGAAAATTTTTTATTTTTTTCTGTTTCTTGTTATAACAATGTTCTTTTTTAGAAATGATGATAAGAAGGGAGAGAAGAGAGAGAGGAAGAGAGAAAAGAGAGAGAGAGAGAGAAGGAAGAGAGAAAAGAGAGAGAGAGAGAGTCGGGGAAGCAAGAAAGAGAGAAGGATAAAGAAAGGGAGAAAGAGAGAGAGAAAAAAGTATAAATAAATAAATAAAAAGAGAGAGAGATAAAGAAAGAAAGAGGAGAGAGAGAGAGAGGAGAGAGAAAAGAAAAGAGAAGAGGATAAAGAAAAGAAGAAAGAAGAGAAGAGAAAAGTAAAAAAAGAAAAAGAGAGAGAGGATAAAGAAAGAAAGAAAGAAGACAGAGGAGAAAGAAAGAAAAAAGAGAGAGGATAAAGAAAGAAAGAAAGAAAAAAGGAGAGAGGATAAAGAAAGAAAGAAAGAGAGAGAGAGATAAGACATCAGAAGGGGGCGTGGCTCCATAGCCTATGGTA
The DNA here is from genome assembly GCF_003789085.1 of Penaeus vannamei. Lineage (NCBI taxonomy): Eukaryota > Metazoa > Arthropoda > Malacostraca > Decapoda > Penaeidae > Penaeus > Penaeus vannamei. Next base: position 9,511 of record NW_020872924.1, read on the forward strand.
TTGATCCCATACATACATAATGCGCACATGCATGCATACGTACACGAAGATGCAAACCCCGGTCATGTGTGCACGAATTGGTGTACATGTGGGTTATGTGTGTGTATGTGTGCGTGTTGTTTGCGTGTGTGTGCGTGTGTGTGTTGTGTTGTGTGCGTGCGTGTGGAAAGATAGAGAGAAATAAATGAAAGGAATTTTGAAAAAAATTAAAAAAAACGAATAAAAACAAAAATGGAAAAATGAATAAATAAAGGAGAAAAATATAACGAAATTTGACAAAAAAAAAAAAAAAAAATCAGAAAAAAAAAAAAAAAGAAATTTGAAAAAAAAGGAAAAACAATACCGAAAATTAATCCCAAAAAAAATTATTATTCCAGAAAATAGATTATAGAAAATAAGGAATTATATAGATCAATTTAGTGCCTTATATATAGTGAATAAAATGCCTTACGATTATAAGAAAATAAAAGTATATTGGGTAAGTAAGATT
>NW_020872925.1:0-12500 GCF_003789085.1 Penaeus vannamei
CTGAAAACAAAAGAGAGCAGGCAAAGATTGATGACAGGGGAAGAGGAGAGAGTGATAGAGGGGAGAAAGGGATCACAAAATAGGGCGGCAGGGTGGAAGGGGGCGTGGAACAGGGAGAATTAGGTATAACCCTAATCCACGAAGAGAAGGAGAGGGAGAAGGGGAGGAAGGAAGGAAGCAGAATGTGGAGCAGGAAAGGGAGAGAAGGAAGGAAAGGAGGAGGAAGAGATAGAGATGATGTGAAAGTAGAGGTGGAAATAGAGATGGAGTAGTGCAGGTACAGTGTACAGTCAGTTAGCAGGATATATATATGTATATATGCATATGTATATATATAGACGAGAGCGGAGAAGCGAGAAGAGAAAAGAGAGAGAGAAGAGAGAAAGAGAGAAAGAGAGAAGAGAGAGAGAGAGAGAGAGAGAGACGAGAGAGAGAGAGAGACGGATGAGGCGAGAGAGCGAGCGAGCGAGAGAGTCGAGAGAGCGAGACGAGCGAGAGAGCGATAGAGCGAGAGGAGAGAGCGAGAGAGCGAGGAGAGCGAGAAGAGCGAGAGAGCGAGAGAGCGAGAGCGAGAGAGACGAGAGAGAGAGAGAGAGAAGAGAGAGAGAGAGAGAGAGAGAGAAGAAAGAGAGAGAGAAGATGAAGAAGAAGAAGAAGAAGAATATAATAGGAAGAAAAGGTGAGAAAAGAGGACAAAAAAACGGTTATCTTTCCCCAAAGAGAGAAATAGAAATAGGATAAGAAAAAACTGAAATAAAGAAGAGAAAACAGCAAAAGGAATACAAAAATAGCGTTCTAAAGATAGACACGAAAAGAATCGGCACAGAGATAGAACGAAGTTAAAATAATGAGAAGGGGGAATGCAATGAGAATGCCCCCCCCCTCGGCTTTCCCCTCCCCCCCTTTCCTTTCCCCTCCTTTCCTCCATTTGTCATCATCCTTTTATTTTGCTTTCTGTTGTTCTTCTCTTCTATTTTCTTTTGTATGTGTGTGTGTGCGGTGTGCGGTGTTTTGTATGAATGCGTGTGTGCGGGCGGGCGTGTATGTTTTTGTATGCTTGTGTGTGTTTGTATGCGTGCGTGTATGCATGTGTGTGTGTGTGTTTGTATGCATTTGTACATACGTGCGTGTGTGTGTTTGTATGCGTTCGTACATACGTGCGTGTGTGTGTTTGTATGCGTTCGTACATGCGCGCTCGTATATATGCCTATGCGCGTACATGTGTAGACAACCAACCAATCAACTACCCCCACCCCTTCCCTTCACCACCCCACAAACACAAAAAACAAAAACAAACAAACAGCCAGAGGAGCCGAGAGCCAGCCTCCGCCGCCGCCTCCGCCCGTGTGACTGATGCGCCTCAATCATTTGCTCAGTATGCCAGGGCGTGCATGTGGCTCGCCTGGCATACCCGAATAGAGTGGGCTTCCCAGAAGGGATGCCGGGATGAAGGGACGGAGTGGGGGAAGGGAGTGGGAGAGAGAAGGAGAAGAGAAGGGAGCGAGTGGGGGAGAGAGGGGGACGAGAGGGAAGAGAGAGGGGGTGAGAGAGGAGAGGAGAGGGATGAAGGGGGAGGGTGTGTGGGAGAGAGAGAGGCGAGGAGAGGGAAGAGAGCGGCGAGAAGAGGGATGAGGGGGAAGGTGTGCAGGAGGGGAAAGAGAAAGGGGGAGAGAGAGGTGAGGAGAGGGAAGAGAGAGGGGAGAGAGAGGCGAGGAGAGGGATGAGAAAGGGGGAGAGTGGGAAGAGGTGAGGGAAGAGAAAGGAGGGAGACAGAGGAGAGGAGAGGAGAGAGAGAGGCGAGGAAGGGAAGAGAGAGGGGGTGAGAGAGGCGAGAGAGGGATGAGGGGGGAGGGTGTGTAGGAGGGGAAGAGAAAGAGGGAGGAGAGAGAGGCGAGGAGAGGGAAGAGAAAGGGTGAGAGAAGGGAGAGGAGAGGGATGAGGAAAGGGGAGGAGTGGGAGAGGAAGAGAAAGGGGAGAGAGGGACGAGGAGAGGGATGGGAGAAGGAAGAAGAGGCGAAGAGATATGAGAGAAGGAGAGTGCATGAGAAAAAGAAGAAACAGAAGAGAGACGGGCGAGGAGATGAGGGAAGAGGGGAGTGAAAAAGAAAGAAAGAAAAAATCAGAAAGAATGAGAACAGAAAACTGAATCAAAGAGAGAAACAAAGATATGCAGACAAAGATAGATAGATAGATAGACGTAGATAGATAGATAAGCGATGCGATCAGCAGAACCCAGGCCAAGATCGAACAGTCGAATGACCTTGATAGATATTCCTGACCTGAGATTAAGGAGTTTAATACCCGCTCCCACCCCCACCCCACCCCCATCCCCATCCCCCTCTCCTCCCCTGATAACCCCCTCCCATCCCCATCCCCATCCCCCTCTCCACCCCATGATGACTTCCCCCCACCACCACCCATCCCTATCCCCCTCCACCCACTGAAGACTACCTCCACCCCCTGATGACTACCCCCCCCATCCCTATCCCCCCTCCACCCCCTGATGACTACCCGCCACCTTCCCTCCCCATGGATGATAGCATATCGTAGCTGATATTAAATGCTAGCTCAGCTGTTGTTTTCGTAGGATCATGTCGGTAATTATATATCCGTTTATTGTGATTTCGTTCTATGACGGGTACACAATATAAATGGTAATCAGACCAATTCATAGTGAATAGATGAATATGGGAGATCGTATTATTGCTAGCGTACTATAAATACGTGACTTCATTTGGGAGACATGGTATCTATGTTGTTCTGCATTTCGAGAGATGTGCGCAGGTAGCATAAGTACGTTTGTACACATTGCATTAGCAGAACGACAGCACGTGAATACATGCAGTCCGCAGCTTAGTCTGTTGTGCATTTCTTTTACACTGAAATGCACATTCGCTTGTTACATGCACGTTAATAAATGCATCCAAACATTTGTACTCTGCACACACACTATTTCCGATTAGAGCAGCCTGACATCACAGTTCTTCACACACACACACACCTATTCAGCACAACACACACACCTCAGTAGGTCTCTTTTGCTGTCTCGCCTAATGGCTCTTCTTCCACACACACACCACACACACTACACACACTACCCACACAACACACTCACTCCTCTCCCCCGACACACACACACACACACACCCCACACACACCACACACAAACACGCACACGCATACGCAACATGCACTCACATCACACATTCACACTACACACACAACACACACACACACACACACACACAACCCACACACCACACAACACATATAATATATATATATATATATTATATATATATTATATATATATATATATATGTTGTATATATATTATATATATAATATATATATATATATATATCCATGTGTGTCTGTGTATGTGTGTGTGTGTGTTGTGTGGGTTGTGTGGTGTGGTATGGTGATGTGTGTGATGTGTGTGCTTGTGTTCCCGCGTGTCTTCCATCTGTCGAGAAAGCATTTTTCACCGAGGTTCCTCCCCTTTCTTCCAGCCTCCCTCCTCCTCTCGTCCTCAGCCTCTTCTCTGCCCCTCTCCCTCTCCCCTTTCCTATTCCCTCGCTGCGTACGTGAGAGATCCCAAAGTCATTACAACCCGCCAGTCCTCAAAGCGCATATATTTTTGGACGAAGCGCCGCGCCGTTGTTATCTGTGCGTCTCGCTACCGGGATCAAGTAAAGGTTTTTCTGATCAATTTAAAGGGTAACTATCATTGAAAGTCGTCGAGGTCTGCCCGGGGGAGGTGGGGTTGGGGGGTAAGAGGGTTTCTTCTTCTGTCTTTTTCTCAGTTTTTTTCTTTCTATTTTTTTACTCTTATCTTCTTATTTCTGTCTCTCTCTTTTTTCCCTCGCTCTTATTTTTCTGTCTCTTCTTATTTTTCTTATATTTTCTTTCTCTTTTTCTCCTCTGTCCCTCCTCTGTCCCTCTCTCTCTCTCTCTCTCTCTCTCTCTCTCTCTCTCTCTCTCTCTCTCTCTCTCCTCTCTCTCTCTCTCTCTCTCTCTCTCTTCTCCTCTCTTCTCTTCTTCTCTCTCGTCTCTCTCTCTCTCTCTCTCTCTCTCTCTCTCTTCTCTCTCTCTCTCTCTCTCTCTCTCTCTCTCTCTCTCTCTCTCTCTCTCTCTCTCTCTCTCTCTCTCTAAAAAGACATGGCCCTGACTCCAGTCTGATCATTATAAAAGGATTCAGGCAATAGGATCAGACTCGTTAGGAAATGTTACGTCACCGGCTGGGACTTAAAGGCGTCTTTGAAAGGAGGGGGAAGGAGGGGAGGGGAGGAAATGGAAGGGGAAGGAAGAAGGAAGCTCAAGGAAACTCACTCTTTCTCGCTCTTTTTCTCAGTCGCTCGCTCTCTCTCTCTGTGTCTCTGGCTCTCTATCTCCTGTATCTGGCTCTCTATCTCTCTGTCTCTGTTATTCCTTTTTCTCTCTCTCTGTCTGTTACTCTTCTCTCTTCTCTGTCTCTGTTACTCTCTCTCTCTCTCCTCTCTCTCTCTCCTCTCTCTCTCCTCTCTCTCTCTCTTCTTCTCTCTCTCTCTCTCTCTCTCTCTCTCTCTCTCTCTCTTCTCTCTCTCTCCTCTCTCTCTCTCTCTCTCTCTCTCTCTCTCTCTCTCTCTCTCTCTCTCTCTTCTTCTCTCTTCTCTCTCTCTTCTGTCATCTATTCTACTCTATCTATCATTCTTTATGATAAGCTGCTTGCCGTCTACGTTTCTGCGTCTCTTTATCGTTCTTCCCTTCTCTCTCTCTTTCCCCTTCGTCTCTAACGCCCCTTCCCCGCCCTCTTCCCCTCCCCTTCTCCTCAGTCCCCGTCCCCTTCTCCCTCAGTCCCCGTCCCCTTCCTCCCCTCAGTCCCCGTCCCTTCTCCCTCAGTCCCCGTCCCCTTCTCCCTCAGTCCCCGTCCCCTCTTTCGTCCTCCGCTGCCATCTCTCCCTCTTGCTCCTAAGACGTTCCTAGATGAAACTTGTTGCATACTAGATGAGTTTATAGACAAGCGTTGAACCGAGTTGTGCTCAAGGGACCCTTAAGCTACTGGGATCTCGACCTGCCTTTGCTCTTCTCCGCTCTCTCCCTTTCCCCTCTTTCTTCCTCCTCCTACTCCTCCCCTCAGTTTCCTTTCGTCTCCTTTCTGGCTTTCCTTCTCCTGGTCTCTGCTCCGCTTGCTTCTTGACGTCCCCAATTCTCCTTCTCCTTCACTCTTTTCCGATTTTCTTTTTATTCTCCTTTCCCCATTTTCCACATTTCCCGTCTTTGTTATCCGATCTTCCTGTCCTCATTCCCTCTCCCTTGCCTCAACCCTTTTGCTCATTTCGCATCTCTCTCTCGTGCGACCTTTCCTTTCCCTCACTTACCTCTTCCCCTTTCCCTGCCCTCTCCTTCGCTTCTCTCCCTCACTTATCTTTTCCCCTTTCCCTGCCCTCTTCTTCGCCTCTCCCTCCCCTCCTCCTCTTACCCCTCTCCCCCAATTCTACCTCCATCTGCCTCCCTCGCTCTTCCTTACACAACTTATGTAATTGAAGTTTGTATCGCTGGGGATATAATGGGAGCAAAATATGTTGTACCATTGGGCTTGTGTGTGCGTGTGTATTTGTTTCTTTAGGTGTGTGTGTTTGCTGCGTGGTGGGGAACGGTCTTCGTTTAGTGGTCGTGTGTAAGTCTGTTTTCGTGTGGGTTTGGATGTGATTGTGTGCGTTTATGTGTGTGTTTCTATGGGCGTGATTGAGTTTGTGTCTGTATGTGTGTATGTATCGTCTGGTGTCGTCTATGGATCTGTGTGCGTATGTGTCTTTATGTGTGTGTGTTGAGTTTGATCTCTTGTGTGTGTGTACGTTTATGATGGACGTGATTGAGTTGTGTCTGTAATGTGTGTGCGTATCTCGTTCTGGTGTGTGTATGTGCTGTGGATGTGATTGTGTGCGTTTATGTGTGTGTTTCTATGGACGTGATTGAGTTTGTGTCTGTATGTGTGTGCGTATCTCTTGTCTTGTGTGTGTATGTGTGTGTGTTTGGATGTGATTGTGTGCGTTTATGTGTGTGTTTCTATGGGCGTGATTGAGTTTGTGTCTGTATGTGTGTGCGTATCTCGTGTCTGGTGTGTGTGTATGTGTGTGTGTGTGTGTAGTGTTATCTGCAGTATAGCCCTATAAAAGTACTCAATTCTCTCACCTCTCTAAGTTCGCTGATGTTTTATTTTTATTTTTATTTTTATTTTTATTTTTTATTTTTTTCTCTTACTTTGAAACTTGGATGAAGCCTTTTTCCACGTCTCATATTTACGGTCTGTTCACTCACGCCTCCTTCATTAGTGTGTTTTTTTGTTGTTTACGTTTTTAATCTTTTCCTTTTTCTTTTTTCTTTCTCTCTCTCTCTCTCTCTCTCTCTCTCTCTCTCTCTCTCTCTCTCTCTCTCTCTCTCTCTCTCTCTCTCTCTCTCTCTCTCTCTCTCTCTCTCTCTCTCTCTCTCTCTCTCTCTCTCTCTCTCTCTCTCTCTCTCTCTCTCTCTCTCTCTCCCTCTCTCTCTCTCTCTTTATCAGAGTATTTCATTTTCTTTCCTTTCAAAAAAGTCATCATCGTGTACTCTCCTTTCACTCTACTCTTTTTTTTTACTTCATTAAAACTTCAACTTTACTTCGTTCTTGATAAAAATCGAGAGACTTTACACCTTATTTTCTTCTTTCTACTCCAGTTCCACTTTTATTCTTCTTTGTCATTACCTAGAACTTCGTTCTTTGTCTTTGTTTTTGTTTATATTTTCTTTTTGACTTCTTTCTTTTTTGTTTATCTATTTGGGTCTTTCTTTATACATATTTGTTTTTTATATTGCTTTCTGGATTTTGTTTTTGTTTTTCTTTTTCTTTAGTTATTCATTTATTCAGTTATCCTTACTATTCTTACAATTATTATCATTATCATTATTATTATTATCATTATTATTATTATTATTATTATTATTATTATTATTATTATTATCATTATCATTATTATTTATAATTATCATTATTAATTATTATATTATTATTATTATTATTATCATTAATTATTATTATTATTATTATTTTATTATTTACTTTTTGTGTAGTCTACGTGGTCTGACTCTAAGTAAGGTCGTTGGTACTGATTCACCCCCTCCTTAACCGTCTCGAAATCTCTCCTTAAGTTCCTGGACGATCCCACAAGGACCTCCCTTTTATGGGTCATTGAGTCCTAGAATCCTGGCGAGCGAGAGTGTTCAGAGGAAAGGACAATCTAGTTTTTTTTTTTTTTTTTTTTTTTTTTTTTTTTTTTTTTTTTTTTTAGGGGGGGGGGTTAAGGTCGTTGTCTATGGTCGAAAGGAATCCGGTTTCGGGACTGAGGGGTGTTCTGGTTTCTCTCTTTCTCTCTGTTCTCTTCGTTCTCTTACTCTCTCTCTCTTTTCTTTCTTCCTTTCTCTCTCTCTCTCTCTCTCTCTCGTCTCTCTCTCTCTCTCTCTCCTCTCTCTATCTCTATCTCTCTCCTCTCTCTATCTCTCTCTCCTCTCTCTCTCTCTCTCTCTCTCTCCTCTCTCTCTCTTCTCTCTGTCTCTCTCCATCTAGTATGTATGTGTATGTATCATTGTGGTATGTATGTAGATATGCTGTATATATATCTTATATATATATATATTATATATATATATATATATATAATATATATATAATATTATGTATGTATGTATGTATGTATGCATATCTGTATATCTCAATCTTTGTCTCTCTATCTATCCATCCCTGTCTGCCTGCCTGTCGTGTCGCCCAGCCTATCCTTCTCCCCTTTATTTTCTTACCTGTTTGACGTTCCCCTTTAAAACGTGCCCCGGCTGCCGGAGTCTTCTTGGACCCTCAGGTGGTTGTGTATGACCCAAGGTCGTTGAGGCGCTTCTGACTTAAAACAAAAAAGAGTGAGAGTTTTTTTTTTTTTTTTTTTTTTTTAATCCGAAGAAAGGAAAGGCAAAAAAATCCTTATATGTGGATGCGTATGTACGGACTTGTGTGTGTTTTTGTGGTTCGATTCGGTTTGTATGTCTTCCTTCACTTTTTCTTTGCCTTATTCCCCTCGTTCCTTCATTGTTTACTGTTCTCCGTATCTCCTTCTGCTTCTCTTAATATCTACTTACTTCGTCCCCCTCCGCCTCCGCCTCCCCAACCCCTACCACTTTTTTATCCCCTCCCTCCTCACGTCTCTCATTCCCGATGCACGAGTTATATCTACGCTTCCCTGGCCTCCTCCCCATTTATTCCCCTTTCTCTCCGTTTCCCCATTCCCCCACCCCCTCTTCTAATTCCCATTCGCCGCCTGTTCTTCCCTTCCCTCCTTTCGCACTTGGACCCTTCCTCTCTATCTACTTCATACTCCCCTTCTTCCCATCCTTCCCCCTTCGCCCCATTCTCTGTCTACTTCCTTCCCCCTTCTCCCCACCTTCCTCCTTCTTCTCTATCTACCTCCTACTCCTCTTCTCCCCTCATCTTCCCCCCCTCCGTCTACCCCTCCCTCCCTATCTACCTCCTATTCCCCTCTTCTCCCCATCTACCCCCCTTCCCCATCTACCCCCCTCCCTCCCTATCTTCCTATCCCCTTTCCCCCTCATCTCCCCCCCCCCTTCCGTCTACCTGAAATCCCGTCTCACCCTGACCTAAAACGACCTGAATTGACACTAATTGCCCTAAGCTGGTATGGGGGCCAACAGCACATCCTTGACGTCTATCATTGTAATATACAGGGACACATGGGTTAAAAACGTTATGAAGGGAGGAGGGAGGGGTGTGGGGAGGGGGAAGGGGGGTTGGGGGGGGGAGGGGTGTTGTTTTTCTCGTCTTTGCTTAAGGGTATATGGGGAGGAGGTTGGGGGAGGAAGAGGGGGTGATTTTGTTTGGGCGCTTAGGAATGGGGAATGGGGAAAAGGGATGTGATGGGAGTTGGGGAGGGAAAGGGAGGGAGTGAGGGGAGGAGGATCAGTGGGGATGGGGAGATGTTTGTGTCTCGTCTCGCTTGAGGGGGATAGTGGGGTGTCGAAGGGAGTAAAATAGGGGGAGGGAGGGAGATGAAAAGGCTAATGGGGGGCGTTATTAAAAGGGGAAAGGGGGTGGGGGTAAGGGTAAGGGGAATGAGGATGATTGTGCCTCGCTGCTTCAGGGGAGAGAGTTGGGAGGGGGTTAGGTAGAGCAAAGGGAAGATAAAGACAGTGGGAAGGTTAGGGAGAGAGAGAGAGAGAGAGAGAGAGAGAGAGAAGAGAGATGAGAGAGAGAGAGAGAGAGAGAGAGGAGGAGAGAGAGACGAGAGAGAGAGAGAGAGAGGAAGAGAGAGAGAGAGAGAGAGAGAGAGAGAAGAGAGAGAGAGACAGAGAGAAGAGAGAGAGAGAGAGGAGAGAGAGCAAAGAGAGATATAGACAGAAACCTGAGCGAAGACAGAGAGAGAGAGAGAGGGAGAAACAAGACATAAAGGGGAATGCGAGAAAAAAAAAGAGAGAGAGTGACAAGGCCCTACCAAATGAGCGCGAAGGAGTTGCGGAGGAAGAGGAAAAGAGGAAAGGAAGGCGGGAGGAAGGAAGGGAGAATAAGACAGATGCTGCCGGCCAAAGATCATCCAGAGGCCATCTTGGAAGACCCGCGTGTGACAGATGATGATGTTGTTGTTGTTGTTATTGCCGTTGCTTATTGTTTATGCATCTGTTGTGTCTTCTTTGAAAGAATAGATGGTTAAACACACCACACACACACACACAACACACACAACACACAACACACCACACACACACACACACACACACACACACACACACACACACACACACACACACACACACACACACACACACACACACACACACACACATATATAATATATAGACTGTGTGTGTGTGTGTGTGTGTGTGTGTGTGTGTGTGTGTATGTATACTGCGTTTTATTTATTTGTTTTTCCCCTTTTATGGCTCCCTTTTCTCACTGAATTTCCCCTAAATTTGTTCTTCCTATGATTGCATTACCTTCTTCCCTCGCCGCTTATCTACGTCTCCTTCTCCCCCTTTTTTTCCTTCCCTCTATCTCCTCTCTTCCGTATTCTTCGGCGGAAGCTGTGACACGCGCGAGTTAATTAGCGAGAGTGACTTCCATGGCCTCATTATCTCGCGTTAGATGAGATAATGATAATAATAATAATAATGATAATAATAATGATAATGAGATAAGGATTGGGCCGATGATGCTCCTCGCCCTCTGCCGCCGACACCTGGGCTAATCCACGCCCCTCAGCGCCCTCTCACGCCCATAGATGGTGTCTCTTCAGCCGCCCGCTCGTTGTTGGGCGTGGTTAATTATTTTTAGTCATCTATTCTCTTTTTTTTTTTTTTTTTTTTTTGTCATCCGTTCTCGACTTTTTCGTTTTTTATTTTTTGGTTTTCTTGTCTCTTCTTTTCTTTTTCCACACTTTGGTTTTTTTGTTTGTTTGTTTTATTTTCGTTTCTGTTTCGACTCCTCTTTTCATTTCTCTTGCTTTCTTATCTCTTCTTCTCTCCACCCTATTCTCTTTACCCTCCAGCCCCTCTCCTGACTCCCCACCCCCCTCCCTCCTGCACCCCTCCACCCCCCTCCTCTCGCCTCCCTCCCCGCCCTTCCACCCAGCACCCCCCCAGCCCAGCAACGAATTTTAACAACCACGGTCTAAAAGGTGTCGCGCCTCTTTCAACCTGTGCCTTGCGAGTGTCAGCGACTGATGCCCCGTGATGGTTACACTGCACAATCCCCCTTCCTCCGCCCTCCCCTCCCCCCTCCTTCCTTCCCTTCCTCTTCCTCCCCTCCCTTCCTCTCTTTCCCCTTCCTCTCCCCTTTCCTCTCTTCCCCTCCCTCTTCCCCCCCTTCTTCGGTCCTTCCCTCCCATTTCCTCCTTTCCCTTCCTCGGTCCTCCTCCTTTTCCTCCTCTTCCCCCTCTGTTCTCCCTCCCTTTCCTCTCTTCCCCCTTCCTCCCATCTCTCCCTTTCCCTCTTCCTCTGCCTTCTCTCCCTTCCTCTCCCCATTCCTCCGTTCCCCTTCCCTCTCCCCTCTTCCCTTCTCGCCTTCCCTCCCTTTCCCCTCCTCCTTCCTCCCCTCAACCCTTCGCTACCCCCCCTTCCTTTCATACACCTCCCTCCCCCTCTCTCTCTCTCTTCTTCTATCTTATCTTCCTCCCTTCCCTACTCCCTCTCTTTCCTCGCCCGTTTCACTTCCCCCATCACATGATAAAAGTTTATTTACAAGAGCTAGAAGGACTGCAGTGACGAGATAAGGGATGTTCTTCTCTCCTCTTCTCTTCCCTTCCCTTCCCTTCCCTTCTTCTCTTCTCTTCTCTCTCTTCTCTTCTCTTCTCTTCTCTTCTTTCTCTTCTCTTTCTTCTCTTCTCTTCTCTTTCTCTTTCTCTTTCTCTTCTCTCTTTCTTCTTCTTCTCTTCTCTTCTCTTCTCTTCTCTTCTCTTCTCTTTCTCTCTTCTCTTTCTCTTCTCTTTCTCTCCTCTCTCTCCTCTCCCTCTCTCTTCTCCTCTCCTTCTCTCCTCTTCTCTTCCTCTCCTTCCTCTCCTCTCTCTCCTCTTCCCTCCTCTCTCTCCTCTCTCCTCCTCTCCTTCTCTTCTCTCTCTCTCTCTCTCTCTCTCTCTCTCTCTCTCTCTCTCTCTCTCTCTCTCTCTCTCTCTCTCTCTCTCTCTCTCTCTCTCTCTCTCTCTCTCTCTCTCTCTCTCTCTCTCTCTCTCTCTCTCTCTCTCTCTCTCTCTCTCTCTCTCTCTCTCTCTCTCCCTCCCTCCCTCTCTCTCCCTCTCTCTCTCCCTCTCTCTCTCTCTCTCTCTCTTCTTCCCTCTCTCTCTCTCCCTCTCTCTCTCTCCCTCTCTCTCCCTCCCCTCTCTCCTTCCGCCCCCGTCTCTTTCCTCAATGAAATGATCTGGAGACAAGACAACCTGCAAATGTCACTGTTCCCATATTACGCCGAGCCTCCGCAAGCTCGAGTGACAGTGTTGCCAGATTCTAATGACAACCTCTACGTCTGAATACAGCATGTGTGTATGTGCATGTGTGCGATATATATGAATATAATATATTATATAATATATATATATATATATATATATATATATATATAATATATATATATATATATATATATATATATATATATATATATATATATATATATATATATATATTGCGTGTGTGTGATATATATATGGTGTATATATGTATATCTGTATATATATATATGTATATATGTATATACATATGTTTGTGTGTGTTGTGCGTGTTGTGCGCGCGCCGCGAATGACCGACGGTTTTTAATCTCTCTATCGATGATCTCTCGCAATACCAACTCCCGCAGTCTTGGCAAGGTGGTGGTGCTGAAGATGGTGTCTGAGGTGTTGTCATCACCATCTCCATGACATGAATTTCTGTGTAATTAGTCCCCACATTCCACTCCCCTTCCCTCGAGCAATAGAGCAGTTGCATGCAGTCTTGTACCTTATGCT
>NW_020872925.1:17500-25235 GCF_003789085.1 Penaeus vannamei
GTAGATAGATGGATACAGAGGGGACCATAGAATGCGATAGATGAAGGAATTAATAAACAAAAAATCTGAAAATTCCTTTCCTCATTTTTTCTCGCCTTCTCCTTCCCTAACATTCCACCTGTGCAGAGGAGAGAGAGAGAGAGAAAGAGAGGGAGAGGGGCAAAGAGAGAGAGAGCGGAGACAGAGAGAGAAAGAGAGGGAGAGGGAGAGACGGAGAGAGGAAAAGAGAGAGGGGGCGAAGAGACAGAGAGAGAAGAGAGAGAGAGAGAGAGATAAGCGATAGTAAAATAATAAACAGTCAGAGATTTAGAAGAAAACAAAAACAAACCCCAGCAAATACAAAGACGGAAGAAAACCAAGATCTTCACCCAAAAGAAAAAACAAACAAATAAATAAAAAAACAATAATATAGAATAAATAAAAAATATTAATTAAAAAAAAAAAATAAAATAATGAAAATAATAAAATAAATAAACGAAGTTAATAATAATCAATAAATAAAAAAAAAAAATAAAAGTCAGTGTTGTGCGAGGAAGATGTTTGGCGCAGCAGGAAGTGTAATGGCGTCGACCTGGTCCGATGAAAGGGCGAAAGGCGGCTCTGACCCATCACGAGGACCGGAACTGGCGCGACGGACGAGGGGAAGGGAGGGGTGAGAGGGAGGGGAAGGAGGGGTGAAGAGGGGAAGGGACGGGGTGAGAGGTGAGGGAAGGGAGGGGGTGAGAGGTGAGGGGAAGGGAGGGGGTGAGAGGTGAGGGGAAGGGAGGGGTGAGAGGTGAGGGGAAGGGAGGGGGTGACAGGTGAGGGGAAGGGACGGGTGAGAGGTGAGAAGGTGAGATGTGAGGAGGGGAGGGGGAGAGAGGTGAATGGAAAGGAGGGGAAGGGACGGGTGAGAGGTGAGGGAAGGAGGGGGTGACGGGGTGAGAGGTGAGGGGAAGGGAGGGGGTGAAGGTGAGGGTGAGAGGTGAGGGAAGGGAGGGGGTGAGAGGTGAGGGAAGGGACGGGTGAGAGGTGAGGGGAAGGAGGGGGTGAGAGGGTGAGGGGAAGGTGAGAGTGAGGGAAGGGAGGGGGTGAGAGGTGAGGGGAGGGGGTGAGGGTGAAAGGGACAGGGGAGAGAGGTGGGGGAAGGGAGGGGGTGAGAGGTGAATGGAAAGGGGAGGGGAAGGGAGGGGGTGACAGATGAGGGGAAGGGAGGGGTGAGAGGGAGGGGAAAAGAGGGAGGGGACGGGGTGAGAGGTGAGGGGAAAGGAGGGGGTGAGAGGAGAGGGGAAGGGAGGGGAGAGAGGTGAGGGAAGGGACGGGGTGAGATGTGAGGGAAAGGAGATGAATGGAAAAGGAGGGGAAAAGGGTGAGAGGTGAGGGGAAGGGAGGGGGGGCGGGGTGAGAGGTGAGAGGTGAAAAGGAGGGGAAGGCGAGGGGTGAGAGGTGAGGGGAAGGGATGGGGGAGAGGTTAGGGAAGGGAGGTGGAGAGAGGTGAGGGGAAGGGAGGGGGTGAGAGGTGATGGAAAAGGAGAGAGAAGGGAGGGTGAGAGGTGAGGGGTGGGGAGGGAAGGTGAGGGGAAGGGAGACGGGGTGAGAGAGGTAGGAGAAGTAGGGAGAGAGAGGATGGGGAGAGAGAGGGAGGTGAGGTAGGGAGAGGGTGAGAGGTAAGAGGGCGGATGGGGAAGGGAGGGGGTCGAGGTAGGGGGATAACGAGGATGGGGAAGAGAAGGGAAGGGAGGGGGACGGGGTAGGAGGAGAGGGAGACAGAAGGAGGGTGGGGAGTGAGAGGAAAAGGTAGGGGATGAGGCAAGAGGGAGGATGGGAAAGGGAAGGGGAGGGGAAGGGGGAGAGGCACGAGATGGAAGGAGGAGTGGAAGGGAAAGGGAACGAAGGTAGAGAAAGAACAGGAAACAGAGGAGGGAGAAACAGGAACAAAATGGAAGAAGAGAGAGTGAGAGGAAGAAGAGAGGAAGGGGAAAGATGAGGGAGAGAGAAAGAAGCAGGAGTGTTGGGAAGAGAGAGAGAGAGAGAGAGAGAGAGAGAGAGAGATTGAGGGGATATAGAAGGAAAGGTAGGGGAAAGAAGAGGAAGGAAGGGATGAAGAGGTATGACGAGACACAGATGAATGAAGGGAAGCGTGGGAGAAAAGAGAAGAGGGAGAGGTAGAGAGAGAAGCGAAAAACGGAAGGAGGGGATGGGGGAAGGGTAGGAAGAGAGGGAGAAGGAGAGATAGAAGGGAAGATAACGGAAGGCAGAGGCGGGGAAGGTGGCGAAAGGTAAACAAAAGAGACTGGGAGATAGAAAGGGTGTAGGGGGAGGGGGAGAGGGAGGGATGGAAGTGGTAGGTAAAGGAGAAAGAAGATGAAATCGACGGAAAGACGAGGAGAAACATGAGTGGAATATAATGAAAATATGAGAAAGATAAGAAAAACGAGAGAGAGTTATGGAGGGAGGGAGAAAACAACAGTAATTATTCATGCTAATATTCACATGTTGCATTCTTCTTTTAATGCTTATTGTATTGAAAGGAAAATGTATTCTGGTACCAATTCCAAAATCACATAGTACGTATTATACTTATGAAAAATGAACTAATATTGAACACACAATAGAGAAGTAAATAAGCCAAGTCCAGATCATTAAGAAATAAAGAACAAATTTTCTGTAAAAGAATAATAATAATAATAATAATATATTCCACTCCCATGCGCCATATATGTCGGCAGCCAATAGAGAGAAATATCCTGATGCTGCTTTCGATATAGACACAAACGCCTTGTTGCTTGTCTTTCGTTCAGCTGTGATTTGAGGGGCGGAGCTTAGCCGTGTGTCTCTATTCCTCCCTTCCTTGTGGGCGTCTGTTTGAGTGTCTTCTTTCTTCGCTTTCTCTCGTTCTTGTTCACTCTTCTTATCTCCTCTTCTTATTAGTTTTTTTTTTCTCTCTCGTCTCTCTCGCCTCTTTCTGGTCTTTGGCTCGCGAAGGACTTTCATTGTATGTTTTTCCTTTTATTTTTTGTAAGAACGGTTATGTAAGAAACGGTGAAGATGTGAAGTACACGGATAGAACCGTGGCAAGGAGATGGCGAGAGAAGAAGAAGAGGGAATAGAAGAGAACAGGGAAAAATCGACACAACCAAAGGACAGAAGCAGAAGGGACGGAGGGTGCATGGGAAAGGCAATATAACCCAGCGCCCGAGGAAAGGTCGGGGACAGTAAACAGTAATGTAGCAAAACAAACAAGAACATGTAATGCAGTTTGTGGCAATGGTAATGAGAGGAGAGGGAGAGAGAAAGAGGGACAGCGAAAGGGTGAGAGAGAGAGAGTACGAAAACAACAAAGAAACACAGGAGGTATAAGTAGAATATACGACGAGGAAAGGACAACCGTATGGCAACACCGAAGAACAAAACGTAACCAAAACAAAAGCAAAGAAAGAACAGTAAAGGGAAAAGGAAGAGAGAGAGACAGAGAGAAAGAGAAAGAAAGAGAGAGAGAGAGAGAAAGAGGTGGTAAGGCGAGTAGGCATCACTTGGAAGCTGGAAACAATGTAATATTCTCCAATGTTTCTGCCATGTTGCTTTCATATTGCTGATGTATAGTCGCGTTCGCATGGCTGACTCCGGCTCTGGCTTTGGCCGCTCAGATAGACTAAGTCGACGGATTGGAACGCCGTATGCGCTTTCAACGTAAAACTCGTGTTCCGATTCACGGTCGGTGGTTCAACTGTTGTTTGCCGGAGAATTTCATCCACATGTATTTATGGCTTTAATTAATGTTGTCGCTAAAGCTGGAGTTCGGACTTGACAAAATGGAGTACCTTGTGGCTGCATAAAATCTCTCAAAATGTGAAAGTGAAAACTCGTACAAATACAATGCGCTTTGCCTTTTGTCTATTCAGAAAAAGTATCATGATTATAATGCTGTTATTTTTATTTTCATCATGTTATTATTATTATTATTACTTTTATTATTGACATTTTTATTATTATTGTTATTATCATTATCATTATTATTATTATTTTTATTATTATTATTATTATTATTATTATTATTATTATTATTATAGTGATGACAATAATGACGATAATGTTAAAATGATGAAATGATAATGGTAATGAAAATAATTATGATAATATTATTAATGAAAATATTATGATTATGATATTAATGGTTATTATAATAGACATTATCTTTATTGGTAGTATCAATAGTTATAGTAGTAGTAGCAGAAGTAGTAATACAGTAATAATAATACGGAACATAGCAGTAATTAAGATAATGATGACATAAAAGATAGTGACAAATATATGCCTATGATTATAATCATAACTATAATATCTCTCATATCTATTAATTTCCCCCAATTCAAATCTCATCTTGATAATTATCTTTTTATCCAGAACACACATACCTTTTTAATCGAATTTTACACGAAAAAAATATAATATACTGAAAGCTTCCCAATGGAACCGACTTTCAGCATTTTTTTTTGGGGGGTGGGGGGTGGGGGGGGGCGGGGGATGCTTTTGTCTTTCTGAAGTTCTGTTGAAGTCTACCTGAAGACCCTCTGAAGCCTCGCTGAAATCCTTTGCAAAATGTTTCTTCCCAGTCGTGTGAAATTTCTCTGAAATCTATGCTTAAATGCTCCCTGAAATCTGGAAGCTTCCACGAAATCTCCACTGAATTCCTCTTTGAAATCTCCTCTGAAATCTTCCGCTATAATCTCCCGCTGAAATCCTCCCTGAAATCCTTCATGAAATCTTAAATCGTCCACTGTATTCTGAAATCCTCCGCCGAAATCCGAAATCCTCCACTGAAATCTGAAAACCTCCCCTTGAGAATCTGAAATCATCCACCAAAATCCTCTAAATCTGAAATCCTCCCTGAAATCCGAAATCGAAAATCCTGAAATCCTCCCCTGAAATCTGAAATCCACCAAAATCCTCCTGAAATCTGAATCCACCAAAATCCTCCCTGAAATCTGAAATCCTCCACCAAAATCCTCCCTGAAATCTGAAATCCTCCCCCTGAAATCCTCCCTGAAATCTGAAATCCTCCACCAAAATCCTCCCTGAAATCTGAAATCCTCCCCCTGAAATCTGAAATCCTCCTCCTCCCTGAAATCTGAAATCCTCCAAAAATGAAATCTCCTCCACCAAAATCCTCCTGAAAATCCTCCACCAAAATCCTCCCTGAAAATCCTGAAATCCTCCAAAAATCCTCCTGAAATCGAAATCTCCACCAAAATCCTGAAATCCGAAATCCCTCCTCCCTGAAATCTGAAATCCTCCACCAAAATCCTCCCTGAAATCCGAAATCCTCCACCAAAAATCCTCCCTGAAATCTGAAATCCTCCACCAAAATCCTCCCTGAAATCTGAAATCCTCCAAAATCTCTGAATCTGAAATCCTCCCTGAAATCTGAAATCCTCCACAAAACCTCCCTGAAATCTGAAATCCTCCACCAAAATCCTCCCTGAAATCTGAAATCCCCCCTGAAATCTGAAATCCTCCACCAAAATCCTCCCTGAAATCTGAAATCCTCCAAATCTCCACCAAAATCCCCTGAAATCTGAAATCCTCCACCAAAATCCTCCCCTGAAAAATCCTCCACCAAAATCCTCCTGAAATCTGAAAATCCTCCACCAAATCCTCCTGAAATCCGAAATCCTCCACCAAAATCCTCCCTGAAATCTGAAATCCTCCACCAAAATCCTCCCTGAAATCTGAAATCCTCCACCAAAATCCTGAAATCTGAAATCCTCCCCCTGAAAATCGGCCATTAGCCCCATCATAAAGCAGTCCGTTTGGAGGCATTCCTTCTATCACAATTCCAGTCCCCTTTTCTAACGCCAAGTCCCCGAGTTTCATTCTATTAGATCCTTTCCCCTCTTTTCTCTCTTGTTCCCCTCAGGATATTTGAATATTATTATCCCTCCTCCCCTATGTCCCCTTTTGCAATATAGAAAGCCGAATTCTTTTCTCATTTTGAATTTCGGAATTTTCGCCCCGTTCTCTCTTTCGGTCTTGGTCGAGGTGCGGTGTGTGTGTGTGTGTGTGTTTCTCTCGTTCTCTTCTGTTCTCTCTTTGTCTGTTTTTGTCTTCTCTTCGTTTCGCTTTGTATTTGTTTTTTTTTTTTTTCTTTTGTTTTTTCTCTTCTCGATTCCTTTCGTTTCGCTTCTTCTCTTGTGTCTGTCTGTCTGTCTGTAATATATATAATAATATATATATATATATATATATATATATATATGTATATATATATGTATGTATGTATGTATGTATGTATGTATGTATGTATGTATGTATATATGTATCTTCCCCGCAAACTTTCCATATCATTATCATTATCTACCTACCGTCCATCTACAATTATCTCACCGTATCAATCTTATCAATTGATCGATCTCATCCACCTCCATGTCTCTCTCTCCCCTCTCCTCTCTCTCTCTCTCTCTCTCTCTCTCTCTCTCTCTCTCTCTCTCTCTCTCTCTCCTCTCTCTCTCTCTNAGAGTGAGAGAGAGAGAGAGAGAGAGAGAGAGAGAGAGAAAGAGAAAAAAATTGATTGATACGATGAGAAAAAAAAGAAGGGAGAGAGAGAGAGAGAGAGAGAGAGAGAGAGAGAGAGAAAGAGAAAAAAATTGATTGATACGATGAGAAAAAAAAGAAGGGAGAGAGAGAGAGAGAGAGAGAGAGTGAGAGAGAGAGAGAGAAAGAGAAAGAGAAAGAGAAAGAGAAAGATTGCCCCTCTCTGCATGGCGAGAGGACGCGGAGGAGGAGGAGGAGTCAGAGAGCCTCCGTTCGCGTTGTCTGGCATCCTCCTCCGCTCCCTGTTCAGGATTCGCCCCAGTCTCCTTCCTCCTCTTCCTCTCCCGTGCTTCCCCCTTTCTCCTCTTCCTCTCACCTGCTTCCCCTTTCTCCTCCTTGCCTTCGCTTCCCTTTCTCGCTCTCGGCTTTCACTGCTCCCCCTCCTTTCGCCTGCTTCATTGTCTACTTTCCCCGTCTTACTGTTTTTCCATCCCGACCCCTCTCCGTCTTTTATCCCACTTCTCGTAAACGCTGCTCAATATTTCTAAGAAATTAGTCTTGCGAAAAGCGAAAGCATGACAAAAAGAACGAGACAAAAGACCCAAGTCGAAGGAATCGAGAAAGAAGAGGAAGAAGAAGAAGAAAGAAGAAGAAGAAAGAAGAGAGAGAAGACGAAGAAAGAAGAAGAAGAAGAAGAAGATGAAGAGAGAAGAAGTAGAAGAAGAGAGAGAGAGAGAAAACGAAGAAAGGAGAAGAAGAAGAAGAGAGAGAAGACAAAGAAAGAAGAAGAAGAGAGAACACGAAGAAGCTTATCCAGCAAGATTTACATTTACATATCCTCTAAGGAGAAGTAAGTGTAAATTGAAGTACTGATAAAGGGGGTCATTTTCCCGAGACAAAAGGTGGTTAGGGGGTCCATTGCCGGGGATAAGGAGAGGGGGCAAGGGGCCGTTACAGCGAGACAAGGGGAGTTAGAAGGGGAGGGTCACTCTAAGGGGATGGGAAAGGAAGACGTCATTGTACGCAAGACAAAGGGTTGAACAGCCACTGGTCACTACGTTAAGATGAAGGATTCTGTAGGCTTTTTTTTTTAGGTCTATTTCGCCCCCTCCCCCCTCCCCCCCCTCCTTAAAAAGGTTATTCAGGGGACCTCGTAAGGGTAGGTGAGAAGTGTGTTGAAGGGGGTGGAGAAGGGTGTAGGTGGGGGGGGGAGTGTCAAAGGGTG
>NW_020872925.1:28944-33944 GCF_003789085.1 Penaeus vannamei
TATATTATATATAATATACATATATATAACATATTATGTATATGTATATATAGTATACACATCACATAACTAACTAGTACACACAGGCACACAATACATATATATATCAACATACCATTATATACACTAGCAGTACTATATATATAACATATATATAACATACACACACATGTATATACATATACACATAACTATATATATTATTATTGTCTAATTATATAACAATCCCCCATTATCATTATTATTATATATATACACACATCTATATTACATATAACACAACATTATACACAGCATATAAGTATCACACATATATATATATAGTTATATATATATCTATATAGCATTATAATTATATATACACACACATCACAACTAACACACACAGATACAGCTTAGTCACAACGCTATAATAATTAACTACACACTAACGCACACTATATATATATATATATATAATATATATAATATATAATATATATTATATATATATATATATAATATATTATATATATATATATATATATAAACAAAAGATTCTAAGCGAGTCTTCTTGGCTAGCTATCGATCTCGTTCTAACATATCGACTTGCACATCTAACAACTTATGCATTATCCTTTGTCTGTCTTTTTCTTTCCTTTTTTTCTCTCTCTCTCTCTCTCTCTCTATCTATCTATCTAATCTATCTATCTCTCTCTCTCTCTCTCTCTCTCTCTCTTCTCTCTCTCTCTCTCTCTTCTCTCTCTCTCTCTCTCTCTCTCTCTCTCTCTCTCTCTTCTCTCTCTCTCTCCTCTCTCTCTCTCTCTCCCTCTCTCTCTTCTTTCCTTCTTCCTCTCCTTCTCTCCCTTCCCTCCCTCCCTGTCTCCCTCCCTCCTTCTTTTTCCTTCCCCCCCCCCTCTCCCTTCTCTCTCTCTTCTCCTCTTCTTCTTCCTCTCCTTTTCCCTCTCTCCCTCCCTCCTTCTTTTTTTCTTTCCCCTCCCCTGTCTCCCTCTCTCTCTCTCCTCTCCTCTCTTCTCTTCTTCCTCTCCCTCCTCTCTCTTCTCCTCTCCCTCCTTCTCCTCTCCTTCCTCCGCCATCACGAAAGAACAAAACCCCTACACAGGAGCCAAATCGGATCACGGGCGGTCGATTCCACGCATATTTTATATCCCGCAAGATTTAGTCCTCGAAACGCCAGAGGAAGAATAATTCGTGTTCTTTGCCGGCCGTCGTATTCTTAGACAAGGGGCAGCTCGAGAAACGTTGGTCTTGGATATTTATTTTTTGGATTTTTTTTTTGATTTTTTGTTTTGATTTTTTTTGCTTATTTTGTTTGTTTTTTTTTTTTTTTTCTTTTTTTGGGGGGCGGGTAGTTTGTTTTTTTTTTTGTTTGTTTGTGTGCTTTTTTTTATTATTTTTATGGGGGGGCGGGTAGTTTGTTTTTTTTTGTTTGTTTTGTTTAGGGTTGGGGGTTAGGGGTTATTTTTTTGTCTTTGTTTTGTTTATGTATTTTGTTAAATTATTTATTCGTCGGGATGTCTGTTTTCTTCTTATCTTTTTTCTCTTTCTTTGTGTTTTCAGTCTTGTCTTGTCCCCATGTTTTATGTGCTTCCTCCCATTTCCTATTCTTTTGTCTTGTCCTTTTTCAAATGACTTATTTGGTTCGTTCTTTTTATTTTCGCCTTTCCTTTCTTTTTACTTCCTCCCTTTATTCCCCCTTTTCGCCATCTCCTTCTTCTCCTCCTTTTCTCCTCCTTCTCTTCTTCTTTCTACCTTCTACCTCCTCTTTCTTTTCTTTCTCTTCCTTTTCCTCATTCTCCTCCTGCTCTTCTTCTTCTTCTTCTACCTCTTCCTCTTCTCCTCCACCTCTTCCTCCTCCTCTCCTCCTCCTCCTCCTCCTCCTCCTTCTCCCCCTCCAACTTCACCACCACCACCTCCTCCTCCTCCTCCTCCCTCCTCCTCCTCCTCCTCCTCCTCCTCCTCCTCCTTCTCCCCTCCTCCTCCTCCTCCTCCTCCTCTTTCTCCTTCTCCTCCTCCTCCTCCTCTTTTCACCTCCTCCTCCTCTTCCTCCTTCTTCCTCCTCTTTCTCCTCCTCCTCCCTCCTCCTCCCCTCTTCTCCTCTTCCTCCCCCCCTCCTCAGTCTTCCACCCTCCTCAATCTTCCCTCGTCCCATGTGAACACTTATCTTGACATCCTTGTTCCTCCATGTGATGTGAAGTTTAAAGTGATTGTGGTATGGTGATGAAGGAAGGTATAGTGAGGTGTGATGATGGTGCATGAAGATGAATTTGGTGATGATCGCATCGATAAAACGATTGATTAATGGGTTTATAGATTTTTATTGCTTTTTTAGAAAATTGTTGCTGGGAAGGTAGTGTATTTATTTCTTTGTTGCAAATACTGTTGCAATGTTCGAGGGGTTTGTGTTACGGTTTAACGCCCTCAGGGTATCAAGATCATTTTCCTTTCTCTCCTATTTTTTCCCCTATTTTCTCTCCCTCTTTCATTGTTTACTTCATTCTTCCCTGTCCCCTATTTTTTTTTATTTCCCCCTCCCCAAATTTTTACTTCATTCTTCCCCCGTTCCTTATTTTTTGCCTTATTCTTCTCCCTCCCCCACCGTCAGCCCCCCCCCTCCAGCAATTCCAAGACAATACTACTTCGTTACCCCCTACTAGCCCCCCCACCCGCCCAACTTGGTCTTTTCCACTACTGCTCGCCATCCATTCTCTTCTTTTCTCTCCCCCTCTATCCTCCCTCTCCCCCTCTACGGCTCCCTCCCCCCCTTCTCTCCTCACCTTCCCCCTCCCCCCTCATCTCCCCCCTCCCCCCCCCCCTCCTCACCTCCCCCCTCCTCCTCCCACCCACCTCCCTCCGACCCCCTCTTCAGCAGCGCGATTTTCCAAAGTCTTGATTACCTCCCGTTTTCTGCCAATATTCCCACAGGTGCCGTGTTTTGTGCCGCTCCGCTGCAGTTGTCAGATCCGTCAGCCGACTTAACGGGTCTTAGGGTTTCTGCCTTTCTCCATCAATCAGGCAGGGAACCAAAGGGCATTAGTGCTGCTTTTTCGGGGGGGTTGGGGGGGAGGGAGGGGAGGGAAGGGGGAGGGGGAGAGAGGGAGGGAAGGAAGGGAGGGGAGGGAGGGGAACGGGAGGGAGGGGAGGGAGGGGAGGGAGGGGATAGGGATAGGTGAGGGGGAAAGGGAGGGAGGGGAGGGAGGGAGGGAGGGAGGGGATGGAGAGAGGGAAAGGAGGGGGAAAGGTAGGTAGGGAGGGAAGGGGATAGGTGAGGGGGAAAGGGAGGGAAAGGGATAGATGAGGGGGAGCGGGAGGGGGAGGGAGGGGGATAGATGAGGGGGAAAGGGAGGGAGGGGGATAGATGAGGGGAAAGAGAGGGAGGGGATGTGGGAGTTAGGGACGGAGAGGATAAGGGAGGTAGGGTGGGAAGATGAGAGGCAGGAAGGGAGGGTCAGGGAGGGTAAGGGGAAGGGTGAAGGAAGGAAGCAGGGGGGGGTGAGATAATACACGTGTTGCGTGGTATTTCTCGCCCTTTGGTTCGGAGCCGTAAGGGTGAAAATTAAATGATAAAAGTGGTTGGAAAGGGAGAGAAAAGGAAGGATGAGGATAGAGATATCGGGAGGAGAAATTCTTTTTTTTTTTCAAGGATACAGGATGAGGAAAGCTTGCGGGGGGGGGGGAGAAGGAGGAAGAAGAAACCGAGGGTTAGAAACTATCCTTTCCTTTCTCTCTTCCCCCTCTCTTCCCCCTCTATCCTCTGTCCCCTCTCTTTCCCGCTATCCTATACCCCCTCGATTTCCTCTCTATCCTCTGCCCTCCTCTCTCTCCCCCTTTATCCTATGCCCTCGCTTTCCCCTCTATTCTCTTCCCCTCTATCCTTTGTCCCCTCTCTTTTCCCCTCTCTCCTGCCCCCTCTCTTTCCCCGCTATCCTCTGTCCCCTCTCATTCCCCTCTCTCCTCTGTCCCCTTCCCCTTTTCCCCCAATCATAAGCGGAGAGGGGACAAGATGAGGGGAAAAGAGGGAGGAATTAGGAGGTTCATTGCGCAACTTCCGCCCCTCTTGCTCGCACACCCCAGGGAGGTTGAAAAAGAGGCCCTTTGTGTGTCCATTTTAAAGTCTATGAAAGTATTCTTAATCTTCGTCCTCTTTCTTCGAGGATACGAAAAACATGAGGAGGATGGAATGATAAGAATGAGAAAGAGAGAGAGAGAGAGAGAGAGAGAGAGAGAGAGAGAGAGAGAGAGAGAGAGAGAGAGAGAGAGAGAGAGAGAGAGAGAGAGAGAGAGAAGAGAGAGAGAGAGTGAGAGAGAGAGAGAGAGAGAGAGAGAGAGAGAGAGAGAGAGAGAGAGAGAGAGAGAGAGAGAGAGAGAGAGAGAGAGAGAGAGAGAGAGAGACGGAGGAGAGAAGAGAGAAAAAGAGAGAGACAGAGACAGACATAGAGAGAAATAAATAGATAAATAAATAATATGAATCAATGAATAGATAAATAGATTAATTAATTAAAACAGAAAGAAAAAAAAGAAAGAGAAAGAGATGTTTATTGTAAATTTATTTCAGATATTACTTTTTCTTTGCCTGGCAGTATATTTCTATCTAGATCTTAGAAGCAAGATAAGAAGAAGGATAAATAAGAGAGAAATTAAGGAAAACAATAAATAAAAAAAACAATAAAAAAAGTGAAGGAATAATAATCAAAAAGTAAAGCAACAGATAGAATAGAGAGAGAAAAGGGGAAAAAAGAATAGAGACAGGAAAACGGAAGAGAAGAGAAAAAGCAAAAACAAAAGCAAAATGTTCAAAAAGAAATACAACCCTCAGAAACATCTACTTATTTACGACCCGAAGGAAAGTGGGAGGAGGGTGGGGGTGGGGGAGGGGGATAAGGGGGATGCGAAGAGTAATGTTTAATGAAAAAGTGAGAGAGAGAATGGATACAGTGGCATAGTGGATGAGAGAGAGAGAGCAAGAGAAAATGGGTGAGAGAGAGAGAGAAGAGAGCAAG
>NW_020872925.1:42773-53391 GCF_003789085.1 Penaeus vannamei
GGGGGTATGAATCTCAGCATTTTTCGTGTGGCCTTCGATATCATGTTGCATTTGCCTGTCCGGCTATCTCCTCTTTGTGGTAACCAGTGCGGGGATTGTATTAAATCTGGCCTTCTATGCTGTTAGTTTGCCGGTATTTTTAAACAGTACATAGCCAATTCATGATTATTCAACCGCAGGTGGCCTCCACTTGGCCTCAGTTCGCTTTGGGTCGGTTAGCGCCGTCGGCCGGAAGGTCTGACTCGCTTCTCTTTTCTCCTCGCCTGTCTCTAGTTCTCTTCATGAGTTCCTCTTTTCTTTAGTCTCGCTATCAGCACCTTTTTTTGGCATCACATTTATCAGTCCAAAACCTGCTGCATATGTGATCTCTCCTTTGTGCTCTCTTTACTCTTATGTATTTTCTTCTCTTCTCTAGTTGTTCCTTGTGCTACATCATCCCCTATTTCTCTCCGTCCACTTCACTTTCACCTTTTCTCTTCTCCATCGTGTCCACGCCCCCTCTCCTCCCAGCCCTCGGCCTCGGCCTCCTTCGCGCCGTCGCCGCCGCCGCGCATTCCTGCGCCCCTCCGCGACCCCCCCCCCCCACACACACACACACACAGACACACTGGCGTCTCGGCTGGCAGTCCTGATTTTCACTCCTGTTATCTGATTACTATTTTTATGCTACTACTGATAATAGTGATGATTATAATGATAATACGAATGATAACGATGATCTTAATGATAAGAACAATAATGAAAATATTCATAATGAGGATGATAATAACAAGGATAATGATAATGACAATAATGATTATAATGACAATGACAACAATGATACTACTTCTACTGCTACTGATAATAATAATGCTAATGATAATGATAATGATAATGATGAAGGTAATAATAATAATAATGATAATTATAAATTATATTACTAATGCTGATAATGGTAATAGTGATGATAATAGCAACGATGATGATGATGGTACTACTACTACTACTACTACTACTAAAAATAAAATCATATAATTGCTATTATAAATAATAGCATTGCTATTATTTATTTATCATTAGTATGGATTGTTATTATTAAATGTAATTATTAAATATTTATTAATATTAGTAATAATTGTAGTAGTATTAGTGGTAATGCAGTAGTGTTATTTTTTGTGTTATCGTTGCCATAATTATCGCTAACGGTGTTATTTTATTATTATCCAAGTTGTTATCGTTTTTATTATCCATGCTCCTTCCGCGGGTGAGACGGCAGATTGTGGCGGCCTTGCTGGCGGCCTTGGCATCTGGGCCTGTTTGGGACCTCTGGGCAGGGGCGGTATCTCCCACTTTCGCTGCTTTGGAACTCTCTCTCTCTCTCTCTCTCTCTCTCTCTCTCTCTCTCTCTCTCTCTCTCTCTCTCCTCTCTCTCTCTCTCTCTCTCTCTCTCTCTCTCTCTCCCTCTCTCCTCTCTCCTCCCTCTCCCTCTCCCCTCTCCCTCTCCCTCTCCCTCTCTCTCTCTCTCTCTCTCTCTCTCTCTCTCTCTCTCTCTCTCTCTCTCTCTCTCTCTCTCTCTCTCTCTCTCCTCTCTCTCTCCTCTTCTTCTCTCTTTCTCTCTCCCTCTCTCCCCCCTTCCACCATACGTCTTTCTTCCGCCTTCCTTCCATGCCCCCCTCTCTCTCTCCTCCATCTCTTACAGTCTTCTTACTTAGCAGTGTGCTTGCCTAATTACCCATTTACCTCTCTACCTCCTTGTCCACCTTCGTGCCCCGAGCGTTCGCCTTGCCCATCCTTCTCCCTCTTCATCTCTAACAGCTGACTTGCACAAAATATAGCGCATACGATGTAACTATTAGGTAAGATTGTATTTTCGTTTTCCTGTACAGTGAACAGGCGGTGAGGTGCAGTTCCCGCTCTGCCTCGTCTGTGTCTTCAGGGGTCGTGGAGGAGGCGGGTGAGGGTGGGGCGGGGGGGAGGGGCGGAGGCGGGCTGAGGAGTCTTAATCTTAAGAATGTAAAGGAGAAAGTTTACTATAAGGTACTCGGCCTGTCTGTGTGTGGGAGGGGGGAGTGGAGGGGTACCGGTGCGTGCGTGCGCGCGTCGGTTGTGCGGCCGTCTGTGAGTCATCACCGGTCCCTGTTGACCTCTATCTGCGTGTCTTTGTTTCCTTGTTTCTCTGCATCCCGCGATTTATGGCAGGGCTTGGAACGGATCGCGAGCCATTTACATATTCAGATGAGCGGAGTGACGAGGCCCGCCTTAGTGGCCCCCGATCCGAACAATTTTTGAGGCGCTCGCCCGTCTGCCCGGGTTCATTATACAGTGCCGGGGGCGTCGAGTGGCCCAGCCCGCGGGAAGGACTGCCTGAACAGGAATGGGAATTGTGGCAGACTGCGGAGCGGGCACGGGGGCGTCGCACAGTGGTTCATTTGGCCAAATTCATGGCCAAAACACATTCTTATAAAAATAGTGAAAATATTCATGTGAAGAAAGCAATTCAAGATTAATAAGAAACAGTACACTGCAGTGTTTTACGAGTTTTATAAATATATGAAAAAAAGAAAAACTATATGTGGTCTATATACATTATCAATGCCATGATCACAAGAGAAGGCTAATGATGTTAATGCAGCCATTAATAATATTAAATAGGACAAGAATTTCATTGAATATATAATTATCCAGATATACTCATTACATTAGACAATATAAATGACTTTAGTAAAACAGTAATACAACAAATGTTCAGCAATGTTAAGTCATGTTTTCAGATTATTAAGAAACAATAATAATTATATGATTATATTCAGTATGAATATCTTGCAGAAATCTGCAGATTTTCATAGTTCTTAAGAGGATATCCGTGCTAAACCATTTACGAACGAAATCAATAAGCGGATTAATGAACGCGGCAAAGTCTCGAATGAAAACCATACATGCAATATTAAAAATAGCCTTCAAAGATGATAAGTAGACTCTTAGGCAATTGCCTCCTTCATAATGATACGTTTAGGTACTGCAATGGTAACATGATGACAGGAAACCACGGAATCAACAATGTAAAAAACGATAGGCCTACCTGGTAGATATAAGTCATACTGTCCATTTAGCTGGCATTTGATTAAGCGCGCTCACAAATCCTGCCTATTTTTATCGTTCTTAAAAAACGACACTTTAAAAGAATATATTGTTGATCAGTGGTAACTAAATAATAATCCTACGAAGTTTGATTGATGTACTCGAAATATAAATCAAACAAAAAAGTAGCGCTCCCTAGGTTATATGATTCTTAAACTTATTTTGCACAATTGCATTGCTTAAAAATGTAGTTAATGTGATCAGATTAAAACACTGAACCAGTGCAGTGTACTGTTTCTTATTAATCTTGAATTGCTTTCTTCACATGAATATTTTCACCATTTTTTATAAGAATGAGTTTTGGCCATGAATTTGACAAAATGGACCACTGTGCGTTGGCAGGATCCGGTTAGACGGCACTCAATGGAGCGAGTCGGTTTCTAGTTCGCCGCTTGGTGCCTTGGCGCGGCGGCGTCTTGCGAGGCTGGTTTGCACGGTGTTTGTTTGTTAGGCGAGGTCTACCAAGTGCGCGGCTCGTGGTCGACCCTCGACCTCTGCTTGTCGTCAGAAAGAAGAGTTTTTGTCTCGTGTTCCGGAAAAGCTCGGCGTTCTTTTCTCTTACGAGGATGGATAGAAACCACAATTTTTTCACCATTCACACTTACGTTTCCTTCGTTCCGAGAGAGGGAAAGGAGAGAGTGAGGGAGTGAGCGTGGAGAGGGCGAGTGAGGAGCGAAGTGTGTCGGGCAGGCGACCCGTGGGCCGATGTCTTGAGAGGGGGCGGGGGAGCAGGGTGGATAGTACATCCAAAACTTATGAATGGAGCCGAGTGTTGACGTGGATCGGGCGACGCAATTACGCCGTGGAGGTCGGAGTTATTTTTGCCGTCAAGTCCCAGACCCGCTTTATAGGTTGTGGGCGATTGATTGGAGGCGGCGGCGGCGGTTGGCGATAAGAATCACGCGAAAGTTTGATTTGCTCTTCATTTATTTGACTTTGATTTATTTGATGTTTCCTTCGTGTTGTTTAGATCCTGGCGGCGTCGAGGTCCAAAGGTTGAGTTGAAACTTTGTGAATTTGCTCCTGCTCTCATTCGCGGTGCACTGTCCTTTAAAGGACTTGCGGTTTCGCTTTGTTTTTGTTTGCTCTTAATTTTTTTTTTCTTTTTCTTTTTGGGAGGGCGAGGGGATTATTTGTTTACTCGGGAAGTGTCCGTTTATCTAAATGGAGATTGCAATTTTCTTTCGCTTTTCTGCCCCGATTTT
The DNA here is from genome assembly GCF_003789085.1 of Penaeus vannamei. Lineage (NCBI taxonomy): Eukaryota > Metazoa > Arthropoda > Malacostraca > Decapoda > Penaeidae > Penaeus > Penaeus vannamei. The sequence continues at coordinate 47,096 of NW_020872925.1, forward strand.
TTTTCTCCCCTGCTCATTATTTCGTATTTATAGCTTGCTCTCTCTCTCTCTCTCTCTCTCTCTCTCTCTCTCTCTCTCTCTCTCTCTCTCTCTCTCTCTCTCTCTCTCTCTCTCTCTCTCTCTCTCTCTCCTCATTTCGCGTATTTTCTCCGCTCCACCTCCTCCTCCCCCTGCCCCTCCTAGACCCTCCCACCCCCTCTCCAGCTTGTATTTCCCTTATTTTACTTCATCCTTTCCTCCCCACCATCTACGATATGTTTTTTCTTTCCCTCCTCCGTTTGTGTGTTTTCCTTTCTCACGTCGCATTCTGGTCGTGTCCTTCCTTTGCTTTGAGTGGAGCATCCCTTCCTTTATAAGGATTTCGCCCAAGCAGAGGATAAGGGCCGTTTTTCCCTCCCTTTGCGGAATTAGGGTCATTTCCGCCATGTTGAATGCGAGGCGGTTATTCATACTCGAGGTAAAGGGTTGTGTGTCTTGTCTTTCCTTATTATTTCCTCTTCATATCTCACTCTTCTCTTTTTCATCATTTCTTCCTCATATCTTTCTCTTCTCTCCTCTTCTCTTTTCGCTTCCCTCGTGTCTTCTTTTATCTGCTCATATCTTCTCTTTTCTCTCTTGCCTCTTCTCCCTTAATCTCTCTCTCTGTTACCTCTCTTCACTTGTCTCTTCTCCCGTTCTCTTTCTTCTCTTCCTCTCGTTTTTCTCTCCTGTCACCTGTCTTCCCCTCCCACTCTCCCTCTTCCCCCCTCTCCCTCCTCCCTCCCTCTCTCTCTCTCTCTCTCTCTCTCTCTCTCTCTCTCTCTCTCTCTCTCTCTCTCTCTCTCTCTCTTCTCTCTCTCTCTCTCTCTCTCTCATCTCTCTCTCTCTCTCTCTCTCTCTCTCTCTCTCTCTCTCTCTCTCTCTCTCTCTCTCTCTCTCTCTCTCTCCTCTCTCTCTCTCTCTCTCTCTCTCTCTCTCTCTCTCTCTCTCTCTCTCTCTCTCTCTCTCTCTCTTACTCACTCACTTTGTCTTTTTCTTTCTTTCTTATATGGAGCTTATGGAAATGGTAATAGGGCCTAGAGGTTAAGAATACTGTTCCATGTACAGCGCATGCTAGGAAGAGAGATTGATATTCTTAAACGCACGGCACTCTTACTGCAGCCGGAGCGGTTCAGGAGAAGGCCAGTCTTCTGCAAAGGACGATGCACCAACCCTAATGGTATGTCTCAAGAGAAATCGAAACAACAGGAATTACAGCTTATGATGCAAGACTTTTACGCGGTCGGTGTATAATGATGAACGGAAAGTGAATGACTCAGACTCGTCGCGGTGTAGGAAGGAGATACACCCTTAGAATGCGCCATTTTCCTTGTCCCGTTGTGCAAAGAGAAGTGAGAAGGAGTGGATAAAAATGAATATATATGTTAGTCCAGGTATCTATTATAACTGAAAATCAGGGGAAATGTGCATGCGACCTAAATGTCAAGGGAAGAGAGAGCACAGGAATGCCCCCGAGAGTTCGTACCGTCATAACCTCTGCACTTGTACAGGAATTGGATACGCCCTCCATCCGAGCCGGAGTCTTCGGCAGCGTCTTCTCTCTCTCCCTTTCCCTCCGCTCTCTTTTTTGCTCTTCTCTTCTCTTGTTTCTCTCTCTCTCTCTCTCTCTCTCTCTCTCTCTCTCTCTCTCTCTCTCTCTCTCTCTCTCTCTCTCTCCTCTCTCTCTCTCTCTCTCTCTCTCTCTCTCTCTCTTCTCTCTCTCCTTTCTCTCCCCCTCTGCTTCGGTATATATGTAATTATTACGAGACATCTAGTGATATGTTCTGTAAGCAAATCAAAAATCAGGACCGAAGTCGTCTATATTCAGATCCTTTTCTTACCGTGTCGTTATCTCATTATGGGGAAGAGAGGAGAGAAATGGGAAATTCTTAGCGGGGATAGGTGTGGCGGGGGAGAAGCAGAGGTAAGTTGGCGGTGACGCACGCTGCTGGAATGCTGTCACAGGGAGGAGGTGGTCGAGGACATGATTGCTTTTGACTGACTGAAAGGATGCCAATTGGTTGGTACTCTCTCTCTCTCTCTCTCTCTCTCTCTCTCTCTCTCTCTTCTCTCTCTCTCTCTCTCTCTCTCTCTCTCTCTCTCTCTCTCTCTCTCTCTCTCTCTCTCTCTCTCTCTCTCTCTCTCTCTCTCGCGCCCTCCCTCTCTTCCCTCCCTCCCTCTATTTGTCTCTATCTATCTTATGTATCTCTATATATCTATCTATATCTCTGACAGACGGGCACCCAGTGTTCTCCAAAGCGCCGCTACCTGTCGACTGAGCGACCGGTGCTCGGTGACCCCGGCGTAGGTCAAGGTCTATATAAGTACTTCTATAGACCTTGGTGTAGGGCGTGTGGAGTCGTAACAGAGCCTCCCCTCCGTAGCGCGTCCATCTGTTCGCGCGCGTTGCTTTTGTTTTGTTTTGGGTCCTCGTTCGGTCCTCCAAAGGCCGGCGTCTTGTCTCCGGTGGGGACGACGGGGCAGGGGGATGCGGTGGAGGGCTATGGGTGCTCGAAATGAGGGGTAGATGGGGGGTGGGGGATAGGGGCGGCGGGGCAGGCGAGAGGAAGCATTTGCTACGTGACAATATTTCCGGTTACACATTTGAGAGCACTTCCGGTGGCATGTTCGAGTTTTACATTCCTCTGTCTCAGTGTGTGTCTGTGTGCTGGTTGTTTTCAGTTTTCTGGCTGTTTCTGATTACTAAATATAGAGAGAGTCTTCGGTGGTCGGCTGCCTTGCATTTTTTATGGCGTAACATTATCGTTTGATTTTTTTTTATACATTTGAGATAATTTACTTGCATACAGTGTGATATAGGTGGGCTTGTCACTTGAAGGGCAGTTGTATTACTCATCAGTATGATATTGTTTCACGATAGTGGCCCGATAAGATCGGTCACACACCTGTAATCTGGTCTTATCTCAAGGTTACACAGGCGTCATTCTCTCTCTCTCTCTCTCTCTCTCTCTCTCTCTCTCTCTCTCTCTCTCTCTCTCTCTCTCTCTCTCTCTCTCTCTCTCTCTCTCTCTTCTATCTATCTATCGCCCTCTCTTTCTCCTCTCTCTCTCCCTCCCCCTCCCTCCCCTCCCCTCCCCTCCCCTTCCCTCCTTTCCCCCTCCTTCCTCTCTCCCTCTCCCTTTTCAGTCTCTTCTCCGTCTCTCTCTTTCTCCTCCCTCTTTTTCCCCTCTCTACCTCTTCCACTCCTTTCCTTTCTCAAACCTCCAACAGAATAACCTCAAGGAGCAGAGAGAGTCAACATTGTTTGAGAAGGCGCTCTATAACGGAAGTCTGTCCGACAGTCCCTTCGCTCTCACCGTCCCCGTCTTCCCCTCCCCCTCTCCCCTCTCCCCTCCCCCCTTCCCCCTCCGATCGTGGTTAATTGTAAACGTTCGATATATCCTTGCGTTTCCTCTCCCCCCCCTCCCCTCCCCTCCCCTTGCCATAAAACCGCTTCGTTTAGATTAGGGTTGTTTATTGTTTACCAATGTATTCGCAGTTGTGCTTGCCATGCTCGGCCCCACATTTTTCCGGTATATGAATAAACATTTTCTTTTTGTTTTTGTTGTCTTGCCTCTTTCTTGCCCTTATCCACAGTTCATTTTCTCTTCTTTTACGGACACAAGCAACGCGTTATTCTCTTTCTCCCTTTTATTGTGTTCCGCGTCATCCCCCATCTTCCCCTTCCTCTTCCCTCCCATTTCCTTTCTCGTTTCGTCCCTCCTCCCCCTTTTCACCTGCGTTCCCTGCATGTTTCGCTCCACTCCACACACGGGGATGTGCCATGTACCCTACTGGCGTGTTTCTTTTCCAGGTCATGTACTGTGTGGGGTAGGATTTTTTGTCCCTTTGTTTTCTTTATATCGCTCCCTCCCTCTCCCCTTTCCTACCCCCCCCTCTCTCTCTCTCTCTCTCTCTCTCTCTCTCTTCTCTCTCTCTCTCTCTCTCTCTCTCTCTCTCTCTCTCTCTATCTCTCTCTCTCTCTCTATCTATCTTTTCCTCCTCTCTCTCCCATTCTATCTTTCCTCTCTCTCTTCCATTCTCCCTCTCTCCCTCCCTCCCCTCCCTCTACCTCTCTCCCTCCCTCCCTCAAGGAGTACGTGAAGAACGGTCTGGGATGTGTGTTTATATTCAGAGTTACCAGAACTGCTGAAGTTCTGGAAGGAACATGTTAGATCTTGACAATGTGTCGAGTTTCAGGTATAGTGCTCTCTCTCTTTCTACTACTCTTTCTCTTTCTCCCTCTCCCCCTCCCCTTCCCCTTCCACTTCTCCTTCCTCCCCTCTCCTCCCCTCTCCTCCCCTTCCTCCCCCTCCCTCCCTCTGAAACCAATAAGCACTGCTTTTGCGTTTGTGGAAGCCTCTCAACTACTGCCATTCTTCTTCGTATTGGCTTTCGTGCTGAATGCAGCAGCTAGCGCCGTTTACTGCGTGTGTGCTTCTCAGGACGTACATCCATGTTTGTGCGAACAGTGCATGTTCAAGATGAAGCTTTCTTTTTTTCCTTTTTTTCCATTTTCTCTTGTTTCTCTCCCTCTTCCACAGTCCCATATACCCTTCCCGTTTTTCTCTCCTCCTTTCCCTATTCCCGTCCGTTTCTCTCTATCTGTATCTTTATATCTCTTATTTCATTTTCTCTCACTTATCAGCGCGCTAACTCGCTGTCGCTCAGCTTATATGCACATCAGTTCTTTTCCTCCCCTGTTCTTCCCTTTTCTTCCCCTGTTCTTCCCTTTTCTTCTCCTGTTCTTCCCTTTTCTTCTCCTGTTCTTCCCTTTTCTTCGTTGTTCTTCATTTTCTTCCCTTTTCTTCCCCGTGCTTGCCTCGCCTGAGTGGCCCGACCGCCTCCGAGTTGTCTTGTGAGAAAGCGCCTCGTTCTCTCGGCTCTCCATGGGAGTCTCCACCTCGCGGACGTTGTCATGAAGTGTGTCTGCGTTTTTGTCTTGTTCATGCAGCTGGCATTTATTCCTTTTACCTTTCGCTGTCGTCTACCTGCCCCCATCTGCCCCTTTTCCCGGGTTTCGGTTATGTCTTATATGGCACTGGTTTCATTTTCCTGCTCTTGTTGCATTCATTTTTACCTTTTTTTTTCTTTTTTTTTTACCGGAGTTGAAGAGTTCCCTTCATCCTCTTTTTCCTTGCCTTCCCTTCCCTTCCCTTCCCTTTCCTTCCCTTCCCTTCCCTTCCCTTCCCTTCCCTTCCTTTCCCTTTCCCTTCCCTTCCTTCCTACTCCCCCCCGTCAACCTTATATACCTCGACATTCCCCTTTTTCATCCCCGGCTTTCTTTATCCTCTGCTCTCTTACCCTGTCGTCTCTTCTCCTCCCCTCCTTCTCTTCTCTCTCTTCCTCTTCCTTTCCTTCTCTCTTCTCCTCTCTCCCCACTCCTTCCATTCTCTTCTCTCTCCTCCTCCCCTTCTCCTCTCTCCTCCTCTTTCCTTCCAGACTGCTTCCCTCAACTTTCCTCCTCCTTTCCTTCTGCTCTCTCCCTCCTCCTTCACTTCTGTTCTGTCCTCCTCCTTCCCTTCTCTCTGCTCCTTCTTTCCTTCTGCTCTCTCCCTCCTCCTTCCCTTCTGTTCTGTCCTCCTTCCCTTCTCTCTGCTCCTCCTTTCCTTCTCTCTCCTCCTCATTTCCTCCACTCTCCTCTTCTCTCCACCTCCTTCCTTTCTTCTTCCCTTCTCTTTCCTCCTCCTTCCCTTCTCCACTCTCCTCTATCCTCCTTCCCTTTCTCTCCTCCTCGTCTTCTTCTCTCCTCATCTGCACCTCCGTCTCTTGCTCTCTTCCAGTTTCCTCCTGCTCTCTCCTCCGTCCTCCTGCTCTCTCCTCCGTCCTCTGCCTCGTTCCCTCCTCTCTCTCTCCGTCCTCCTGCTCTTCTCCTCCGTTTCCTCCTGCTCTCTCCTCCGTCCTCCTCCTCCTCCTCCCTCCTCCGCCTCCCTCGCTTCCTCTTCCTGCCAGGTGAACAGCTCGGCGGCCACAGCGGTGGGATTCGCGCCGCCTGTCACGCCAGTCACGGTACTTAATTGTCCGCACGGTTCGCCCGGCTGCGCTAACCCCAACAGGGTCGTCACCATCGCTCGGTCCCCCCTGGCCCTCTCCCCCTTCTCCTCTCCCTTCCCCTTCTCCTCTCCCTCCCCTTTCCTGCCCCCCCCTTTCTCCTGCCTCTACATCATCTTTTTTTCCGTCTCGTCTCCCCCTATGTCGTGCCGCCGTCTGCTCTTGTTCCTCACTCTTGTTCTTTTGTTGGGTCTTCTATCGCCAGACGCCCTTCCGATTTTTCTTGC
>NW_020872925.1:54145-56645 GCF_003789085.1 Penaeus vannamei
CCACCCTCCCTGTTTATCCTTCCCCTTATATTCTTCCATCCCTCCCTCCCTTTTTTATATTCCCCTCCCTCCCTCCCTTATCCTTCCTCCTCCCTTCCTCTTTTATCCTCCCCTCTCCTTCCCTCCCTCCTTCCCTTATCCTCTCCTTCTTCCCTCCTCCCTTATTCTCCCCTCCCTCCATCCCTCCTTTATCCTCCTCTCCCTCCCTCTTTTATCCTCCCCTCTCCCTCTCCCTCCTCCCCTTTCCCTCTTACCTCCCTACCTCCCTCCTCCCCTTTACCTCCACCCATCCCTTCCTCTCCCCTCCTTCCCTCCCTCAATCTCCCCTCTTCCATCCCTTCCCTTTCCCTCCCTCCCTCCCCTCCTCCTTCCATCCTCCCTCTCTCCTTCCCTCCCACCCTCCATCCCTTCCCTCTCCCTCCCCCCTCCTTTCCCTCCTTATCCCCTCTCCCTCCCCTTTTATCCCTCTCCCTCTCCCTCCCTCCATCCTCCCTCCTTCCTTCCTCCTCCCCCCTTCCCTCTCCTCTCCTTCCCTCCCTCCCTCCATCCTCTCCCTCTCCCCTCCCTCCCTCCCTCCCTCCCTCCTCTCCCTCCCTCTCCCCCTCCTCCCCTCCCTCCCTCCCTCCTCTCCCTCTCCCTCCTTCCCTCCCTCCCTCCCTTCCCTCCCTCTCCCCTCCTCCCTCCCTCCTCCCCTCTCCCTCTCCTTCCCTCCCTCCTCCCTCCCTCCCTCCTCTCCCTCTCCCCTTCCTTCCCCTCCCTCCTCTCCCTCCCCCTCCCTCCCTCCCTCCCTCCCCGTTTCGGCAGCGATTGTTCCTCCATCGCGCCCGAATCCCGTCTCCTGTTAGATTTGTTCCCATTAATGGCGGCTGGAAGAACGTGGCCTCGAGGGGACGTCGAGCCTCAGCTTCTGAAGTCGCTCCTGGTAGGAATGCCAGCCAGGGACGCCATCTTTGAGCGAAAGTGCGAGGCGTCTTGAGCGAAAGTTTGCGGAGTCTCTCCTCTCTCTCTCTCTCTTCTTTATTTCTCTTTCTCGTTTATTCTTTCTTTCTTTCTTTTTCTCTATCTCTTTCTCTATTTCTTTTTTTTTCTTGTTCTTTCTTTTTCTCTTTCTTTCTCTTTCTCATGTTTTCTCTCTCTCTTTTCTCTCCCTTATTTCGCGTCGGATTTTTGTGTGTAAGGATGTCCCCTTTCTTTTTCATTAAAAAAAAAAATAATAATAATAAGATAAAATTCATTTTTTTTCGATTGTCTTATTCTAAATTTTATTTTTTTCGTATTCTAATGATTCGTATTTTGTTTCTGCTTCTGGTGTGTGCCAATACTTTTTTTGTATATCTCTGTTTGTATATGCATGTGTGCATGTATGTCCGTGTACGCGCGTTGGAGTGTGTGCGAGCGAGTGTACGCTTTTTTGCGTCCGTTTTTGTTCCTTTTTTCCTTCCCCTCTTTCTGTGAACAGGTAAATGGAGTCTTTACGTGGTTCAGGCGTGGATCGGGCTGTTCTGACGGTAATTGGTGTCTCGCTGGTCTTGGGGAGCAGTAAAACGTCGGCGGGAGACATTAATGCAGATAGTGACGCTGCGAGAGGCGGTGACGGTGCGTGTGGCGGTGACAGTGATGGTGATGGAGCCCGCGACGGCAATGCAACGCGGAGGATGATGATGATGATGCAAGGAGGCCGCGGCGATGGTGGCAGTCATGTTCCCGCTGATGGTGATTACACGCTATCTCCGGCCGGCGATGACAGCGTCGGTGATGGCGTAATGATGATGGCGGGGACGGCGAAAGTGAGGCGATCGAAGCTGATGGTGAAAATAATAATTAGTGCTCCGTGCGTCATGATTACTCTCATCGTAGCATGGCCGGTGTGTCGACAGTGTATTCTCGACCTGCTACACTTACGAGCGGGTGTCAATGGCTGCAATTGCAACGGGAGAAGGGCACAGATTGAGACTATTGTGTGACACTGAGCCCATACTTCCCAGGGGAAGGTTTAGGGCGAAACCGACTGCGGCTTCTACGGCACGGTGGTATTAAGCGGTCCAGGGCGTCAGGCTGATAAAAGAGATGGCGTATCGCTGATAAAGAAAGATGGCGATATGATCTCCAGAGTGATGGCGAGACAGGAGTCTGGGAGGACCTACCCATAGTTCTAATAGGGCGTTGGCATTTGTTATTTAGGGGAAATTACCCATGGGGAGGAATCATGAGATATCGAAGAAGATCGACGGAAGAGGAATGGAGAATAAGAAAGAGTGATAAGGAAAGCGAGGAGGAAGGGCCCATCGGCGGTGGGACGGCGGCCGCGAGCGAGGCAGAAGGGGGCGAGGAATGCAGGGGAGAGATGGAGGACGATGGAAAGGGGGCGGAGGAGGAGGAGGCTCGGCGAAGAAGAGGTGAAGGAGGAGGTGGAGGAGGAAGAGAAGGAGGTGGAAGTGGAGGTAGTGGTGGTGGGGGAGATGGTGGTGGTGTTGGAGGAGAAGGAGGGAGGGAGATGGTG
>NW_020872925.1:61645-71645 GCF_003789085.1 Penaeus vannamei
AATACGAAGCTAAGATCTTTTTTTCCTGTTTCCTTTTTTTTCTTCCTTTTTTTCCATCTTTTTCTTTTTCTTCTTCTCCTCTCCTGAGTGAAGAGATTTATGGATTTCTGGATCTTGTTTACTCGCTCTTTGAAGGATGTGGGAATCCTCTTAGGTCTGGATTTCGTTGGATTTTCATTCATTCTCGACTCTGTGTGTCTTTTATCGCAGTGCGTGAGGAGAAATATAATGGTTCAGTGTCCGAACTAATGGAGTGTTAGGTTAAATATTTCCTTCTCTCTCTCTTTCTATCTATTTGTCTATCTACAAATCTATCTGTCTTTATCTTTCTATCATTGTATCTAATTCCCCATCTCCCTCCTTCCCTTATTCTCTCTCTCTATTTTTATATCTGATTCTCTCTCTCTATCTTTGTATCTGATTCTCTCTCTCTATCTTTGTATCCGATTCTCTCTCTCTCTCTCTCTCTCTCCATCTCCCTCCCCATATTCATTAACAGAAGCAGTAACCCTCAACCCCCCCCCCCTCTCACCTTTCCCCTCTCCTTCACACTACTTACATGATCACGTGGAGCTTCGAAGCAAAACGCCCGAGACTAAAGCTTAAACACAGGAAACGAGACAATTTTCATTTCAATGGCGGGAATTTTGAAGTGTCTGAAACCATCGTGGAAAGACCTATCCCTTTCCTGTTATATGCGAACACACACACACACACACACACACACACACACACACACACACACACACACACACACACACACACACACACACACACACACACACACACACACACACACACACACACACACACCACACACACACACACACACACACACACACACACACACACACACACACATATATATATATATATATATATATATATATATATATATATATATATGTATATGTGTGTGTGTGTGTGTGTGTGTGTGTATTCGATAAACATTCTTTTTAGTATTTAGTTGTTGGTTGGAAAAGGGGGAAAAGGAAGAGATTTGATATTCATGATAGTTGTAATACCATAAGCATGTCAGTGCTATCTTTGCTGATGACAACAATGTGTGTAGATAGATAGGTGTGTATGTGTGTGTTTGTGAGCATTTATATATATATATATATATATATATATATATATATATATATATATAGTATATATATATATATATATATATATATATATATATATATATATATATATATATATATATATATATATATATATATATATATGTGTGTGTGTGTGTGTGTGTGTGTGTGTGTGTGTGTGTGTGTTGTGTATATATATATATATATATATATATATATATATATATATATATATGTTTGTATATACATATGTATACATATGTGTGTATGTATATATACCTATATGTTATATATAATATATATATTATTATTATATATATATATATATATATATGTGTGTGTGTGTGTGTGTGTGTGTGTGTGTGTGTGTGTGTGTGTGTGTGTGTGTGTGTGTGTTGTGTGTGTGTGTGTGTATATGATATGAATATACATATATGGAGAGAGAGAAAGAGAACGAGAGAGAGAGAAAGAGAGAGAGAGAGAGATATTGAGAGAGCAACATGCAAAATGAATAAATAAATCACTTCACACATTAGCCAAAAGAAATGCAGGTTAGCCCCGTCATCGCACTTTAGAAAAGAACACATAACACCACACTCCAACGACACACACACAGCACCCTCTCTCCCTAATCCACCCTCCCCCCCCCCACTCTAGAACAAAAAAGAACACAGAAATATGTTCTTCAGACTCTGGGACGGGGACCTAGCACGTTTTCAATCCACAAGGATAAGAACAGTTCCAGGACTATTGGCACTTTGGCAAAAGACGATTCCCCTAAAAACAAGGTTAAATTCTAGTTTAAGACAACGTACCCGTAAAGCCTATGATATTAAAAATGAATACAAGCATTTATTCTTTATATAGAAAACATTAATCGTCACTTCACTTATAGGTGTGTAGATGTTTAATTATAAAAGTAATACTATTGCCACTGTTGTCAATGTGATCATTGCAATCATTATCATTATTTTTCATTTATATGATTGTTATTGTTTTATTGTAAAGACCGTTACAGTTATTTTTATCATTTACCATTAGCATTATTACTGTTGCTATGAGTGCCATTATCATTATCATCTTTATTATCCTCATCATAACTGTTGTGATTATCACTATCATTATTGTTATTTGATTATCATTATCATCATTATTATGTTATAATTATCATTAATAATAATGATATCATTGTCATTATTATTGTTATTATAATCATGAAATCCTATTATCGCTGTCATTATTATCGTTATTATTATATTACTGTTGATGTTTTTATCATTATCACCATTATCATTATCATTATCATTATTTTTATTATCATTATTATCACCATCATTATTATCATCATCATTATCATTTTATTATCATCATTGCTTTTATCTTTCTTATTATCATTATTGTTTATTATTGTAGTTGCTGCTATCATTATCATCATTATCATTATTATCATTATTATCATTATCATCATTATTATCATCATATCATTATTATCATATCATTATTATTATTATCATTACTATTATCATCATCATCATCATCGTCATTATTATCATTGTTATGACTATTTTTGTTAATCCTAATAATATCACTTATTATCACGATTTTTTATTTATTATCATTATCATAAAAGATATTATCCTTATTCATCACTGCTATCAGCACTTATTATCATTACTATTATTATCATTATTAGTATTACTGATATTTGCACGATTATTATTGTTATATTTTTCTTATTCCTATCATTATTTTTGTTATCATTATCAGTCATCATTATCATCACTATCATTATTACTATTATCCTGACTATCATCATCCTTATTATTGTCATCATTATTATCATTAGCCTTGTTACATTTGTCTATGTCATTGTTATTATCACTATTCTTATTCTTATCATCATTATTAGCATTAATATCGTCATCATTTCTGACAGTATTATCATTACTATTGTTGTTATTATTGGTGTTGTTGTCGTTATTATTATTATTATTATTATCATTATTTATATTATTATATTATTATTTATTATTATTATTATTGTTATTATTTTTATTATTTATTATTATTATTTATATTATTATTGTTATTATTATTATTATTATTATTATTATTATTATTATTATTATTATTATTATTATTATTATTGTTATTATCATTATTATTATCATTATTATTATTATTGTTATTATCATCATCATCATCATCATTGTTATTATTATCTTCATCAATACGATTACTATTATTATCAACATTATCTACATTATCTTTATTATTATTGTTGATCATTGTTACTTTATTATCATATTATCATTATCTATTGAAATTGCCTTTATCATTATCTATTGAAATTGCCATTATCATTTATCAATGCTATTGTAATTATTAGTAATATTGATATTGTTGTTATTAATAATAACAATATTATTATCATTATTATTGTTATTATCATTATCATTATCATTAGTTCTTGTTACTATTGTTATCTTTATTTCTATTATCTTATCATTATTATTATATTATTATTATTATTATTATTATTATCATTATTATTTATTATTATCATTATTATTATTATTATCATTATTATAAGTATTGTTATTACCATTATCATTATCATTTTCATTATCATCATCATCATTACTATTGTTATAAGCATTACTATTATTATTATTACTATCATTGTTATTGTTTATTAATTATTACAGTCATAATTAATCATCATAAATATTATCATTATTATTATTATTATTATTATTATTATTATTATATATATATTATTATATTATTATTATTATTATTATTATTATTATCATTATCATTATCGTTATCACTATTATCATCATTATTGTTTTCATTTATAATTATTATCATCATCATTATCATTCATCTTATTTTCATTATCATTATTATTGGTATTATTTATTATTATCACTACTATTATTGTTGTTGTTAATCATTATTATTATTGTTATTATCACTATTATTATCATTATTATCACCAATATAAATCATCATTATTATTATTGTTATTTATATCATTAGTAGTAGTTTAATCATTATTTTTGTTATTATTTTTATTATTATTATCTTTATTGTTATCATCATTATCATTATCATCACCATTATCACTTTTACCATTATTGTTATTATTATCATTACAATGATTAATATCATTATTGTTAATATTGCTAATGATGTTGTTATATTTGTTATTATTGTTATTATCCTGATCAGTATTATTATTATCATTATCATCATTATTACTATTTTATTATCATTATTGTCATTATCATCATCGTCATCATCACCATCATCATTATCATTATCATTATTGTTGTTTTCATATTTTTTTCTCTATTATTATTATCATTATTATTGTTATTATTATAATTATAATTATTATTATTATTATTATTATTATTATTTTTATTATTATTATTATTATTATCATTATTATTATCATTACTGGTGTCGTCACTATCATCATTATAAGCATTAATATTTAGTATCATCATTAGTGCTACTACTGTTATTACTACTATTGCACTTAATACTACTACCACTATGATAACATATTACATTTACTGATATCATTACAGTTATAATGAGACCACAGGCCATTAGACCATTATCATCGTTTTCGTCACACTTTGTCATTAGGACTATCAGTAGCATCATTATCATTATCTTTACTATTTCGCCAAATTGTTCATGAGATAATAATAATTTCTGGCATTTTTATTGAATTTTCTTATATCATGATCATATCAACATAAACATGGATATTGTCGATCTTAAATGCGTGTAGATTTTTATTCATAATTTAGCGGTAACGATGATTACGATAATTAGATTCCGATGCTGATTATGCCATTAAGAACTATAATTTTGACAATGACTAACAGCGGCAACGTTAAGAATAACCTGTGCTTAGAATAAAGTTAATGATAGTGCGATCCAGTGCTCATTTCAAACGGCAGGATCATGAGAGAGAGAGAGAGAGAGCCAGCGTAGGAATCTATCATCTGTTAACGTGGGCAGGACATCACAGGCTGGTTCCTTCGCCGTGGTCGAGCAGCGGAGAGACGGCTCTCTGGCTCCGGCTCGTCTCGGACACCAGGCGGGCGATCGCTTGAACTCACTTCTTCCTCTGCGCTTGCGGGAGAGAAGACTCCAATTTGCTCGGGTTTCTTTCTGAGTGAGGCAGACATACCGACCGATATTCTCCGGTCGAGAGATGTACTCAAGTGGCCGCGATATTACAATAAAATCGTTGAAATAGTGGGGGCAGCCACAGAGCTAGCGGGGCAGCGCGGTCCTGGTCCTGTTCTGGGCGCCGAAGGTCAGGCCCGCTGCTCGATCTGCCTTCCTTGGAACGCGGCCCCGTAAACTACTGCCACGTGGACTGTTGGGCGAGATTACCATCGTGAGAATGGAGTTCTTTAAAGATCACGTGGCGTGGCGTATAATCTCCCCCGCCCTTCTCTCTCCCTCTCTCTGCAAAAACCCTTTCGCATCCTCACCTCCGAGAAGTTATAACAACGACAAAGTTCCCTCACGTTTTTGGCAATTCGTACAGTGAGATTCGCGTCACAAATTTTGCCCAAAGAACCTCAAAAAGACTCCTTATACGCATACCAACCACTCCCATCTCAACCACAGTACCACAACACCCCGTGACTGAGGCATGCAAAGTGACCTGTCATGCAGCCGACCCGCCACGACCCTCCAAACAGGTGACACGCGCGCGGCGATCATGCAACGCCCGAGAGCACCGCCTCCTCCTCCGCCAGCTGGGTCACGCTGACGTCAATGCGAGACAAAAGCGAGGAGCGTGGAATTGTTTGGCGGGGAAAAATCTGAATTAAGAGAGACAGAGAAAGAGAGGTGGGAAGGGAGAAGAAAGAGAGGGCGAGGGAGAGTCTGTGTGTGTGTGTGTTTGAATTGAGATGGAGAGAGATTGGGGGTGGGGGAGAAGAGAGAGAGTCTGTGTGTGTGTGTTTGAATTAAGAGAGAGAGAGAGAGAGTGTGTGTATTGTTTGAGTTGAGAGAGAGAGAGAGAGAGTGTATGTGTTTGAATTAAGAGAGAGAGGGGGGAGGGGAAGAAAGAGAGAGGCTGTGTGTATTTGTGTTTGAATTAAGAGAGAGAAGGGGGGTGAGAGAAGTGTGTGTTTATGTGTGCGTATGTGTTTGTGTATATGTATGTGTGCGTGTGTGTGTGTATGTATGTGTGTGTGTGAGAGAGAGAGAGAGCCTACATGACGCACGCTACTCTACGGGAAGCTTGATACGGCAGATATGAGGAAGATCCTCGCGTAACCTAATACGAATAAATTTGAGTAGAAAGAACGAAGTCCTTACTCACGGGTCGGGACACGCTCCTGTAAGTGCTGATACAAGGTAAAGAAAAAGGATGAGATTACAAGCATTATGCAAGGAGTGCGGGAATGCCGACTGAATGACAAGGCAACATGACTGTCATCACCATCAACTATTTTTGCGGTTTTGCGTGGAGGTGGATATAGGCCTATGCAATGCGCGTGTGGCATCTCTGTAGTTGACATACTCTTATTTCCATACATGTACGAATAGGAGAGAGAGGGGGGGAGAGTGAGTGAGTGAGTGAGTGAGTGAGAGTGAGAGAGAGAGAGAGAGAGAGTGTTTGTGTGTGTGTGTGTGTGTGTGTGTGTGCATTGCAAATGTGTGTGTTGCATCTGTGCGTAAGCGTGATATTCTCCCAGTCTCATAATTCATTTCATCTTCGTTTTCTTTGTGTAGATGAGGTCACTAAAATCAAAATCCCTCGAATTGTAACCACAGCGCAAAGCAGATTACACGAGGGGGAAAAATGAAATGCAAAAGGGAATAAACCTTCAAAAAAAAATTAACCAAATAAAAAGCAAAAATAAAAATACAAATCAGAGTATAGAAATAAGCCTTGCAGCGTGCTCAGGGAAAAAAATGATTGCATAAAAAGAAAAGAAAAATCGCAGCCTTGTTGTCCGCCATGATACAAGTTGATCTCGAAGTGTGTTGACCAGAACACGACATATGTAAATTACGTGATATTCCCGTCCCTGACAATGCATGAAATTACACTTATTTACAAAGATAAACCACGGGATTTCGGATGAATAAATGAAGACAGTCAGGAGGAGGAAGAAGACATCTGTGGTTTCTTAAGGTTAGATTTGTTATCGTTTTAGACCCGTTTTTTTTTTTTAATTGAGGGGGGGAGGGGAATTCTTATCAAATTATTGTTTGATGGATAGAAGGAATCGTTTTTGTTTTTGTTTTTTATTCCTTAAGATTTTTCGACTTAATGTTCTGAAGGTTTATATAAATGTAGCGATTTTGTTATTTAGAAAAATATCATTGGTTTGGTTTGCTGCTGATAATTTGATTTTTTTTTTTTTTTTGATTGATTAATTTTTAATCTGTTTTACTTCCTTTGTTTTCTATTGACTTCCTTTGTTTTTCATTTCTTTAATCTTTTTATAAATCTTATCAAATTGTTGTTTTAAGGAATCGTTATATATATATATATATATATATATATATATATATATATATATATATATATATATACATATACATATACATATAGCGATTTTTTCTATTTAAAAAAAATCATTGGTTTGGTTTGTTTCTGATATATTAATATTTTTTTATTGATTACTTTTGATTCATTTTAATCTGTTTTACTTCCTTTGTTTTTTTATTGACTTCCTTTGTTTTTAATTTCTTTCGTCTTTTATTGATTTCTTATCAAATTGTTTCATGAATTGAAGGAATCGTTTTTTTCTTACGATTTTTCGACTTAATGTTCTGAAGGTTTATATAAATATAGCGATTTTAAAAAATAATTGGTTTGGTTTGTTGCTGATATATTGATTTTTTTTTTCTCTCTAATTACTTTTGATTCATTTTAATCTGTTTTACTTCCTTTGTTTTTGTTTTTTGTTTTTTTCTTTTTGAATTGACTTCTTTGGTTTTTCATTTCTTTCATCTTTTATTGATATTTTTTCGAATTATTAGCGCTTCATTTTTATTTTTGGTAGACATTATTCTATTTTTTGCTTCTTTTCTTTCCTTCCAAAAAGTTTTTTCATCGAATTTTCTTTTTCGCTCTGTAATTCCTTTTGTTTTTTTTTCAATCGTCGCTAATAATTTGAAGATATTTTTTTTTTCTTCTTTCAATTTGTTTTTTGATCGATTGAGAGCTTATGATTTTCGAAACAATTTGGAACAAGAATATTGATTACGTATTCGCTTTGATACTTCAAGAATAGAAAATATTAGCAAAGGCGTCGATGCGATAATTGTAGATGTCATAAGAATAGCAATTAAGAATGTGACAGACACTTTCGGAATATTAAAGGTGTACGTGAAGAATTGAATCTATGCATGTGGCTGATACACCAAGAATAGTAATTACTTGAAATAGCAGCTATATTGAATCAAGATTAGGATATTATGAAAAGATAATCTTGAATATTACGTTAAGAATATGGAAGAAAGCATTAAGTAAGAGACTAAATTAATATATTCAATAGACTATATTGAATCGCCTGTATTGAATCAAGATAAGTATATTATGAAAAAAAATAATCTTGACTGATAAGTTAAGAATATGAAGGAAAACATTAAGTAATAAACTAAATTTATATATTTAATAGACTAGATACAGGCACTAAAATACCAGTTATGGGTTTTTATACATTAAGAATATCAATTATAATTAAGGGGATATACTTTGACTACAAATTATGACAGAGATTGATATATCAAGAATAGCAGTCACTGATGCTCTCTCTCTCTCTCTCTCTCTCTCTCTCTCTCTCTCTCTCTCTCTCTCTCTCTCTCTCTCTCTCTCTCTCTCTCTCTCTCTCTCTATCTATCTATCTATCTATCTATCTATCTATCTCCTATTTTTTCGTGTTTTTCCGACTTTTAGGGATGAGTTATGAATGATTAAAAGATAATAAAAACAGCCAGTTTATTGTAAAGTGAATCCATTATGATACGATTAGAGGATCAGGTTCACTTACGAGTAACTCATCGCTTCCAATCTCGGATTAGGAGGGATTAGAAGATGTTGGCAGTAGGAGAAAGAGGTGTACTAGAAGGTAATGATTAAAAAGGATAGGAGAGTTTTTTTAAACGTCTGTTTATGTATCTATGGATCACGCTCTCTCCTCTCTCTTCTCTCTCTCTCTCTCTCTCTCTCTCTCTCTCTCTCTCTCTCTCTCTCTCTCTCTCTCTCTCTCCTCTCCTCTCTCTTCTCTCTTCTCTCTCTCTCCTCTCTCTCTCTATCTCTCTCCTGTCTATTCTATCTCTGTCTCTTTGCCCCCCTCTCTCTGTCTTTACGTTTCTCTCTCCTCTTTTCTTCTCCTCTTCTTCTTCTTCTTTTCTCTCTCTCCTTTCTCTTCTCTATCTCTTCTTTCTTCTCTCTCGTGTTTTCTTGTGTTAGTGGATTACTTTCCTTCTTATAGAGCATTAGAACTCTATATGCACATCTTTGATTTCTTTGATTTAGAGGATTGGAACCCATCATGCATTTCTTTGTTTTTGTTTCATCTATAGCTGTATAAACACGCCTCCAAACTTAAGGGAGCATTCGGATAAGTTCAGTAGTAAGGAGGATACGTATAAAGTTGAAATGACAGCTTTCACATATTTAGAATATCTAATTCATATCCGTAAAGCGCAGTTGGATGAATTAGGGTTGGATGCAGAGAGAGAGAGAGAGGAAGAGAGAGAGGAGAGAGCAGAGAGAGAGAGAGAGAGAGAGAGTGAGAGAGTGAGAGAGAGAGAGAGAGAGAGAGAGAGAGAGAGAGAGAGAGAGAGAGCGGAAGAGAGAGACGGAGAGCAGGGAGAGGAAGATGAGAGAGAGAGAGAGGAGA
>NW_020872925.1:79145-81645 GCF_003789085.1 Penaeus vannamei
GGGTAGAGTGAAGGGAGGGGTTTGGGTAGGAGTGGAGGAGGGGTTTGGGTAGGAGTGGAGGGAGGGATTTGGGTAGGAGTGGAGGGGGGGAAGGATGAGGAATGGGTAGGAGTTGGAGGGAGGGAGGGCAGGGGGGGGAGGATAGGAGGGTAGGAGTGGAGGGGGAAGGGTGGAGGGAGTGGAGGGTTGGGTAGGAGTGGAGGGGGGGGGATGAGGAATGGAGGAGTGGAGGGAGGGGTGGGTAGGAGGGAGGGAGGGGGGGTAGGAGTGGAGGGGGGGGAGGATGAGGATGGGTAGGAGTGGAGGGGGGAAGGGGAGGGGATGGGAGGTAGGGAGGGGAAGGAGTGGAGGGAGGGGTTTGGGTAGGAGTGGAGGGGGGGGAGGATGAGGAATGGGTAGGAGTGGAGGGGGGGAAGGGAGGGGATGGGTAGGAGTGTGGAGGAGTGGCATGGGTTGGAAGGGGGGGAGGTCGTAGGAGTGGAGGGGGAAAGGGAGGGTCAGGGGGGGGTCGGGAGGCATGGGTAGGAGTGGAGGGGGGAAAGGGAGGGTCATGGGTATGGAAGGGGTATGGAGAGAGGGAGGTCGGGAGGGAAGAGAAGAGGGAGTATGGAAGGAGTGGTAGGGAGATATGGAGAGGGTGGTAGGGTGCATGGTGGGGTACGTAGGAAGGGGAAGGAGGGGAGGAGGGAAGGGGCATAGAGGGTATGGTAGGGGGTCTGGAAGGGTGGGGAAAAGGCGGGAAGGAAAAGGACCGACTGAGGAATGAAGCGGGGAGCAGGGGGTGAAGGGGTGTAAGAGAGAGAGAGAGAGAGAGAGAGAGAGAGAGAGAGAGAGAGAGAGAGAGAGAGAGAGAGAGAGAGAGAGAGAGAGAGAGAGAGAGAGAGAGAGAGAGAGAGAGACCGACCGACCGACAGACAGACAGAGAGAGAGAGAGAGAAGGGTGAAGGGGTCCCTGCTATTATCCCTATTATCATTAGTGAGGTTGTTTCCATTACGATTTTTGCCGGTCGTCTAAACACCGGTGCTGCTGCGTCATTCATCCATCATTCGTTTGTGTCGTTCGCTGCGCCGGTTTTCGGTCTCTCGTCTTGTGCTTTGCGGTGTCTTCAATGGCGCTGATATTGTAGGTCTATCTTCTTTCGCTTATTTATCAATACATCCGATGTTGTTGTTAGATAATTATGATAATTACTATAGTAATGTTTCTTTTTTCTATGGTATTGGCATCCTTATTAGCTATACCCTTTTGAAATAAGAGCAGAATGGTTCGATGCGTAAACAAACTGATCTCGAAACAATTGAACATCGCAATGCGTCGAGAACCACATCTTCGTCACGAGTTTAATTTTGTTGTTGATATCTCTATTGTTTGTAATCTTCTACTGGGAGGGCAATTTTCTGCATACTTTACATAAAATAAGTAAGATAAGAAGAGATAAACAAATGAATAAGTAGATTGTTAGTTGAAATACGTTTGTGGTATTTATGAATTATCTGGTTTGCAGATCGTCACGTCAGTAAACAAGGCTTGGTGAATGGGGAGGCAGTAACCCCATGTATTTAGTTGTGTATTGAATGAAAAGCTTATTTTATTATCATTGCTCTTGTCGCATTATAGATGTTATTGCCATTGTTTATGCTTGTTTTCCGTTTTGTTCTTCTGATAATTTATCGTTATTTTATTTTATCGTTTATTACAACACGTCGCTCGTATCACTGCTATATCAAACGGTGACAATTCTGACTGTGTGTGTGTGTGTGTGTGTGTGTGTGTGTGTGTGTGTGTGTTTATGAGAGAGAGAGAGAGAGAGAGAATGTTTGTGTGTGTATGCGTGTGAGAATGTATGTGTGTGTGTCTTAGCACTCTCATTGTCACATCGACGTGCGTTCATGTACATACATTCACACCGACTTTCCCTTCCTCCCCCAACCGGCCTACACGAGCAGAGACACCCACCCACACCCACCGGCGAGATATGCGAGTCCTCCAGCGACACGATGCTTCAATGGGAAAAAAAAAACACTATGGGTCGAGGTTTAACAGAGCCCGTGAGTGAAGGCGTGCTTTCTCGCCCACAACAATCCCTCAAGGATCTCTTTTGCCACGGCTTTCTGTATTCGCTAAGCCGGCACCGCGGGACACGGCCACACTCCCATTGGCAACCGTCGCGGTAGAGATTACAGCTGGCTTTTCACGCATATTGCAGCCCACGTGACTCGTCAATGACAATGTTGGCTTGGAGTGGAGACGCATGACAACATTCGTCATCGCGGGTCTCCTCCTCTCCCTTTCTTCATCGTTGTGCCTTTCTCTGTGTCTTCTCTTTTGTTGGGGCCGACGGCCTGTGTCTCCAGGTTTGCTTTATTTATTTATTTATTTATTTTTACTTTATTCTTTCTCTCTCTCTCTCTCTCTCTCTCTCTCTCTCTCTCTCTCTCTCTCTCTCTCTCTCTCTCTCTCTCTCTCTCTCTCTCTCTCTCTCTCTCTCTCTTTTCCTGC
>NW_020872925.1:89145-101205 GCF_003789085.1 Penaeus vannamei
CAAATGACAAGATATTTTTTCCCCACAGCACTATACACACTCTCCTCCAGAAAGTATGTTATAGTGTCCTTTATGGTGAATAGGGATTGTGTAGTGATGGTAGCGTCACTGTAATAGTTTTTTTTGATCATTGGTAGTTACAGCAAAATAGATGGAGGAAGAAGGGAGATGGTGATAATGAAGGAAGAGAAGTAGGAGGAGAATTGTAGGAGTAGGTGAAGGTAGAGGAGGAGGAGGAGGAGGTGGAGAAATAGGTGAAGGTAGAGGAGGAGGAGGAGGAGGTGGAGGAGTAGGTGAAAGTAGAGGAGGAGGAGGAGGTGGAGGTGGAGGAGTAGGTGAAATAGAGGAGGAGGAGGAGGAGGAGGTGGGAAAAAGGTGAAGGTAGAGAGGAGGAGGAGGAGGAGGAGGAGTAGGTGAAGGTAGAAGAAGAGGAGGAGGAGGTGGAGGAGTAGGTGAAAATAGAAGAGGAGGAGGAGGAGGTAGAGAAATAGGTGAAGGTAGAGGAAGAGGCGGAGAAGGTGAAGGTGGAATGGTAGTTGTGTTAGTTTTACTGTAATGGGTGCTACTATAGTGGAGGTAGTAGCAGTGGCCATAGTAATTGTAGTTATACAAATATTACTGTAGTTATTTTTGTGATAAACATGGTTATATATGATTAACCGTATTCATGTTGACAAATGTAGAAAAGGTATGAATGGGAATGAATATCTTCACAATACAAGAGATGTATTTGACCGGTTTCGATTATATCTGCGTCAGAGGGTGGAGAGGGAGAGAGAAGGGGAAGAGGAGAGGAGATACAAGCTATAATCGAAACCGGTCAAATACATCTCTTGTATTGTGAAGATATTCATTTTCATTCATACCTTTTCTACAATGGTTATATGCATTACTACTGTAATTGTTATCAGTAGTACCACTATTGTATTTATCTTATTAAGTATATTATCACTATTCTCATTATGGTTCTATTACATTTAGCATTGTATTACTATTATTTTATATCACTATTGCTTCTTCACTGTTATCACTATTCATATTTTTACTCTTTACCGTTATTAGTGATATCACCATTACTGTTGCCGTTGTAATTGCTGTTATAACATTTATCGCTGTCGCATTTTCGTTTATTGTGACAAAGGTTGAAAAAAAGGCATGAACGAAAAATCAAAATTTTCCGAGGCAAGATCTAAAAAAAAGTCAACGTTTTCCTATTCCTATTTCGATGAACGTTAGAACATTATGCTATTCATTGCACATCTGATCTTCTGACGCTATTCGTTCCTAATGATCTCTCTTTTTTCTCTTTATTTCTCTCTTTCTGTCGATTATAACATTCTCTTTTCTTTCTTTCTTTCTTTCTGCATCCATCCCACTATGGATCTACCTGATGGTATGTGTCTACCATACGCTTACTCTATTTTTCTCTATTGCTCTATATTAACATTATATACTCGCTGACCATTTCTCATCTCTCGATCTCTCTGTCTGTCTATGTATCTGTGAATCTGTCTATCTACAGCTTTTAATTTATCCGTCTAAATCTCTCTCTCTCTCTCTCTCTCTCTCTCTCTCTCTCTCTCTCTCTCTCTCTCTCTCTCTCTCTCTCTCTCTCTCTCTCTCTCTCTCTCTCTCTCTCTTCTCTCTCCCTCTTCTCTCTCTCCTCTCTCTCTCTTTCTCTCTCTTTCTCTCTCTCTCTCTCTCTCCCTCTCCTTCTCCCTCTCCTCCCCTTCCCTCCCCCTGTCCTCTCTCTCTCTCTCTTGTCTCACTCTCTCTCTCTCTCTCTCTCTCTCTCTCTCTCTCCTTCTCTTCTCTCTCTCTCTCTCTCTCTCTCTCTCCTCTCTCTCTCTCTTCCTCTCTCTCTCTCTCCTCCTTCTCTCTCTCTCTCTCTCTCTCTTCCTCCTCTCTTCTCTCTCTCTCTCTCTCTCTCTCTCTCTCTCTCTCTCTCTCTCTTCTCTTCTCTCTCCTCTCCCTCTCTCTCCCTCTCTCTCCTCCTCCCTTCTCCCCCTCACCCTTCCCTCCCTCTCTCTTCTCTCTCCCTCTCTCTCTCTCTCTCTCTCTCTCTCCTCTCTCTCTCTCTCTCTCTCTCTCTCTCTCTCTTCTCTCTCCTCTCCCTCCTCTCCTCTCTCTCTCTCTCCTTATCTATCCATCCATTCATCCATCCATTCACCTGCGTATGTCTCTATTTACCTATCCGTCTATTCATCCATATCCTTGTAAATATACACAAAGAATAACTCCATTTCAAACACTCGAGAACTCACACGATCCCTGTGTGGTCTTGGGTATAGTGGTGGAGGGTGGAGGAGATGGAGGAAGAAGGGAGATGGTGATGATGAAGGGAGAGAGGTATGGATGGGAAGAGAAGGTGAAGGTAGAGGAGGAGGAGGAGGAAGAGGGAGGAGAAGGTGAAGGTGGGAGAGGAGAATGAGGAGGGGAGGAGAAAGTGAAGGTGAAGGTGGGAGAGGAGGGGGGGGGAGGAGAAGGTGATGGTGGTGGAGGAGAAGAGAGAAGGTGGAGGGGAGAGAGAAAGATGGTAATGGTGGAGGTGTTGAAGGAGAGGGAGCAGTGGGAGAGGAGAAGGTGTCGGTGGAGGAAGAGATGGGGGTGTTGAAGTAGGAGAGGGAGAAGGAAGATAGAGGAGAAGTAGGTGATGGCGAAGGCATTAATGGAGGAAAAGGGTCAGGAAAAAAGGAGATAATGATGGAGCAACTAAAGGAAAAGAGGAAGAAAGGTGTCGGAGGAATGACAATGAAATATGGTGGTTGAGACGGCGAAGATAGAGTAAAAAAAAGAGAATAGGAGAGGAAGAAAAGTAAAAGAAAGGAAAGAGGTTAAGGAGGAAATAGAACTACGAAAACGAAAAGGAGGAAGAGGAGAAGGAGGAGTAAGTAGCAGAAGAAAAGAAGGGGGAGGAGGAATAGCAGAGACAGGTTTGGAGTGGACAGAAGTGAAAGACCATGAAAAAATCGTGAATAGCTACGAAAATGTAGATATAGGACCAATTCTAGTAAAGAAGACAAAAGGAATGATAAAATAGGAGTCGAACAAACAGAAAAAAGTATTCGGCCAGTTTGTTAGAACAGATATATAGATAAATGCACATCTAACAGATATGCATTTATTTCTGTGTATGTGCATATAGTTGTATGCGTGAATATTCATGGGGTCGAAACTCGTATAATTTTAACAAACTGATAGAACTGAAAGCACACAGAGCCAATGGAAGTTTCGTAAGGCAGCTTCCGAAGTGGACGAAGGAAGAGGCATAAACGCTGCAACAATAACGAAAGACAAGTTAAAGCAAAGTGAACAGTGGAAAAAAAGTGGGAGATAGGTGGATCAAGAGGGGGAAGAGGACTAGAAGGTGGAGAGGTGGAGAACCCGAATGGGAAGGAAGGCGAGGGAGAGGGAGGAGAGACGAGGAGAGGAGGAGGGGAAAGGAAAGTCGGCGAAGGGAAGAGGAGGGGAAGGGAGGGAGGAGGAGGAGAGGAGAAGAGGGTGGAGAGGGAGAGAGAAGGGGAAGAGGAGAGAAGGGGAAGAGGAGAGGAGAGACGGGGAAGAAGCATTGAGGAGGAAGAGGAGGGGAGGCAGAGGCGAGGAGGAGAGGGGAAAGGAGCGCGGGCGGGGTTCGGAGAGGGAAAACCCCGGGCACAAGTCTGGATCGTGCCCAAAATGCCGCCCAAAAAACCCCCCTCGCCAGGGCGTCACCCACCGCCGAAATGACGTGCGTACTCGCGTGTATTTGCGGCGTCGGCGCGTAGCCCGAGCGACGCTGCCCGACCCGGAACCGCAGATGGCGTCGTCCGCGAGCACTCGGGGGGCGGGGGGCGGGGGGGGAGGGCCTGATTGCCTCACCTTTCGGGCGGCCGCTCCCCCGAGGAGGTCTCGCGCCCATCATCGGGCAGGGAGGATCTGCGGACGTCTTGGCAGAGAAAATTGCGTAAATAAAGCCTGCGGAGCAAAGGTGCCATACCCTCTGCTGATGAGGCCATCAGACAAAGCGATAATTAAAATAACTTTTATCGTACCAAGTACGGGCAGCCTTTATTTACCACTTGCAATTTGGCTGTTTATCAGGGCTCTAAGAGTGGGATTTTGGACGTAAACAGCACGGTGGGTTGTTACTGTGCTGTCCTGTCGCCGACCTTTTAAGGCCGGCTCCCCCGCGGACCAGGTGGCGTCAGCGCGCCGCCATTTTGTTTCAATCTTCTTTTTTGGCGCGAAGGTACAGTAACATGCGTTCTTATTGACCGCTTTTTATCGGTTTGGGATTTAATTTCGGAACTCTTCTCGCCGGGAAATAAAAACAAAAGAAGTATGAAAACCAAGATTATCAACTTGAGGGGAAGGAAAAATTGTGAAGTTCTTCAGGTTTGTGTTCGTCGGTTGCTCTTGAGACTCTCTTGGGGGCCGAGGATATTTAAAAAAAAACTGAAGCAGGGAATTTTGTATCGCAGTCAATGACACAAAACAAAAATAATTACATTTAAGACGCCCTTTGGAGACCACTTCCACACCCGCGACCGCCGCCAAAATAAGATCTTAACCGAGTAAGCGCGAGATCCGGATAAGGAGCGCATGCATTACCCGAAATCACGCAGGACGATCATCCACATATATACATATATATATAGCCGAGCGCCGCGTCCCCGTGCGTGACAGGGCGTCGAGGGTCCTGGCACGGCAGTTGGTCCCGGGGGTTCCTGAGTGCCTGTTTTTGGGCGTCGGCGACCCCCTGCGCCGTCCCCCGCCCGCGCCGGGACCGCTCCGCTGCGCCAACTCCGCCCTCCGGCCTTTGTTCCCTTTTTTTTCTTCCTTGAGACGCGGCGACGGAGAGGCACTTCCTTGAAGCCGAACCGCCAGCGGAGATCGTGGCTTCGGTGAGGCGGCGGTCGAGGAGGAGCGCCGTGGAGGGTGTTTGGGGTCCGCGAGCCTTTTGCGGCCTTCGCCCCGCCGTTCAGGGAAGGGGAGCCCCGGGGGGAACGGCGGCGAAATCGGAGGCGCTTTCATACCCTATTTAAAACCCGTATCGCCTCATCGCCCGAATCTCTCTCTCTCTCTCTCTTTCTCTTTCTCTCCTCTCTCATCCCCCCCCCCCCCTTTCTCCTCGCCGAACCAACGCCCTTCGCGACCGCCGTCATAACACTCCTCCCCTCCCTCCCCCTCCTCCTCCCTCCCTCCTCCCTCCCTCCTCCTCCTCCTCCCTCCTCCTCCTCCTCCTCCCCTCCCTCCTCTCCTCTCCCTCGTCCTCTCCCTCCCTCCCTCCTCCCTCCTCTCCTCCCTCCCCTCCTCCCCCTCCCCTTCCAACACGCGCTCACCTCCATCTCGCCAACACCCTCCCTTTTGCCCCCCGAATCGCTCCGCCGTCCCCGCCGCCACATCTGTACCTCTCCTGCGACGCGTATAACAGAGCGGCTCTCTCCTATAACGAACGTATCACGAGAGACTTACGGCCGTTGCGCCAGAAAGCGACTATAGTTGAAGGGGCACCGGGACGGGGAGGGGGGGGGGGGGTGAGGGGTGAAACGAAGGGACTAGGGGAAGGAGGGGAGGGAAATTGGACTCCTCCTCCTCCTCCTCCCCCCCCTGTCCCCCTCTCTGTCCTCCCTCTCCTCCCTTCCCTCCCCTGCTCTCCCTCTCTCTCCCTCTCTTCCTCCCCTTCTTCCTCTCACTCCTGAGGCTCTCGCTGGGGGTCCAACATATGACTGTATTTGGAGGTGGCTTCTGCCGCGCGTCTGCCTCTCGCTGTTCTTGGTTCTCCCTCTCCTCTTGCTTCACCTCCCCCTCCTCCTCCTCCTCTCTCTTCTCCTGCTCCCGTTCCCCTCCTTCCTCCTCCTCCCCTCCTCCCTCCTCTCCTTTCTTATTCTTCTTCTCCTTCTCTCCTTCCTTTCCTCCTCTTTCCTTCTGCCTTCTCCCTCCCTCCTTCCTCCCTCCTCCTCCCTGCTCCTCTCCTTTCTTCCCTCCTTCTTCTTCCTCCTTCTCTCTCCCCTCCTTTCCTCCCGCCTTCCCTCCTCCCTCCTCATCTCCTCTCCTTTCTGTCCTTCTTCCTCTCTCCTTCCTTCCTCTTCTCCTATCCTCCCTCCCCTTCCCCTCCTTCCCTCCCCCCTGCCTCTTCCTTTCTTCCTCTTCTCCTCTTCTCCTTCTTCCTCCTTCCTCCCTCCCTTCCTTCCTTTCCTCCTGCCCTCCCTCTCTCCTTCTCTGCTCTCTCCTTTCTTCCTCCTTCTTCTCCTCCTTTCCTCTTTCTCTCTTCCTCCTGGCGTTCCCTCCTTCCTCCTCCTCCCTCCTCTCCTGCCTCATTTTCTTCCTCCTTCTCCTTCCTTCTTGCCTCCTCCTTCTTCTCTCTTTCTTCCTCCTCCTCTTCTCCCTTTCTTTCCCTCTCCTTCCCTCTTTCCTATTCCCATCTTCGAACCTTACCTCTTTTTCCTTTTTCCCTCCCTCTTCTCCTGTCCTTCTTCCCTCTCCTCTTCTCCCTTCTTCCTCCTCCTTCATCCTCTCTTCCTCTCTCTCCCTCAATGCCTATTCCTTCCCATCTCCTCCTTCTCCCTCCCACCTCCTTCTTCCTCCTCCCTCCTTCTTCCTTCTTCCCCTGTCCTTCCTCCCTCCTTCTTCCTCTCATCCTTTCCGGCTCTCTCCTCCTTTTTTACGCCACTTCCACATTTTTTCCTCCCCACCCTTTTCCCTCCCTTGTCTCTTTTTCCCTCTTCTTCCCTTTTCTCCCTACACCCCCTGTCTCCCTCTCCTCCTTGTCTCTCCCTTAACTTTCTCTTTTCCCTCTTTTCCCTCCTCCCGTGTCTCCCTATTTTGGGAAATCGTCTCTCTTCTCTCTCTCTCGGGCTCTCTCTCTCTCTCCTCTCTCATCTCTTTCTCTCATCTCTCTCTCTCTCATCTCTGTCCTCGTCTCTCTCTTCATCCTGTCTATCTCTTCTCATCTCTCCTTCTTCTCTCCTTCTCTTCTTCCTTTCTCTCTCCTCCTTCTCTCCTCTTTCTTCTTCTCCGCTTCTTCTCTCCGTCTTCCTCTCCTCCTCCTCCTTCCTCTCCCCCTCCTACACCACTCTCTCTCTTTTCTAACTATCTCTCTCGTCTCTTTTCTCTCTCTTATCTTTCTCTCTCTTCTCTCTCTCTCTCTCTCTCTCTTCTCTCATCTCTCTCTCGCTCTCATCTCTCTCTCTCTCTCTCTCTTCTCTCTCTCTCCTCTCCTCTCTCTCCTCTCTCCTCTCCTCTCTCTCCTCTCTCTCCCTCTCCCTCTCCTCTCCTTCTTTCCTCCTCTCCTCTCCTTCCTCCTCCTCCTCCTACGTCGCCTCTCCTCCTCCTCCTCTCTCCCTCCTCTCCTCCTCCCTCCCTCTCCCTCCTCCCCCCTCCCTCCCTCTCCCTCGCTCTCCGTCTCCCTCCCTCCTCTCCTCTGCCCTCCTTCTCCCTCCCTCCTCCCTCCTCCCTCTTCCTCCCTACCCCCCTCTCTTTCTCTTCTTCTATTTTGCAAAGTTGCTCTGGCACGGAGCGCCTCCCGTAATGGCCCAAATCTTGGCGGTTGCATCTGAAAGCCTTATTACTGGGATTAAGTATAATCACTGGCATTAGAATATTAGCTGAAAATGATACAGGTACATTAGATGTTAAACACTGACTATCTACGTTTACAAATAAAATCATTTTCGACGGTATTATTTCAGTGATTTATCTTTTGTAGTTTACATAAATAAGTGTATAATTTCCTTTTTTTTTGAAAGTAACTGATGATAGATGTATACACGTATGTATACAAGTATGTAAATTAGAGTATGTTAATATATATATATATATAATATATTATATATATATATATATATAATATATATATACATATATATATTATATATCTGTGTGTGTGTGTGTGTGTGTGTGGCGTGTGTGTGGTGTGTGTGGTTGTGTGTGTAGATTATAATTGTATATTTATGATGATATGAGACAGATACATAGATAAACAGATATGTATGTAGGTGAAATTAGGATGTCAGGTGATCAAGGTCTATAGTATTTGACATATACAGTAGATACAGATAGATGCACGGATAAAGAAGACAGGAATAACGAACTGACAGAAAAAAAAATACATACGAAACAGAAATTTTTTTAACAGATTAGTTGCTAAATAGAAGGGGAAAAACTTGAAACCCCAACAAAATTTAAACCCCCCAAAAGCTTAAAAAAAAAACCCCAAAAAGAAAGAAAAACTTAACACCCCAAAAAATCTTAAAGTGCCAAAAATATTCTCATTCAGCTTAGGTTACACACACGCCGTCTGGTTTAACGCATCAATGGAGTTTTTTTTTTTTTTTTTTTCTTTTTTTTTCTTTTACACGCCGCCGTTCCAATCTCGGCTGTTCTTGACCACGGCAGTTCTACAAACACCGCCGCCTGTAGCTGTATTTAAGCACGAATCTAGACTCTCTGTCTGCTGCTTGCCCCCACTTTCTGCCTGTCTCTTTTCTCCCTGTTTCTCTCGTCTCTTCCTTTTCTCTATTATATTTTTCTTTTCTCTTTTCTTTCTCTGTCTTTATTTATCTGTCTATGGTATCTTTGTGTTTTCTCTCTTTCTCTCTAACTAAACTCCTTCTTTTCTCTTTTCTTTTTTTTTCTTTCGTCTCTCTCTTCTCTTCTTCTCTCTCTGCTCTCTCCTTCTCTCTCTTCTCTTCTCTTCTCTCTCGTCTCTTTCTCTCTCTCTCTGTCATCTCCTCTCTCTCTCTCTCTCTCTCTCTCTCTATTCGCGCTTTTCTTTTCCTTCCTTTTTTTCTCGCTTTCTTTTGAATGTCTCTCATCTCCACTTCTCTTTCCCGTTTTCCCTCTCCTCCCTCCCTCCCTCCTTCTTCTTCCACTTTTTCTTCCCCTTACCGCTATCTCTTCCGATCTCCTTCCTTCTATATCGGTTTCCTTTACACTTCCCGTCTTTTCTTCCCCTTTCTCTAACTTCTTCCTTCTCCCCGCTTCCTTCCTCCCTTCCCTCTTTTCCCACCTCCCACCAATATCCCCTCATCCATACCCTCATCCACTCTGGCATTCTTTCTCTTCCCATCCCTCTCCTCCCTCTTCTTTCCTTCTATCTTCTTCTTTCTTTCACATCCCCCTCGCTCTTCTTTCCCTTTCCTTCTTCCATTCTACCCTCCCTCCCTCTCTTCCTTCCTTCCTTTTCTCTCTCCCCTCTCCTCTCGCCTCCCCTGCTGTCTCTGCTCTTTTTCCCTCCCACTACGGCTCTCTCCTTTCTTCTTTCCTTCCTTCATCCTGCCCTCCTCGCTCTTTCGTTCCCCTCCTTTCCTTCTTATTCTCCTTCCTTCTTCCTGCCCGCTTCGCTCCCTCTCTTGGTCCCCTCCCTTCCTTACTTCCTGGCCTCCGCTGCTTTCTCCGTCCCTTCCCTTCCTTCCTTCCTGCCTCGTTCTCCCTTGCCGGTACCCCCTCCCTCCAGTACCGTTCCTTCCTCTCCTTCCTCCTTCTTCCTGCCCTCGCCTCTTCTTCCTTCCTTCTTCACCTTCCCTCCTCCTTTACCTGTCCTCCTCCTTCCTTCTTTCCTTTCCTCCTTCTTTCCTGCCCTCGTCCTCTTCCTCCGTCCCCCACCTTCTTCTGCCTTCTCCGTCCCTACCTTCCTTCTCGCTTTCTTCCTGCTTCTCTCTCCCCTTGGTGGCCCTCCCCTTCTTCGCTCCTTCCTCCTCTTCCTTCTTCGCTCCTTCCCTTCGTCTTCCTTCCTTTCTCTCTTCCCTTCGTCCCCTCCCTTCCTTCCTTTCCCTCCTCACGTCTGCGTCCGCCAACGCCTTCTTGTTCTTCTTCTCCTTCTCCTTCCTTCTTTCTTTCTTTCTGTATTACTTCCTTCCCTCCTCCGTCCGGCTCCGTTCCTCTTCCTCTTTGTTCCTCTCCCCGCTCACTTCTCATTCATTCACTCGGTTTTCCTTGCCGCCCTCCTTTCTTGCTTCCTCCGTCACAACCCTCCTTCCTTTTCCTCCTCTTTTCCTTTTTAATCATCCTCATGACACCTCATAACCCCTGCCCCCCCTCGCTCACCACCTGTGCGTGAATGTCAGGATGTTGCGTCAAGAATCTTGATAATTGGGTCTGGGGCGTCTTCCTCTGATGTCCTCCTCATGCTCCTTTCCTTTTCTTTTTACCTCACTTTCTCTCTTTCTCTTCATTCTCATTCCTCACCCGCTCTTTCATCTTCTTCTCTTCCTCTTCCTCGCTTTCTCTTCTCTCTTTAACCCTTCCCACTCCTTTCTCTTTCTTTTCTGCTCTTCCTCCTTCCTTTCTCTTTTCCTCTCTTTCTTCTCTCCTTTCTCTTCCTTCTTCTCCTTTCCTTTCTCTTCCTTCTTCTCTCCTTTCTCTTTCTTTCTTCTTTCTTCTACTCTTTTCTGTCTTTCTCTTCTCCTCAACTCCTTTCTTTTCTTCTCTTCCTCCTCCTGCGGACGGGCATGAACTTTCGATCTCTTCCTTGTCTTCTCCTCCTTCCTTTTTCCTCTTTGACACAATCATGACACTTCCTCCATTCTTCCTCTTCTCATCCTACTCTCTCCTACTTTCCGTCTCCTACGTTCTATTCCCCATCTTGCCTCCTGCTTTGAACTGCCTTTCTTCCTTCTCCTTTTCAATTTCCTTTCGCGCTTCCTACCTCTCCTCCTTTGGTCTAGCCTGCTTTTCTTTCTCCCTTCTTTCATTTCTCAGTTCCTTAACCAGCTCTTCTCTTCATCCTCGTCCTCACAAACACTCCTGCCTTCTCCGCTCTTTTTTTATAGCGTCATTCCTCCTCTTACGGTCTCATTCTTTGCCTCCTCTTCGCTCTTCCTTCTCCTCCTCTTGCCTATCAGCATGTGGCATCCACCTACCCTCTCCCTTCTCTCTTTCATCCACTTAAATCTGCTCTCCTATTTTCCCTTCTGCTTTCCTCACATCTTAACCTCTCTCTATTTAATTGATACACTTTATGCTTTCCTAAATTCCGGTTTATCACTTCTTCGCTGAATTACCGTTTTTTTCCGGCGTTACCCACAGGTAAACACACCACCACAGACCTCCCATTCCCTCATTTTTCTCTCTTCCCTGTTTTTTTCTTTTTCCCGTTTTTCACCCACTTTCCATTCCCTCTCTTGGTAGCCTTTTCATCTCCCTTTCTCCTTGCGCTCGTCTCTCCCTTTTTCTCCTTTTCCCCTCTCTCCCCTCTGCCTTCTCTCTCCTGTTCAAATCCTTATTACCCCCTTCGCCTGTCCTGCCTTTTCCCTCCTCTCCGTCCCTTGTCCCTTTTTCTTGCTCCAGCTTTTTCCTTCCCTTTCCCCTCCCTCTCCCCTCCCTTTCCCCTCCCTTTCCCTCCTCCCCCCTCCCCCTCCACCACCCGCGGGGACGCTGAACCCCCGAACCCACGAAGAAGGAAGTGGGCGGCAAAACCGAACGGAATTCGTACGTGAGGGGCGGTAGCGGCGGCGGCGGCAGCGGTCGGGTCAGGCCGAGCGGGCGAGCGCGGCTCCCTGGGCGGCCCCGAGGCTCAGGGGATTCCTACACACAGGGGTTTATAGGCACGCCGCCGGCCGCCGCCGCCGCCGCCGCCCCTGCCCGCTCCACCCGGGTTCCCTCCGCTGCGCTCCGCCTCCACTCCGCCTCCTCCGCCGCCTCCGCGCTTCCCTCCTCGTCCGACAAACGCGTCGCTGCGAGGCTTTTTTCCGCGCAGAATGCTGTTCGTCGGGCGGGGCGGCGGGACTGGGGGAGGCGGGGGGGGGGGGGGGGGAGAGAGGCAGGAGTGGGGGGGGGGGCGGACCGGGGGAGGCAGGAGTGGGGGGGGGAGTGCTAATACAAGCGGTATTGCTAATGCTTTATACTGTTACTAAACTAATGCTGATGATACTACTAATACTATAATGCTAATGCTAAAACAATGCTTTTATTAAATTCTAATGTTAATGCTGCTGCTAATGCTAATGCTGGTACTAATACTATGATGCTAGTGCTGATGATAAAACTAATGTTTTTATTAAAACTAATGCTAACGCTGCTACTAATGCTAAGGCAATGCTTGTACTATAACTAATACTAATGCTGCGTAACACGCTCCAA
>NW_020872925.1:104860-107360 GCF_003789085.1 Penaeus vannamei
CTTCTCCCCTTTCCTTTCCCCCCCTTTCCTTTTTTTTTTTTTCCCCCCCTTTTTTTCCCCCCTTCCCCTTTCCTCTCTCTTTTTTTCCCTCTTTTTCTTCCTGGTCCCTTTCTAACCCCTCCCCTTCCCTTCCCTCTCTCCTATGTATGTTTGTGGGTTGTGGTGGGTGGGGGGGGGGGGCGTGCCATGTACGTAAAAAACATACTAATATATATATATATATATATATATATATTTCGTCAAACTGAAAAATTAACAAACAAATAAACAACCAAACAAGTAAATCAATCAAAAAACAACATTCTCCATAATCAACCGAAGTTCAAAAAGGCGGAAACGATTTCTGCCCAATATTGGAAATCGAAAAAAAGGAACTTGATGGAATTGGCCAAAGCTTCTGAAAGAGAGAGAGAGAGAAAAAAAACGAAAAAAAAAAAAAAAAACGAGCGAGGTTTTGGAAAACGTTTTGGGAAGCGGCGGCGGCTGCAGACTGGCGGAAGAGATGGAATTCGGGAAGAACACTATTACAATTGTGAATATGAAATGGTTTAGGGGAGGGGGGGGGAAGGGGGGGAAAGGAGGGAGAGAGGGTATGGGGAGGGGAAGGAGGGAGAGAGGATATGGGGGAAAATAAGGAGGGAGAGAGGGTAGGAGGGAGGAGGGGAGGGGGGTGGGGGAGGGGAAATAAGGAGGGAGAGAGGGTAGGAGGGAAGGAGGGGAGCGGGGTGGGAGTGAGAGGAGGGAAGGGAGGGAAGGGAGGTGTGAGAAGAGGGAGGGAGAGTGTGAGAGAATGAGAATAGGGAAGGAGAGTGGGAGAGAGGGAGGGAGGAGACGGAATGAGAGGAAGAATGGTGGGAAGGAAAGAAGGGAATATGGGCTGAAGAGAAGGAAGAAATGAGAAGGAGGAGGGACAGAAATAAGAAAAAGAAGGAAGGAGGAATGGGAAAATGGGAAAAACCTCCCCTTTGGAACAGCGGCGAATACGGAGAACGGCCGAGGCTTCAATACCGGCGCCTCCTGAGACACCGAAGGAAAATCCGCGAGCAAAACACATCTTACCTTTGCGGGAAAGCGAAGCAAGGAGGAGAGGCAAAACGAGCACAAAATCGGGAGGCAAAACGAGCACAAAATCGGGAGGCAAAACGAGCACAAAATCGGGAGGCAAAACTTCGACTAGATTTTAGAGGAGGATTTTGACTTCCACGTGAATAGGAAGAAATAATCATGTTTACACTTAAATTTCGTTCCCGCCTCCCCCTTCAAAAAAAAATCATGACGATAGTGACAACTATCATTATAATTATCATAATCATTCCTATTGTCATCGTCATCATTACTATTACCAATATCATCGTTATCATTACTAACATCAACTTTATAATTATAATAACAATAATAGTGATGATGATAGTGATGATGATGATGATGATAATAATAATGATAACAACAACAACAATGACAATAATAAAAACTATAATAATGATAATCAAAAATAATAATAAATAATAATAATAATAAATATAATAATAATAATAATAATAATAATAATAATAATAATAATAATAATAATAATAACAAAAATAACAATAACAACAATAACAATAATAATAACAATAATAATAACAACAACAACAACAACAACACTAACACTCACACAAACAACCCAAAACAAACCAAGCCACATTTCCCCACCCCACCCCACCCCGACCCCCCACCCGCCCCCGCCCCCGAGAGCACAAGGCCATCCCGCCAAAGCAAAAGTTACTGGATCAACAACATTACCTCCAGACCTTGCCTGGACGGAGGACAAGCACGCCTCGGTCAGACAATGCCAAAGTTCCCGGCAGATGGGGAGGAGAAGATGCTGACGGGGGGAGAAGGAAGAGGGGGGAGAAGGAAGAGGGAGGGGGAGAAGGAAGAGGGAGGGGGAGAAGGAGAAGGGAGGGAGGGGGAGAAGGAGGAAGGAGGGAGGAGAAGGAAGATGTTGATTCGTAGGGGAGGATGGGGCGGTTGGGAAGAAATGGGAAGGGAGGGAGGGGAAGGAAGAGAGAGAGGGAGGGGAAGGCAGAGGGAGAGGAGGGAAGATGGAAGGGAAGGAAAAGGGATAGAAGAGGTAGGGGACGGAGGAGTGAGAAGCAGGATAGGAAGGAAGGGAAGAGGAGCAAGACGAGGTGAGAGGAAGGGAGAGGGAAAACGCGAGAAGAGAGAAGCGAGGAGGTGGGAAAGATAGGAAAAGAGGAGGAAGGTGAGACGGAAGTGAGGAAATGAGGGCAAAAAAACGATCGAATAAATAAATATCCAAACTCCTCCTCTCAAACTCCACCGCCCACATACCCGCTTCTCGTCTCAGTTCCTCACATCTCGTATCAGTTCCTTCGCATCTCGTTCAGTTCCTTCACATTTCGTATCAGTTCCTTCACAGCTCGTTCTCAGTTCCTTCACATCTTCGTATCAGTTTCCTTCACATCCCGTATCAGTTCTTCACAGTCGTGTCGGTTCC
>NW_020872925.1:112360-122360 GCF_003789085.1 Penaeus vannamei
TCACTTTAAATGAACAAATAAATACTTATACCAAGGCTTTGGCAAAGGATTTAAACCTCGCTGCGTTTCCGGGTTTAAATCCTTTGCGATGATTTGCAGTTTTTAACTCTTAAACTTTATTTCAGCCATTTTGAAAATTAAGGAAAGTTAGTGCGCTCATGTATGTGTATCCTATGTTTGTGTTATACACACACACAGGTATATGTGTGTGTGTTTTGTTTGTTTGTGTGTGTGTGTGTGTGGTGTGTGTGTGTGTGTGTGTGTGTGTGTGTGTGTGTGTGTGTGTGTGTGTGTGTGTGTGTGTGTGTGTGTGTGTGCGTGTGAGAGTGAGTGAATGAGTGAGTGAGTGAGTGAGTGAGTGAGTGAGTGAGTGAGTGTGAGTGTGAGTGTGCGTGTGCGTGTGTGTGTGCGTGCGTGTGTGTAATTGTATGCATGTACTTGCACGCGCCCGCACGTGCGTTCGTCCGTGCGTGCTAGCGTGTGCGTGTCCGCGTGTGTGTCTGCCCGCCTGTGTCTGTCCTGGCGTGTGTGCATTCGTGCGATGAGCGTGCATGGCCGCCTCGCACGCGTGTCTGTGCGCATATACTTTACATAATCCCAACAGGCCGAGCGAGGAGGCGGAGGCGGAGGCGGCGACCAGACACTTCAAAGGTCGCAGCGAGGGAGGGAGAGAGAGGGAGAGGGAGGGAGACGAGGGCGTGCGTAGGAGAGGGAAGGAGTGAGAGGGAGGGAGGGAGAAGGAGCGAAGGAGTCAGAGGGAGGGAGAAGTGTGAAGGAGTCAGAGGGAGGAGAAGGAGCGAAGGAGTCAGAGGGAGGGAGAAGGAGCGAAGGGGTGAGAGGGAGGGAGACGAGGGCCGTAGGACTGAGAGGGAAGGAGTGAGAGGGAGGGAACGAGAGATTTGAGAGGGAGGAGAAGGGAGCGAAGGAGTGAGAGGGAGGGAGAGGAAGTGAGATGTAAGGGAGAGGAGTAAAAAAAAATGCGATTGAGAAAAAAAAACCCGAATAAGGGAGGACCGACGGACGGAGAAAAGAGAGAGCGAATGTGGGAAGAAGAGGGAAGAGAGCAAGGGAGCAATTCGACGGAATGCGGGAGCGAGCCACGGAGGGAGAGGGAGCTGACGGAGGAGAAGGGAGAAGGGAAAAGGAGGGTGCAGAAGGGAGGGGGAGGATGAAGAACAGCGGAGAAGGGAGGAGGAGGAAGAAGGAAAATGCAGAAGGGAGGGGAGGAAGAAGGAAGGTGCAGAAGGGAGGAGGAGGAAGAGGAGGGGGAAGGAAGGACGGAGGAGAAGAGGGGGTAGAGAAGGAAGGACGAGGAGGAAGAAGGAGGAGGACTAGGAAGAAGAAGGGCGCAGAAAGGAGGAGGAGCAGGGGAGAAGGAGGGCGGAGGACACCCGCTCGGCCTGACCACACGCGACAGACAAGGTCAGCAGGTGACTCCTCGCTCCGGTTGAGAAATATCACCGGGAACATTCAAGGTCACGAGAGGAGTCTGGCGGAGAGAGGTATGTAGGGAGGGAAGGGGGAAGGGAGAGGGATGGATAGATGGAGGGATTGGGGAGAAAGAGAGTGAGGGGAGAGAGAGAAAGAAGGATGTAGGGAGGGAGGAAGGGATTAAGGAGAAAGGGAGGAAGGCAAGAGAGGTAGGGAAGGACAGAGGGAGAGGAGGACGGCAAGGAGGACAGTGAGACAGGAACAGAATAAAGGAGGTAATGGGACGGTAGGAGAGAGGAGGGGAGGGGGACAGAGAAGAAGATGGAGAGAAGGAGGGGAAGAAAAAGAGGAGAAGGAGATGGAGAGAAGAAGGGAACAGAGAGATGGAAAGGAGAAGAGATAGGAAAAAAAGAAAAGAAAAGAAAGCTAGGGAAAGAAAAAAAGGGTAAGAAATTTAAAAAGACCGAAACAGAAAAAGGAGAAAAGAACGAGAACACGGAATCACGAAAAAAACGACCCATCATACCATCCCCTCCCCAAAACTACCTTTGTGACAAGAACGTGTTATACCACTCACCAGTTTACGATTTAAAAAAAAGAGACGACAGTAAAGTCAACCAACCAACCAAGCTAACATGTGGACAAAGAAATCTGAGCGAAATGTTTTTATTTCAGTTAAATCTGACTAAATCATCAACCATTTTTAATGATTTTATTCTACTGTTACATCTAATGCCCAGTTTCACTTTTAATTGCTGTTCTTACGCGGTTTAGAGGTCTAATTGTAAACAAGAGCGATTATTAAAAATGTCTCTAATTAGTCGGTTATAAGCTGTACGAATGTGAAAAATAGTTTGGATTAATCTGGATATTTATAAGAAGTTTGAGGATGACAAATGAGAGAGGGAGAGGAAAGCGAGAGGAAGAAGGAGAGGAGGGAGGGAGGGAGGAGAGGAGGAAGGGAGAGGGAGAGAGAAAGCAGGGATCGAGGGAGAAGCAAAAAAGGAAGGAGGAGAAAAAATAAAGAAAAAAAGAAAAAAATGAAAAATAAGAAGCCTTATCACCCCCCTTACCCTTACCATTTCTCCCTCCTCCCCCTCCCCCTCGCCCAACCCAGCCCACACCCCCACCCCCTCCCCCACACCCCACTCACAACCTCCCCAGACCCGATATAACGGAGGCAACGCTATCCGCAAACCGAAGACCCGAATATCCGATATCGGAAAGATCGCCTAAAATGCCCGGCCTTGGATAGGATCCTCACTCGGCGGACAATAGCAGATTTTTCCCCTTTTTGTTCGAAGAGAAAATTTGTCGTTTTTTATAAGGTTGGTTTCTGTGTGCAGTCGAAATGTTTATATATACATGCATTCATATGTACGCATGTATATGCATACATGCATACATACATACATACCATATATATGCATGTAAGTATGTATATGCATACATACATATATGCGTGTGTATGTATATGCATACATGCATACATACATACATACATACATGATACATATATATGCATGTAAGTATGTATATGCATACATACATAAATACGTGTGTATGTATATGCATACAACATACTGTATACATATATATGCATGTAAGTATGTATATGCATACATACATATATGCGTGTGTATGTATATGCATACATTACATATATGCGTGTGTATGTATATGCATACATGCATACATACATACATACATACATGTATACATATATATGCATGTAAGTATGTATATGCATACATACATATATGCGTGTGTATGTATATGCATACATACATATATGCGTGTGTATGTTATATGCATACATGCATACATACATACATACATGTATACATATATATGGATGTAAGTATATATATGCATACATACATATATGTGTGTATGTATATGTATACATGCATACATACATACACGTATGTATGTATGTATGTATGTATGTATGTATGTGCATGCATGCATGCATGCATGTATGTATGTATGTATGTATGTATGTATGCATGTATGTATGTATGTATGTATGTATGCATGCATGTATGTATGTATGCATGCATGTATGTATGTATGTATGTATGTATGCATGCATCCGTGCATGCATACATACACCCCCAAACCAAACACAAAAAATCTAACGCCTTTTAACACTCACCGTCGACACCAGCGACAACCCACCCCCATCCCCACCCCACCCCACCCTTGAAGAACCTCATCCGCGCAGAGTTACAAGCCAAGGAATTCGCGATGACGGTTATGGAAATTCGCGCAATATATCGACTGATGGATGTCGCTCCGATGGCGGGCAGAGAGGGTTAAATGCCGCCCGCGAAATACTTATGCCCGTGCCTTTCGTTTCTCTTTCTTCCCTCCTCCCTCCCTCTCTCTCTCTCTCTCTCTCTCTCTCTCTCTCTCTCTCTCTCTCTCTCTCTCTCTCTCTCTCTCTCTCTCTCTCTCTCTCTCTCTCTCTCTCTCTCTCTCTCTCTCTCTCTCTCTCTCCTCTCTCTCTCCCTTCTCTTCTCTCCTCTCTCTCTCTCTCTCTCTCTCTCTCTTCGTGCCTTTTTGGGGAGGTGGGAATACTCCCTGGCGACGAGAGAGAGAGCAAGACGAGACAGAGAGAAGAGGAGAGAGAGAGAGAGGAGAGAGAAGAGAGGAGAGAGAGAGGAGCAGAGAGAGAGAGAGGAGAGAGAGCGAGAAAGAAAGAAGAGAGAGGGGAGAGATGAGAGAGATGTGAGGAAAGAGAAAGGAGGAGGGGAGGAGGGCAGGAAAGAGAGGGGTTAGGGGAGGAGGAGGAGAAGAAGGGGGAAGGAGAAGAAGGGAGGAGGTGGGAGAAGGGAGTAGGGGAAGGCACAGGAGTCGGGTTAGGGAGAAGGAAACGAATAGGTCGAAGAGAAATATAAAAGACAAAATTACAAGAGAAATAGAACTACAGAGCGCGAGAGAACAAAGACCCCCCCTCCCCCCCCCCAAAAAAAATAGACCAAGCAAAAGAAAATGTCGAAAGACCCAAACCTCACCCCACCTCACCCCATCCTACCTCCTGAGCTCCCCCCACCCCCCACCCCTACCCCACACGAGGGCGTTGTTAGGCAGTGCCACAGCCGAGGGTGCCACACCGAGGTTTGCCACAGCCGAGTTGCCACAAGTGCCAGAGTGCCACAGTGCCGAGGGTTTGCCACAGCGAGAGTGCCACTAGCCGGAGGGTAGTGCCCACAGCCGAGGCCACACCGAGGTCCGCCAGCCGAGTAGTGCCACAGCGAGGGTGCCACAGCCGAGAGTGCCACAGCCGAGGGTGCCACCCAGCCAGAGTGCCAGCCGAGGTGCCACAGCCCGAGTGGTTACGAGCCAGAGTGCCCACAGCCGAAGGTTGCACCAGCCGAGAGTGCCACAGCCGAGGGTGCCACAGCCGAGGGTGCCACAGCGAGCCTGCCACAGGCCGAGGGTGCCACAGCCGCAGGGTGCCACAGCCGAGATGCCACAGCCGAGGGTGCCACAGCCGAGAGTCTGCCACAGCCGAGAGTTGCCACAGCCAGAGGGTGCCACAGTGCCGGATGGGCTGCCACCCGAGCCTGAGAGTGCCACAGCCGAGAGTGCCACAGCGAGAGTGGTGGCCCACAGCCCGAGACAGCGAGGTTGGTTTCCACAGCCAGAGAGTGCCACAGCCGAGACGTGCCACAGCCCACACAAGCCACAGAGAGGTGCCACAGCCGAGTGCCACAGCCGAGGGTGCCCACAGCCGAGAGTGCCACAGCCGAGGTGCCACAGCCGAACAGCAGTGCGAGCGGAGAGTGCCCACAGGTGCCACGAGGCGGTGCCACAGCCGAGAGTGCCACAACCGAGGGTGCCACAGCCGACGAGTGCCACAGTGCCAACCGAGAGTGCCACCAGGCCCGAGGGTTCACAGTCCGAGGGTTGCCACAGCCGAGGGTGCCAGTGGTGCCACAAGCCGAGTGCCACAGCCGAGGTGCCACAGCCGAGAGTGCCACAGCCGAGGCCAAGCCGAGAGGTGCCACAGCCGAGCCTACAGCCGAGAGTGCCACAGCCGAGAGTTGCCACAGCCGAGGGTGCCACAGCCGAGAGTTGCCACAGCCGAGGTTTCCACAGCCGAGAGTGCCACAGCAGGGTGCACAGCGAGACAGTGCCACAGCCGAGTGTGCCACAGCCGAGTGCCACAGCCGAGATGCCACAGCCGAGGTGCCACAGCCGAGGGTGCCACAGCGAGAGTGCCACAGCCGAGAGGTGCCACAGCCGAGAGTGCCACAGCCGAGTTGTTGCCACAGTTGCCACAGCCGAGAGAGTGCCACAGCCGAGCGGTTCCACAGCGAGAGTGCCACAGCCGAGGGTGCCACAGCCGAGAGTGCCACAGCCGAGGGTGCCACAGCCGAGAGTGCCACAACCGAGGGTGCCACATCCCCTTCGCCGTAACTCAGGGACAAGTGCCAATTACTCTCTTTCCTAACAACATCGACTGGCGAGGTCGTCCTCCTGCCCCTTCGGAATTCCTGGATTAATTGTGTTTTCGTTTCGTTTTTTTTTTTTTTTTTTTTTGAGCATTCTGTCCATTTATTATCTTTATGATCTTTGTCATTATCTTTATACGTCGTGGCATTTTCCTTTATTTGACTCAATTTATTTATCTATTTTTTTTTTTTTTTTTTTTTTGGGGGGGGGGTAATTTTCTATCTTTTTACATTCCCAACTATTCTTTCTCTCAATTTTATGTGCATCTTTCATCC
The DNA here is from genome assembly GCF_003789085.1 of Penaeus vannamei. NCBI lineage: Eukaryota > Metazoa > Arthropoda > Malacostraca > Decapoda > Penaeidae > Penaeus > Penaeus vannamei. Next base: position 118,531 of record NW_020872925.1, read on the forward strand.
ATGTCTATCTATCTAGTCGTTTCTTTCTTCTCTCCCTCTTCAACTGTTTTATCTTGTTCCATCATCGTCGTCTTCTGTTCCACGTCCTCGTCTCTAATCATCATGTTTCTCCCTTCTCCTTTATCATATATACACCTCTTCTCCTTCAGATTCTTTCCATCTTTTCCTTCTATAATCTTTTCCTTTGTTATATCCCCCTGTTCGTTATTTTGTTCATGACCTTTATCATCTCTTTGTATATTTCTCATTTATTTCATTTTCTCTCTTCATCGCTACCTTCCTTTCTTACTTCATTCTTTCCCTGTTCCCTTTCGTCCTCCTTTCCTTCTATCATTCTCTCCTTTCTTTGCTTGTTTCCTTTCTTCTTTCTTTAACTCTACTACTCCATCTTACTTCTTTCTTCATTCTCTCTCGTACATTTCCTTTCTTATTCTGTCTCTTCTCATCCTTTCCCTTCTACTTTCTTTGACTGTTCCCTTTCTCCCATCTTGCTTTCTGTTATTCCCTCCTTCTTTCTTTCTTTCCTCCCTTTTCCTCTTAGTTTTCCTCCTCCCTTTCTTCTTTCCACCGTCTCCTCTTTCTTCCCATTCTCCCTTATTTCCCAGGAACCTCCTCAGACCACCCCCTCCCCCCCTCTCCCTCCCCATTCTACCGGCGACCCCTCCCTCCCTCCCTCCCTCACACCCTTACACCTTCCCTCCTCTCCATGTCCCTCCCCTCCCCCCCCTCACTCGTACTCTCTACTTTCCCCATGCATGCTTTTTATCCTCATTTTTTCCCCTCCCTCTCACTTACCCTAAAAACCCTCCCCTCTTCCATCAGTCTTCCCCTACCCTACACCTCCTACACCTTCCCACTCCCTTCCCTCATCCTCCCTCCCCCTTTCCCTCCTCCACCCCCCCTTCCCTCCATCCCCTCCCTTCTCTCCTCCATCCTCCCTCCTCCCTTTCTTCCTCCATTCACCCCCCTTCCTTCCCTCCTTCACCCCTCCCCTTCCCTCCTCTCCCTCCTCCCCCTCTTCTTCCCTCCATCCCCCTCCCTTCCCTCCTCCCCCCCTCTTCACCCCCTCCCTCCCCCACCCCTTCACCCCCTTCCTTCCCTCCTCCATCCACCCCCTTCCCTCCCCCACCCCCTCCCCCCTCCCATAGCGAGCCCCTCCAAGAGAAACACTTTCACTTTCGCAACATCACGTGCATCGGGCAACCAACCGTGCAATCTTCCTCTATGAGTGGCAAATTCTTCATTTTTTTTTCACTTAATATATATCACTTTTGGAGAAAAAAATAAAAGACAAATGATAACTTTAGGCTCGAAGATCCACTCGTTAGCGAGAAAAGACGACTATGATGTACATTTTTTTTTAAACCGAATGTTGCGTCACGTGCGCTAGAAATGTGTACATGTGTAGAGTGAACCAGACCGTGTTTCGTCAACGTTATAAACCGAGTTTTAAACGCACTTTGGCGGTGTTTTTGTCCGTTCGCATGATCGTCTTTACGTTCTTATTTAAGTACAGTAAAAACACATACTTATATTTGCGACATATACGTGTACTCTGTGTGTTGTGTGTGTGTGTGTGTGTGTGTGTGTGTGTGTGTGTGTGTGTGTGTGTGTGTGTGTGTGTGTGTGTGTGTGTGTGTGTGTGTGTGTGTGTGTGTGTGTGTGTGTGTGTGCTGTGTGTGCTGTATGTGCATATGTGTGCGTGTGCATATGTATGCGTGTGCTTGTGTATATGCCTGTGCTTGTGTATGTTCTTACGTGTGTATTCGTTTGCGTATGCGTGTACGTATGCGTGTGCGTGTGTATACGTACGTATGCGTGTGCGTGCACGTCATGCGTGCGCGTAGGCATCAATACAGGTTCACCTATCTTCGAATCCCTCGTCGATCGCAGCAACTCCTTCCGACACTCTAAATACAACTCTGAACTCATTCTCCTCATCACCATAAATTTACACACGATACTTTCCGAGCCAGCGATGCCATCCACTCCTCAAAACGAAAATGAATCAGTTAAAAAAAAAAGAAAAAAAAAAACCGCCTCACTCACCAGCACCCCGCTACCCCCCACCCCCCCCCCCGCACCTGACCGCCCGAGATAGGTTACACAGCCTCAGTATTCGGGTCAGGTGCCGGTCTCCGTAGCGCCCTCTCTCTCTCTCTCTCTCTTTATTTCTCTTTTCTCTTTTTCTAAACTGTCCCTTTCACTCTATCTCCTCTCTCCACTCTCTTTCTCATTCTCTCTCTCTCCTCTCTTCCTTTCTCCCTCTTTCCCTCTTTCCTTCTTCCCTCTCTTCCTCTCTCCTCTCTCTCTCTCCCTCTCTCAAGACATCCCCACTTCCTCCATTATCCCCTTCGTCTTCTCCCTCCTCCATTATCCCCTCCATCCAAAACCCTCTTCTCGCCCCTACATCCCCCTCCCTATCCCCCACCCTCCCCTCCCCCCGCGGCGACAGAAGGGGATTCCGCCCTTTGACCTCGTCCCGAAAGTCAAAATCAAATCTTTCAAATTGTTAATCAAAAGCTGTGCATCCGAAACAAGCAAACAACACGTACGCATATAGGCCTACGTACTATAAAGAGTACTATATACGTGCATATAGGCCTACGCACTATAAATGGTGCTCTATACGTGCATATAGGCCTAAATACTATAAAGAGTACTATATACGTGCATAAAGGCCTACGCACTATAAATAAAACTATATACGTGCATATAGGCCTACGCACTATAAATAGTACTATATAAGTGCGTATAGGCGTACGTACTATAAGTAATACTATATACGTGCATATAGGCCTACGCACTATAAATAGTACTATATACGTGCATATAGGGCTACGTACTATAAGTAATACTCTATACGTGCATATAGGCCTACGTACTATACAACCACCCATGCAAACAGACGCGCAAAAAGGGACATACCGAAAAAAAATATCTATACACTAAACAAACAAACACACACACACATGTAAACGGAACACCATCTGATATATATTCACAAGCATCTCCATTTCGTCAGACTGATTAGCTAATGGGAGAAAGGGATGGGGAAGAGGGAGAGGAAAGGGAAGGGGAAGGGAAAGGGGAGGGGAGGTGAAGGTGAAGGGGGAGGGGGAGGGGAGGAAGGGGGAGAAGTCAGGAAAGGGAGGGAAGGAGGGAAAAGAGAGAGAGAGGGGGGGAGGAGGGGGGGAGGAGGGAGGGAGGGAGGGAGGGAGGGAGGGAGGGAGGAGGGGGAGGGAGAGAGAGAGAGAGAGAGAGAGAGAGAGAGAGAGAGAGGAGAGAGAGAGAGAGAGAGAGAGAGAGAGAGAGAGAGAGAGAGAGAGAGAGAGAGACAGAGAGAAAGACAGACAGACAGACAGGCAGACAGAAAGACAGAGCGAGAGAGAGAATGAGAGAGGAATGATTAATCAGATGATAATGAGTTGAAGGGAAAGTGGATTGTTAGGATTCCGACAAAACTCACGGAGCGAGACGACGAGCAAAAAGGAGGGAGAGAGGGAGGGTGAGGGGCAAGCAGGGAGGGAGGGAGGGAGGGTGGGAAGGAGATAAGAGGGAACGACAAAGGAAGGAAGGTGGGGGGGGATGAGGAGGAACAAATGTAGGGAAGGAGGGACGGAGGGAGGGAGGGAGTAAAGGCAAAAGGGAAGGAAGGATGGAACGACAAAGGGAGGGACGGAGGAGGGAGGGAAGGAGTAAGGAGGAAATGAGGAGAGGAAAATTGAAACTGAAATGAAGAGAGGGAAAATGGGAGGGAGAGAAGGACGAATGGAATGATAACAGGCTGGAAGGAAAAAGTAAGATGGAAGGAGGGAGGGAGAGAGGCT
>NW_020872925.1:127360-132360 GCF_003789085.1 Penaeus vannamei
CCTACACACGCACACTCAATTCACACACGCACACACACAACAAACAATAACACTAAATAAAACAAACAAACAAGCACCCCCAAATATCAATAAACAAAACCACAAAAACAACACAAGCAATTTTTAAAGCAATAAACAACAAGCAATTTAAACAAAACCACAAAAAACAACATACACAAACAAACAAAACACTAAATAAAACAACACGAAACAAACAAACAAACAAGCACCCCAAAAAAACAATAAACAAAACCACAAAAACAAAACAAACAATAACACACTAAATAAAAACACACGAAACAAACAAACAAAAACAAACATCCCCCCCCTAAAAAAAAATCAATAAACAAAACCACAAAAACAACCCCAGCATTTTATTTTTTTATTTTTTTTTAATTCTTGCAAGCAAAAATTCCGTGGCAACAGCGGGAGTGGCGCGGCGCGTTTTGCGAGCGAGTCTTAAGATATTTAAAGGCCCTTTCTTCCAGGAGCTTCTCGGCGCATCGCGAACATTGCAGATCCACGCGTCGGGTTGCAAGACTTTCGTGCGGTGTCTTGCATTGTCTTTTTACTTTATTTATCTATTTATTATCTTTTCTTTTTTATCTTTCTTTTCTTATCTATTCTTTATTTATTATTTATTTATTTATCTTTTCTTTATTTATTTATCTTTTCTTTATTTATTTATCTTTTCTTTATCTATTTATCTTTTCTTTATATATATTTTCGTTTATTATTTATCTTTACTTTATCTACTTATATTTTCTTTATTCATTTATCTTTTTCTTTATTCATTTATCCATCTTTTTTTAAGTAATAATAAATTCTGATCGGTGATACATATAGGAAAAATTTCATCATAAAAGTATTTACGCCTGTTATGTACGAATGCACACACGCACACACGCACACGGTGACGCACACATGTAAGCAAATAAATAAAGACAGATAGATGGAGAGTATACAAATAAACAATCTCTGACGTCATCATGGCCTTCACATCAAACAAGGAAATGACACAAAATGAAAGAAACATTTCGCAGTAAATCACGGGTGAGCGAGTCAGAAAAGGGAAATGAAAAACATGAATAGAAAACATATTTAACAACGGTCAGGACTGTAATAAAAGTAATAACATTGTCAATAAAGTAGTAGTAGTAGTAGTAATAATAATAAAATGATGAGAGGGGGATGGGGATGGAGGAGGGGAGGGGGAGGGAGGGGGAGGAGGAGGAGGAGGAAGGGGGAGGGGGAGGGGGGATGATGATGATGATGATGATTAATAATGATGATGATGATGATGATGATGATGATGATGATATGATGATGATGAAGATGAAGATGAAGATAAGATGATGAGATGAAGATGAAGATGAAGATGAAGATGAAGATGAAGATGATGAAGATGAATGATGATGATGATTGATGATGATGATGATGATGATGATGATGATGAAGATGAAGATGAAGATGAAGATGAAGATGAAGATTGAAGATGAAGATGAAGATGATGATGATGATGATGAGATAATAACAATAACAACAGCACCAAATCATAAATTGGGGGAAAAAAAAAAGGCGACTGCAATGATCACCCGGCATCCCCGTTTCCCTCATTGCAGCTTCCCACGTGGCCGATGCAATGCCTCGGCCACCTCTGCCACACCGGCGTTTCCTCATTAACGCAACACCTCCCAACCGGATCTGCTGGGATGCCCCCTCCCCTCCCTCCCTCCTCCCTCCTCCTACCTCCAAAATCCTCCTATTCTTCCTCCCCGTCCCACTCTCCTCCAAAATCATCATCATCCTCATTATCCTCTTCTCTTCTCTCCTCCTCCTTCATCTTCTCTTCTCTCCTCTTCTCATCCTCTTCTCTCCTCCCCCTCCCTCCCAACCCCTTCCCTGTCCCTCCTCCATCTATCTCCCCCCTCCCTCCCTCACCTTATTACACTCCTTCGCCTTCTACCCTTCTCCCCTTCTCCTCTCCTCCTCCCCTATCCCCCCTCCATTCCTCCCTCATCCTCCTTTCTTCTGACCTTGGTATATAAAAAAATCCTGACCTTTCGAACTTCCTTCTAAGAAGAGAGAAAAACAGACACAAATACAAGAGGAGGGAGGGAGGAGAGGGGAAGGGGGAGGGGAAGGATTAAGAAAAGGAGTAGGGTAAGTGAAGGGAAGGGGAAGGGCTAAGGGAAGGGAAGGGGGAAAAGGGATTAGGGAAATAGTAAGGGTAGGAGTAGAGGGAAAGGAAAAGGGAAGGAGAAGGAGAAGGGAAAGAGGGATAAGGGGAAAGGGAAGGGATAAGGGTAATGGTAAATGTTGGGATAGAGGGAGGAATAGAGAGAGGGAAAGAAGGGATAAGGGAAATGGGAGGGGCAATAAAAGGTAATGAGTAGTTGTGTGGGTAAGGGCAGGGGAGGATAAAGGGAAGGAAAGGGTAAGGGGGAAGAGAGGTGGAATAGGAAGGAAAGAACGAAGGGGGAAAAGATGTGGGAGAGAAAGACCTCCCTTTCTCCTATCCCTCCCCTTCTCCCTTTCTCCCAATCTCTTAGTTTCTGCCATGCGCTCACCCACGCGCTACGTAAAAATACATCCCACGCATGTACCCAACTCAGAAAGATAGATAGACAGACAGACGACAGACAGACAGACAGACGAGACAGACAGACAGACAGACAGACAGACAGACAGATAGACAGATAGATAGATAGATAGATAGATAGATAGATAGATAGATAGATAGATAGATAGACAGACAGACAGACAGACAGATAAATAAAATAAAACACATCCCACCCACGCATTCATCTCAAAAAAGAAAAAAAAAAAGAATAAAAAAGAAAAAAGAAAAGAAAAACGTTGTCCCGCGGTGCCCTGAGCAGGAAACCACTAAAACGCATCCTAATTAATCTCAAGAAATAATCCCCGCAAGCAAGCAAGCAAAAAAAAAAAAAAAAAAAAAAAAAAAATTACCCACAGCCGAGCATGCCATCCAGTGCAGCCAATTAATTCCATCTGAAGTTTAATACACTCTTAATCATTATCAAACGCATTTTGCCTTCATATTTTTTTGTGCTTGCGCTCCATTTGATGACAAGAACAGGAATTCTTCGGGTTGAAAGCATTCTCTTGTTTCATTTTTTTCCCTTTATCTTCTAATTTCATTTCCTAACAAGAACGCAAGTGATGTAATTCAAATGCGTTTTTTTTTTTTTTTTTGCTTTTTTTTTTTGCTATTTTTAAGACCACAAATGTTTTTTTCAAATTGCATTTTCTTTTGTCTTCTCCATTCTAGTGACCGTTGCAGAAAACCCTTTGCAGTGAATGAATATTAGTTTTATCCTTAGTATTTTACCGTTTTATTTGCAACAAATCATCAAAGTCCTTTCCTTTCATTCTATATCATTTTCATGTTTTTTTCTCTTCTTTTTTAACTAAAATTCCAATACCTTTCACAATTAAACCTTATTTATTAACGAAAAATAAGAGAGAAATTACTTTTCACAATTAATCCTCAAGACAAATCAATTATATAAAAACACGATATCAACCTTATTTTCCTCATATCTTTTTCGTTTTCTATTTGTTTCACTTAGTAACAAGAACAAAAATTTCCCTCGCCCACTTCGTTGTCCTTAGATGACCTCAGATGACCTCGTTTGGTGCAAAGGGTCGTCTTTTCCTCTCTCTTTTTTTGTAACTAATGAGAGTGCTCTAATTAGAACGTTAATTGAGCTGGTGAATCACAGGATGTAATTAGCTAAACTTACCGTGTCTTGAGTTTCTTATATATATATATATATATATATATATATATATATATATATATATATATATATATATATATGTGTGTGTGTGTGTGTGTGTGTGTGTGTGTGTGTGTGTGTGTGTGTGTGTGTGTGTGTGTGTGTGTGTGTGTGTGCGCGCGCGCGCGTGCGTGTGTATATATATACATATATATAAATATGTATGCACATACACATATACATATACATATACATACATATACATATAGCTGGATAGATAGATAGATTAGTAGATAGGTAGGTAGACAGATAGATAGAGCTAGATAGGTGAATAGATAAATAGATAGATAAAGTTAGACAGACTGATAGATAAATATGTGATGATTCAAAGTAAAAAAAACACTAAAAATGTAAACAAGTAGTGTGTATACATATAAAAGCTTGTGTATAACATTATCTATCTATCTATCTATCTACATATATATAATTATGCACTCACCAAACAGTACCTAAAGAATGCCTTAAGTCTGCTAAATAATACCCAAATGATGGCTTAATAATGGCTAAATAATGGCTTAAGTATGGCTAAGGCCACATTAAAAGTAAATCTTAAGTATAATAAGAATTACATTAAGTATAGTTAGAACGACCTCAAGTATGTCTTAAGTATAGTAAGAACTACCTCAAGTATGTCTTCAGTATAGTAAGAACTACGTCAAGTATGTTTTAAATATAGTAAGAATCACCTCAAGTATGCCTTAAGTATAGTAAGAACTACCTCAAGTATGTCTTTAGTATATTAAGAATTAACTCAAGTATGTCTCCAGTATAGTAAGAACGACCTCAAATATGCCTTAAGTATAGCAAGAATTACCTCAAATATGCCTTAAGTATAGCAAGAATTACCTCAAGTATGTCTTCAGTAATCCCAAGAACACAAGTAGTATACCTTTAGTGTGACTGCAAGCGCTCAAAAAACAAAACAAATCCCGCATTGCAATTGCAAAGCCCGTGTGCGTGCGAATCTTTTTCTCTCTCTCAAAACATCCGAACAACGGCAAAGTTTTCGTCGAAGCGAGATAATTATTCGCATAATCCGTTCAAAGAGATGGAATAAAAAAAGGTAATCAGAACTTTGGTTTGTTGGGAAAAATGAGAGGGAGGGAGGGATGGTGGAGGGATAGTGAGGGAGGGGAGGGACGGGATGGTGGGGGGGAGGGTTTAGAGGGAGGGAGGAAGGGGAAGAGGGAGGGG
>NW_020872925.1:139860-159860 GCF_003789085.1 Penaeus vannamei
AAGACACAGACAAACAGACACAAAGACACAAACAGACACACAAATACATAGACAAAGACACAGACTAAGACAGACACAAAAACACAGACAAAGACACACAAAGACACAGACAAAGACACAGACAAAGACGCAGCGACGGAGCGAGCGACACATCCCCTCCAGGAAGAAAAGTTAATCCGACACTTCATGTTTCGACGATTTTTCCCTCGCACAGTCTTTTCCATTTTTTTTTTCTCTCTCTCTCTTTCCCTCCTTTCATTTCTTCGCCCTCGTAATCCTTCGTCGTGGCAGGGAAATGTCGCCTCATTTGCAGCAGGGGAGGGGGGGGGGAGTAAAGGAAGCGGGGGTGGGGCATATTTGAGAAAGAGAGAGAGAGTGGAGGAGAGAGAGAAGGAGGAAGGGAGAGGAGGGAGAGAGAAAAAGAGAGAGAGGGAGGGAGGGAGGGATGAGAGAGATATAGAGATAGATAGATAGAGAGAGAGACAGAGTGAAATGGAGAGAATATGGGATGGATAGAGATTGAGATAGAGGGAGACTGACGCAGATATACAGAAAGACAGATATAGAGAGAATGTGAGTGAGTGAGTGTGATGAGTGAAGTGAGTGAGTGAGTGAGTGAGTGAGTGAGTGAGTGAGTGAGTGAGTGAGTGAGTGAGTGAGTGAGTGAGTGAGTGAGTGAGTGAAGCGAGTGAGTGAGCAAGTGAGCAAGTGAGCGAGTGAGTGAGTGAGTGAGCGAGTGAGCGAGTGAATGAGTGAGTGAGCAAGTGAGTGAGCAAGTGTCTGAGTGAACGAGTGAGTGAGTAAGTAAGGTGTAAGTAAGTGAGTGAGTAAGTGTGTAAGTAAATAAGTAAGTAAGTAAGAAAATAAGTAAGTAAGCGAGTGATTGAGAGATTTCGAGATTAGGAGATTGAGAAAGCATGTTGGATCACTCGAGGTGGGAAAGTGACTGCCTGCTGGATTATCATATTTTCGAGTTCTAAATCCTCTTCCTCTCCGCCTTTTCTCATGTTTTTTTCTTCTTCCTTTTCTTCTTCTATTATTCTTGCTCACGTATTCCATTCACTCTTATTCTCTTCTCCTCGTCAATTTCTTTTCCCTTTTTCTTCTCTACTTTTACTCAATTTTCTGCTTTTCCTTCCACTCTCAGTCTCCCCCCCCGCCACTTTTATTTTATTTCCCCTTTATCTTTGATTCTCATTTTCCTCCATTTCCACTTTCGCCTTCACTTCCAAACTCCCATTCATCTCTTGCCCCAGTTCTAGATCCAGCTCTCACCGTCGCATGCACCTCTAACACCACTTCCACTTCCATTCTAGGTACAACTCCACCTCCACTTCCAGCTCTAGCTCCTTCTCCATTTCAACTTCTATTTCTACTTCCAGCTATAGCACCACCTCCATTCCCACTTCTATTTCCACTACCACTCCAAATTCCAACTCCATTTCCACCTACAACTCCCCTTCCACTTCTATTTGCACCTCCTCTCTCACTTCAAGCTACTCCACCACCTCAACCACCTCCACATCATCCACATCCACCTCCTCCTCGTCCATTCTTCCTCCCTCTCTCTCTCTTCCCCCCTTCCCCCCTTTCCCCTCTTCCCCCTCCCCCTTTTCTCCCACCACCTCCCCCTTCTCCCTCCCCTCTTCCCCTTCCCCCTTCCCCTCCTCTCTCCCTCTCCCCTCTCCCCCTTTCTCCCACCTTCTCCCTCTCCCCCTCCCCCTCTTTCTCCCTCCTCTCTCCCTTTTCCCCCCTCCCTCTCTCCCTCTCCCCCTCCCTCCTTCCTCCCACCTCTCTCCTCTCCCCCCTCCCCCTTTTCTCCCTACCCCTCTCCCTCTTCCCCTTCCCCTCCCCCCCCCCTTTCCCACACATAAGCGCAAGACCAGAGCAACAATCAGAATAAACAATCAATGCATTTCTCATTTCCCTCGTCACGCCACCCCATAAAACCAAGATCATGCAACATCATGCAACAATGCCGTGAAATATTCCTGGTCTATCGAATTCCCGCGCAAGTCGGATTCGGCTTCGGTTCGGCGCGTTTCCAACCTGTTCGTTTCCTATTCATTTAGCGTATTTTTTATTATTATTATTATTCATTCTCTCTGGCCATTTCTTTCCATTTTACTCTATATACTATATATCTTAATATAATAGTTTTAAGCGTTGCAATTCTTTAGTTATTTGAACTATATTTTGCATCATGGACTCTGGCGCTACATCGAAGCCGACACACGGAATCAAAAAGTAAATAAAATAAATGAAGAAATGGAAAAAGAAAAGAACCGGAACTCAAAAAATAAATAAATAAATAACTGGCACACCGAAACCAAAATAGAATTAGACCCGTTTTGCATCATAATACTCTCGCCACAAAAAAACCTATTCCACCGACTCGCCCACTCTCCCTTCTTCTTCCAGCAACTCGACTTTTCTTCCTCCCTTCTTCCGTTCAGTTCACCATTTCACAAAATTCATATACAACCACGAAAGAGTTTTCAAAAGGAATTCCCTATTACTAAAAAAAATGACAAATCACGTATACAGTACATTTTATCAAGCACTATATCCTTATCGTTTCGCATTATCAGCACCTACTGTATTCCCCAGCTGTATGGTGTATAATTCCCCATGTGCTACCTTCGCTGTATTATTATCTCCTGATGTACACTTTATACGTGATTTCGTGTTCTTGTTCAACTGTCCTACAAAAGGCCTTTATATAATAGCGGTGTTCTGTAATACAGCGTTCTCTTGGCCTCCTTCTGTTGCTAATAAATGTAGTAATTAACAAATGTATTAACTATGAAATTTCGCTTTTTTATATATATCTAGGCTTTATTTCTCGTTCTTTCCTTCTTTCTCTCCTTCTCTTTATCTTTCACCTTGCTTGTTCAATGATCTCTCTATTCCCACTCTCTTTCTCGTTTCTTTTTCAGTTGCCATTTCCTTTGTTTCCCCTCTCTTTCTCCCTCACTTCCTCTATAGTCTGTGTCTCTCTTACCTTTCGCTATCACATTTTCCCCTCTATTTCTTCAAAATTAACCTGTCCATCACCTCTCGATCCCCTACATTATTTCCATATAAATACATAAATATAAATATAAATATTACATTTACTCATAGAAAAGTAGAGAAATATATGAATATTAATAGACAAAAAATATTACATTTACTCATAGAAATACAGAAAAATAGATAAATATATAAACAGATATATAGATACAGACATACAACAAACAGACAGATAGATAGAGACAAACAAACAAACAAAACACTCTACACAACAATACAAATAAAAAACAAACAATGCACACACAAAAAAAAACAAATACAAATGTGCCTGCGAACGTTCCACAGGCAGCCGCCCAGCCCCGTTCGGCCAGGCAAAGCGGAGGGAGAGGGACCAAAGCAGACGAAAAAAGCACGGGCGCCTTACCCACAGCGGCCGCAGCAACACGCCCCACAGCTCTGTCTCGTCCGGGCCTCTGCAGGAGAAAAGAAAGGGGAAAGAAAGTGTTAAGAAAACGCTGGGGAGGAAAGAGAGTCTTTGTGTATTGTATGTGTCCGGGCTGCGAGCATCGTGGTACGTTCATATACGCACATACACGCACGCGGGGGTATTCTCTCTCTTCCTCGCGTTCTCGTTCTCTTGTTCTCTCTCTCTCTCGTTCTCGTTCTCTCACTCACTCTCGAACACACTCTTTAACTCATTCACACACACCACACTCACATAACACACACACACACACACACACACACACACGCACACACACACACACACACAAACACATACATAACCACACAAACACACATACATATACATAACACACACACACAAACACACACACAAACACACACACACACACACAAACACACACACACACACACACACATACATAAACACACATACACACAAGCACACACACACAACACACTCCCTCACCACTCCACGCACACCACAAACACACTCCCTCACCCCTCCCCTCCATCCCCTCCCACATACACACACACACTCCCTCACCCCTCCCCTCCCATCCCCTCCCACATACACACAACACACTCCCTCACCCCTCCCCCTTCCACACACACTCCCACCCCCCCTCCACACAAAACATTCATCCAAAGCCCGGCCCCATATTCGAAACATCACACAACACCGAACTAATAAATTTATCAACTTTCCCAATATTCTCCGCCTCCCCCCCGCCCGCCCCCCCCTTTCACACAACAGCGCAAAACTAACCGACCAATAACTGGGGGCCTTATTTGCATACTCATCTCAACGAGTCGTTATCTATTCATCATCCTTTTTAATTCATCATCCTTTATTATTCATCACATTATTTATAATTATTTATTCATCACATTATTTATCATTATTATTCATCATTATTATCATTATCATTCATCACATTATTATCATTATTCATGCACCACATTACTTATCATCTATCCCTTACGTATTCATCACATTTCCACTTGTAGTTATTCATCACATTACTCATTCTTATTGATTCACCACATCTCTCCTCCCTTATCTATTCATCACATCGCTCTCCCTTACTTATTCATCAAATTACTCATTTCTAAAACGTCCTGATTCTTCTATTACACCTAATAATTCATCTCATACTCATAATCATTTCTTCACCTCATTACTCATCTCAAAAGATTCGTGGGCTCATCGCAAGTTGGCTGATTGAAGGTGAGAGGGGGGGGGGGTGGAAACGAGGGGGGGTAAGAGGCAAAGAGATAACGGGGGGGGGAGTTACAGGTGGGGGGGGATGGGGGAGGGGGAAAGGGGTAAAAATGGCGGTAGGATGAAAGGAGAGGGGGGGAGGGTAGTAGTAGTGAAGGGGGGGATAGGAGAGTGCTGAATGGGGGGGGGGAGGGGTGAAGGTAGGCGGATAAAGTAGGTAGCAGGGTGAGGTAGGGGAAAGCGAAGGGGTATTATTAGGTTTATGAGGTAATGGGGTGAGGGTGGTGAGGGAGGAGGAGGAGGGTGATGGAGGGGAAGGGGGGGGTGATAACGCGAGGTGTAGCAGGGTCGTCGTTCCTATTAAAGTTTCCAGTATAGCATTTTTCTCTTTAATATCATAATCACGAATTCAATACTTTTAATATCAGCGTTTTCCTAAAATCCACAAAAAAACTATCAAAATCTTGGTTCTTCGTTCACAAAACTACAATATCACAACCAGCCAAATTATTGTTTATCGTCACCCTTATTGTAGTCATTATCACTATCACGTATTTTTACAATATTACTATCATCGTTACTGTTACTGCTACCATCGTCATTACCATCATCATCAACCTTCACAAATATTGTTTTCAATAAAGCAATATTTATCGCCATCATGCTCGTCATCGTCGTCACCTTCCTCATCATCACCATTACCACCATCACCATCATTATCATCACCACTACCACCATTATCACCACATCACCATCCTCATCCTCATCACCACTATCACCACTACCACCATCATTATCATCACCATCCTCATCATCACAACGACCACCATTATCATAACATAACCATCACCATCATAGTCACCACCACCACCATCATCATTACCACCACTTTTTTCAATAATACAACCAAACCATCATATGTTATAACCATCATCACCATCGCCACCACAGTTACCGCAATCATCACACCAAACACACACAAAAAAGAAAAAAAAGGAAAAAAAAGAAAGAAAGAAAAGAGAAAAAAAAAAACGAAAATTAACCCGAATTAACATGCTTTAATCGCCAACTAATCAACGAAATCCAACAACTTCCGCACACCCACGGCATACATACATAAATAAATAAATAAATACACAAAGAACGAAAGAAAAATGACCAAAGACCATTTCCTCTTCCTCATTTCGAAAACACTTCCTCAAAATAGTTCTCCCAAAACACCAACAAAGAAGAAATAAAAATAAAAACGAAAAAAAATAAGTAAAATAGCATAAAACGGAAAGTGAAATACAATAAACCGGAAAGTGAAATACAATAAACCGGAAAGGAAAATAAAACAAAACGGAGAGTAAAATAAAATAAAACGTAAAGTAAAATAACATAAAACGGAAAAGGTAAAATAAAATATAAGGGAAAGTAAAACAAAATAAAACAAAGTAAAATAAAATATAAGGGAAAGTAAAATAAAATAAAACAAAAAGTAAAATAAAACAAAACGAAAAAAGAACTTAAAAAAACGAAGACTAAAACGGAAAACTTGCGGGCGCTGTTCCACCAAGAGCAGAAACAGACACGAATACTTCAAAGAGTTTGCTCGACAAAGAGGATCGGAGAAGCGCCAGTTCCGGATGCTGTCGTGTGTGTGTGTGTGTGTGTGTGTGTGTGTGTGTGTGTGTGTGTGTGTGTGTGTGTGTGTGTGTGTGTGTGTGTGTGTGTGTGTGGTGTGTGTGTGTGTGTGTGTGTGTGTGTGTGCGTGTGCGCGTGTGTGTGTGTGTGCGTGTGCGTGTGCGTGTGCGTGTGCGTGTGCGTGTGCGTGTGTGTGCGTGCGTGCGCGCGTGCGTGTGTGCGTGCGCGCGCGCGTGTGTGCGTGCGCGTGCGCGTGCGTGTGCGGGTGTGTGCACGAGAAAAAAATATATTGTTCTTGTTCCCATTGATTATGAAGTCATCACTGATTTAATCAATATTAATATCACCTCCATCATCATATCATCAAGACAACCCATCCATCTATATAATCTCATCTGCATATGTCTGCGTGTATCCATTCACATAAGTATGAATGAGTGAACGCACGCACGAACGAATGCACGTGCGTTCCCAGACCCCGCCTCCTCCGGCCCCGACTCGCAAAAGAAGAAGGAAAGAAAGCATTTGTTTGTGGGTTTCCCCCTGCAAACATCTCCTTCCGTTTCTCCTCACTCTCGACCCGACAGAGAAAGAGGGGGGAATAGAGTGAGGGAGGAAGGGGAGGGGGATAAGAGAAGGGGGAAGGGGAGGGGGATAAGAGGAAGGACGAATGGAGAGGGAGGAGTGGAGGGGGGAAGGGGGAGGGAGGAAAGGGGAGGAGATAGGGAAGGGAGAAAAGGGAGAGAGAATTCGAGAAAGGGGAGGGAGAAGAGGAAAAAAAAGAAAGAGAGAAGAGAGAGAGAGAGAGAGAGAGAGAGAGAGAGAAGAGAGAGAGAGAGAGAGAGAGAGAGAGAGAGAGAGAGAGAGAGAGAGAAGAGAAGAGAGAGAAGCGAAAGAGAGAGAGAGAGAAGCGAAGACAGAGAGAGAAGCGAAACAGAAAGAGAGAAAGAAAAGGAGAGAGAAGAGAAGCGAAGAAAGACCGAAAAAAAGAAAACAAACAAACAAACAGAAATACACACACAGAGAGACCAACCCCCCCCAAAAAAAAAAAAAAAAAAAAAAAAAAAAAAAAAAAAAAAACGCAAGAGAACCAATCCATCAAAGGGAAATTCCCCGAGTTGGATGGCTGGCGGTGCTGGGTCCTGGGCGAGAAGGCTTCGCGACCGCCTCGCGTCTCGGAGAATAACGGTTGCGAGGTCGAGGCCGCAGCGGTGTCATGTCAGCGGATATCGGTTGTCATCAGGCGGTGGTATGTCAGCGGTGTCATGTCAGCGGTGGTATGTCAGCGGTGTCATGTCATTGTCATGCGGGTCATGTCATCGGTGCTTCAATGGTGTCATGTCATCATGTCATCGGTGTCTTCTTCGGGGATTCGCCTTTGTAAAGTCTTGTGTTTATCGTCTTTTTTTCCATTTCCTCTCCATTGTTTTTAATCTCATGCGATTTATCTTCCATTCTTTTTTTAACCTCCATTTTTTTTCCTTTTTGATCTTCTTCTTCTTGTCATCCACAGAGGCACACTTTCGTAACCTTCCTCTTGCGTTTTTCCATCTTTCCTCTTCTCCTTCCCCCATCCTTCTCCTCCTCCCCATTCCCTCCCATCTTTTTTATCTTTTTTCCACTCCCTTTCCCCCTCCCTTCCTCCTCTCTCTTCCTTTACTCCCCTTTCCCTTTCTCTCACACCCTCCACCACAAACCCTATAATTCCCTCCTCTCCTCTCCCCCCCTCATCTCCTTTTCCTTCTAACCCTACCCCTATCCTCCTCCCCTCCTCTTCCTCTCTCCCCCCCCTTCTCCTCTCCTCCCCCCCCCCTCTCCCTCGTCCTCCACCACTCTTTCTCTTCCTCCTCCCCCTCCTCCTCTTCTCGTCCTCCCCCTCGTCCTCCCTCCTCCCCCCCCCTCCCTCCCCCTCTCCCTCCACCCCCTCCTTCCTCCTCACCCTCCCTTCCTCCTCCCCTCCCCTCCCTCCTTTTTCCTCCCCCTTCCCCCCTCTCCCTCCACCTCCCCCTTCCCCTTTCCTCCCTTAACCTCCTCCTCTTCCTCCTCGAGAGCCGCCCTTCCCCGCCCTGACGTATCTCGCGCATCAACGCCTCTCGGACTTCTCTTAAAAGACTGACACACGTAAACAATGCCATTACCTCGCGTCTCGTTTCCTCTTTGTCTCCTTTCCCTGTCTTCCTCATCTTTTTTCCTCCCTTTTTTTAAAGTGTTATTCTCTCGCTTATATTCTTCTTTATCTCTCCTTGCCCTTTTCTCTTTTCTTCTCTTCTCCTTCCCTGTCTTTCTTCTCTTTTCCTTCCCCTGTCTTTCTTCTCTTTTCCTTCCCTGTTTTCTTCTCTTTTCCTTCCCTGGTCTTTCTTCTCTTTTCCTTCCCTGTCTTTCTTCTCTTTTTCTTCCCTGTCTTCCTCATTTTCTTCTCCCTTTTATAAAGTGTTATCCTCTCGCTTAAATTCTTCTCCTTTATCTCTCCTTGCCCCCGGTTTTCTCCTTTCTTCTCTTTTTCTTCCCTGTCTTTCTTTTCTTTTCCTTCCCTGTCTTCCTCATCTTTTTTCTCTCCTTTTTAAGTGTTATTTTCTCGCTTATATTCTTCTACTTTATCTCTCCTTACCCCTAGTTTTCTCGTTTCTTTTCTTCTCCATCCCTGTCTTTCTATCTTTTTTCTCTCCTTTTAAAGTGTTATTTTCTCGCTTATATTCTTCTCCTTTATCTCTCCTTACCCCTAGTTTTCTCGTTTCTTTTCTTCTCCATCCCCTTCTTCCTTTTCTTTCTCATTCTCGATGCGAATGTTTTTTTTATTCTCTTAATTATTTATTTCTCTTATATTCATTCTCTAATCCAGTATCTTCTTCCTATATTTTCTTTTCTTCCTTTCTTTATATCATCAATCCTTCTCTTTTCCCCCCTTCCTCTTTCCTGTTTCTATCCCTTCTCCTCCTTTCCTTCTTTTCACTCTATCCTTCACTCCTTTCCCTCTCCCCTATCCTTAGTTCTCCTCTTCTTTCCTCTCCCTTACATCTATATTCTTCCTCTCTCCTCCTCCTCCTTCCTCTCCCTCTCCCTCTCCCTCCTCCTTACATTCATTCCCCTCATGTCTCCGAATTCTTCCTCTCTACCCACTCCCTCCTTTACACATATTCCTCCCTCTCTTCCTCCTTCCCTCTATTTCCCTTTCCACAGTCTCTATCTACCTTCCCCTCTCATCTCTAATTCCTTCCCTTCTTCTCCCCTCTCCCCCTCCCGTCACCAACTCCCTCTCCCTCCTTCCCTCCCTCCACCAACTCCCTCTCCCTCCTTCCCTCCTTTTACCATCTCCTCTCCCTCCTTCCCTCCCTCCCACCAAATCCCACTCCCCTCGTCCCCCTGCCTCCCCCGCCAACTCCTCGTCCCTCCCTTCCCCCTGCCTCCCTTCACCAACTCCCTCTCCCTCTCCCCTCCCTCCCTCCCTCTCCCCCCTCCATCAACCTTCTCCCTCGAGACGTGAAGCTGAAACACCCGACATAACAAGACATGACAGGAGAGCGGGACACACTTTGTTCATTTTGTTCACTTTGTTCAGCAACAAAACGAGGAAAATGAGGTTAATAGACGTAATGCGCAAGGGCACAGGGGGAGGAGGGAGGAATTAGGGAGAGGGAGAGAGGAAGGGAGAGGGGGAGAAAGAACGAGAAAGAGAAAGAGGGAGGGAGGGAGGAATTAGGGAGAGGGAGGGAAAGAGAGGAAGGGAGGGGAGAGAGAGAGAGAGAGAGAGAGAAGAGAGAGAGAGAGAGAGAGAGAGAGAGAGAGAGAGAGAGAGAGAGAGAGAGAGAGAGAGAGAGAGAGAGAGAGAGAGAGAAAGAGAGAGGATAGGAATGAAAGAGGAAGACGGGAAGCGAGGAAGTCGGAGAAAAAGAAAAAAGAAAGAGAAGGAAGATAAAAAGAGAAGAAAGACAGAAGGGGAACGAAAGAAGCGAGGGAGGTATAAAACATAACGAGAGAGAAAGAGAACCAGAGACAGAAAAAAGAGCAACAATGTAATAAAAGAAAATTCAAAATTCTCTCCTCCCTTCCAATAATATCAGTATCCGCTTTGACGAGATTAAAACACCAAAATCTACCATTGCGCTGAAATACCTCCCATTTGGCCTCGATCACTTGTTCGAATCCAATCCCCGAGGCTTCGAATAGAGTTTACATGTTCGAATCCATTCCCCCGAAGCTTCGAATTGAGTCATACGTTCGGATCCATTCCCCGAGACTTCGAATCGCATAACCCGCGGAATTTGTTCTTTTTTTCTTCTTCTTTTAAATATGATATATAACCCGCCTTTCTCTCCTCGCGGATCTCGGCTCATCTAAAGAGGCCATTACTTCTATGGGCTTAATCTCACACGGCCGTGATGCAAACCAACCCCCAGAGCCATACGTTCTTTCTCACTTTTTCTTATTTACATCTGCCTCTGAGAACTTGTACTGGGAACGATCAAGTAGAAGGGAACTTCACGAACTTCTGGATTCTTCCATGAGTCCCTCCCTCCTCCCCTCCTCCGCACTACTTCCCCCCCTCTCCTTCCTCTTCTCTCTCTACACCTCTTAATTCTCCTTCCCCCACCACTGTCTATCCTTCCTTCTACCTTCCCTTCGATTTCCTTCTCTTTTCTTTACCTCTCCCTCCTTCCTCTCTTCTCTCTCCTCTTCTTTACCCTTCCTTCCTTCTCTCTCCTCTTTACCCTCCCTCCTTCCTCTCTCTCCTTCTCTTCCCTTTTCCTCCCTAATTTCTCCCACCTTCCCTTTCCCTCCTTCCTCTTCCCTTCCTACTTCCTCTTCCCCCTCCTTCCCTCCTCCCCCTCTCCCTCTCCCCACCTTCCCCTCCTCCCTCTCCCTCCTCGCTTTGCAACCTCCCCCCCAAAAAAAAAAAAAAAAAAAACCAACTTCCCCCCCCCCTTCCTTGCAATTTTCTGAGATAGCCTTAATCTAGTCCTTTGCAACCTAGACCTCCACTCTATCCCGCCGCCTTAAGCCCCCCCCCTCCCATCCACTCTCCATCCTCCCTCCCCTTCCCCCTCCTCTTCTCCCTCTCGCTCATATGAAGATGGGCGAGAGGGATGAACTTGAGGGGAAAGGAGGAGGGAGGGAGGAAAAGGAGGAAGGACTGGGGAGAGAAAGAGGGAAAGCGGGAGAGAGGGAGGAAGGGAGAGAAAAAAAGAGGGGGTGAATGGAGGGAGGAAGAGGAGATATTGGAAGGAAGGAAATGAGAAGAGAGAAAGAGAGGGGAAGAGTGAGAGAAGGAGGGAGGGAGAGGGAATAGAGAGAGAAGAGACAGATAAAGAAAAAAAAAGAAAAGTGAGAGAAAAGAAGAAAACGAAGAAAAAAACAAGAACAGTAAACAGAAAAAAAAAACACCGAAACCAAAAACCAAAACCAAACCGACAAAGAAGCAAACCACCCGACAATCCGACAAACCGACAAACCGACCAACCAACCGACAAACCGACCAACCAACCGACAAACCGACCGACCGCCGACCAACACCATCAAGCACACCACAGGGGAAGGGCGAGGCGTGTGAGGGAGCGAGTCCACCACCGCCACCGTTTATGTAATCATTCCGAGCGTTATTGTGCGAAGCAGAGCAGGACCGTTCTCCTCCTCCCCCTCCCCCCTCCTCTCTCCTTCCCAGGGTCAAGGGTCATCTTCCCCTTCTACTCTTCCCGTCTCCTTCGCTTCTGTCCTTTTGTTGGGCTTCTTAAGAAAGAAAGAGAGATGGAAAGGGAGAGGGAGAGTGAGACGAAAAGGATAGGGGGAAGAGGGAGAGGGAGAGGGAGAGGGAGAGAGAGAGAGAGAGAGAGAGAGAGAGAGAGAGAGAGAGAGAGAGAGAGAGAGAGAGAGAGAGAGAGAGAGAGAGAGAGAGAGAGAGAGAGAGAGAGAGAGAGAGAGAGAGAGAGAGAGAGAGAGAGAGAGAAGAGAGAC
Organism: Penaeus vannamei; assembly: GCF_003789085.1. NCBI lineage: Eukaryota > Metazoa > Arthropoda > Malacostraca > Decapoda > Penaeidae > Penaeus > Penaeus vannamei. Next base: position 152,135 of record NW_020872925.1, read on the forward strand.
AGAAGAAGAGAAGAGAAGAGAAAGAGAGAAAAATAAAAAACGCGCATTGAAAAAAAAAAAACTACACAGCCAATCAACTTTCAATAACCATCACGAGGTCAACACTACCCAAAACGACCGGATCGACCAGGAGTCTTCCCAACCCAGTCACTTCCCACCCTTAACGACCGCACCACCCGCACGACCTCGTCACCAGCGGCCGGTTTTCACGCCACACCCCCCACCACCCCCACCCCCCTTTCCACACCCCACCCCACCCCACCCCACTCCCACCCACCCCATTGCTCCACCCCCCTACCCCACACCCCATTACCCCTCCCCATTGCCTCCACCCCCATCCCCATCCCATTACCCCCAACTCCCCACCCCAACCCCACCCCCCTTCCACACCCCATTGCCCCCATCCCCACCCCACCCACCCCCACCCCTTCCACACCCCATTGCCCCCCACCCCACCCCACCCGCAGACGCCTTGCAACTCCGGTCGCAAAGGAGCGATCGAGAGCCATTGAACCGAAGCGGAAATCCTCCCTCGGGTCATGATGGCGTCTCGAGGGCCTCTCTTGACCTGACCTAACGCGGAGAGAATTGCGAAAAACCACGGGCGGGGAGGGAACACGCGATAAAGAGAAGAAGGAATAGGGAAGAGGAGGGGAAGAACCTGCTTCGTTATTTTATACTCGCGTTCTTGCTTGATCTGTTTTCTTTCTTTTTTCTTTTCTTTCCTTCTTTTGGTTGTCGGTGTTCCCCGTTTGCCATCTGTCCCTTCTCTTCCTTGGAGCTTATCCCTGCGTCTCTTCTATTCTTATTCCGTTCTGCATCTTTGTTCTTTCTTTTGCTTTTGCTCTCTCTTTCTCTCCCTCCCCCCTCCCTCTGTTGTGTGTGTGTGTCTCCCCTCCTCTCGTTCTATCTTTCTTTATTCTTCCACTCTTTAACCCACTTCCGCCTTTACTCTCTCCTCCTCTCCCATTTCCTTTCTCCTACTCTTTCTGAACCTCCCCCTATCCATTTATCGCTACCTCCTCCTCTCCCTCCTTTCTTTCCCCTTTCCTATCCCTCACTCCATCTCCATCCCTCTCCTCTCCATTCACCCCTCTTCTCCTCTTCCCTCCCTCTCCTTCCTTTTCTTCTCCCTCTCCATTCCCCCTTCTCCTCTTCCTCCTCTCCCTCACTCTACCTCCATCCCTCTCCCTCTCCATTCACCCCTCATCCCCTCATCCTCCTCACTCATCACCATCCTCTCCTCTCTTCCTCTTCCCCCATCCCTACTTCCTTCCCCTCCCCCTCCCCCCACCTACACCCTAACGAAAATCCAATTCTTACGCAGCCCGGCATATTTCCAACGCACCCCCTTAAAAAAAATAAAAACAAGATAAATAACAAATGAAATAAAAAATAAAAAGGCGATAATACCATGAAATATAACACAGCGCGCGGAATCCCTGGCTGCCGTTGGTCTTGCTATAAAATCCATACTGATGAAGGAGAATGGTACGTAAGTTCTTAATTTCTTGTGAATGTGTGTTTGCCTTTTTTTTTACATTGCTCTCTTTTCTGTGGAGGTGTTAGGGAGAAAAGGGAGAGGGAGGAGGGAAGGAAAGAGAGAGAGAAATAGAGGGATGGAGGGAAAGAGAGAGAGGGAGAGAAGGTGGGAGGGAGAGAGAGGGAGAGAAAGGAGGGAGGGAGGGAGGGAGGGAAAGGAGAAGAGAGAGAGAGAAAGAGAGAGAGAGAGAGAGAGAGAGAGAGAGAGAGAGAGAGAGAGAGAGAGAGAGAGAGAGAGAGAGAGAGAGAGAGAGAGAGAGAGAGACGAGAACGAGAGAGGGAGAGAACGGAACGAGAGAGAGACGAGAAAAAAAGAAAAAATAATAAATCTCCACCAAAAATCTCCCCGACCTTGAAAGAAAGAAAGAAAGAAAACACACACACGAAAAGAGAAAAGAAGACACGCCAAAACGGAAGAAGAACGAGCGAAAAAATGACGCAGCCAATGAGACAAAAAATAAATAAATGAATAAAACGCGATAAAGAGGGGAAAAAAACTTTATTCCGTCTATACGAATATATCCATTATTCCACCGGCCAGCTCAGCCCGACAGCAGAGCCACTCGAAGGGAAAGCTTGGTCAGCAAAACAAAACCACGAGACTGTAAGAGGGAAGCAGCAGCAGCAGAGATGAGTCAGCAGAACCGCAACTCAGCCGAAACAGGAGTCAGCAGGAGCAGTTGCAGACGCGAAAGTCAGCATTTAAGAGTATGTCAGTTAGTATATGTCACGAGAGTCAGCATTTAAGAGTCTGTCAGTTAGTATCATGTCGCGAGAGTCAGAGAGTGTCAGCAGAGTTTTAAGAGTCTGTCAGTTAGTATTTGTCGCGAGAGTCAGCATTTATAGCTAGTCATGTCGCGAGAGTCAGCATTTATAGTGTCAGTCAGTTTTATGTAAGTCAGAAAAGGGCGCATCGGCACAATAAGAAGGAAGCAGCTGAGTCGTGGACCAGCAGAAGCGGTGCAAAGAACGTGTGCCAGCGGAAGTGTAAGCAGGGCGGTCGCTCAGCAGGGACAGCGGCGGGACGTCGTTAGAGCGCGTGTCGCCACAATAATTCAACGGCATAGTCGCTCAGCAAGGACCGCGGCAGCTAAGCGCGTGTCCCAGCGGCGGAATAGTTGAGCACCATCGCGGATCAGTAGGTGAAGCAGGAATCAGCAGGTGAAACAGGAATCGGGAGAAATAGGAATCGGCAGGTAAAACGGGAATCAGCAGGTGAAACAGGAATCGGCAGGAGATCAGCAGAAGAAACGGAATCAGCAGGTGAAGGATCGACAGAAGAACAGGAATCAGCAGGAGAAACAGGAATCGGCAGAAGAAACAGGAATCAGCAGGTGAAACAGGAATCGGCAGCATCAACAGGATATCCCAAGAGCGTGTGACGGCAATAACCCAAATCAGCAGGGCGTCAAGAGAGCCTTCGACAGCGGCAGCAGAAGCCAACAGAATCCAGCAAAAGCGCGAATCAGCAGGAAAAGCAGGAGTCATCGGCATCGCGAGTCAACAGGGTGTCCCAAAAAGCGCATGACGGCAATAATCCCCGCCAGCAGAGCGTCGTGAGAGCAGAAGCGCGAATCAGCAGGAGGAAGGAATAACCAGCAGCGTCGCGAATCAGCAGTCGCGAATCAGCAGCAGAAGGAAGGAACAACCAGCAGCGTCGTCGCGAATCAGCAAGCTCGTCAGTCAGCAGACGGCGCCCCTTGACCTCCGTGACCTTGGGCGATGAAGTGACCACGGCGGCGTGACGAAGCCGCGTCTTCGGGCCGTCACCCCCCCCCCCATTATCCCCGCCATAGCTCCCCATTTATCCGCCCTTCTTCTCTCTCTTTGTACTACATTTTGCATTCTTCTTGTATCCTTGTATTTGTTTCTGTCTTGTTATTCACAAACTTCCATTTTTTCCTACATACAAGTTCCATACATCCCTTCCATACAAATTCTAAACATACTTTTTCCCAAATTTTCCATTTCCTATATTTCCACATACAAATTCTAAACATACCTTTTCCCCCCCAAATCTTCCACTTCCTTTCATTTCCACTGTAATTCTCGCATTCTTCCATACCTCTTTTCCTCACGGCATCCTCCTTCCCCTCATCTCCCGCCCCCAGACCCCGCTCTCGCTCTCGCTCCCGTGGCCGACGCCGAAGCAGCCTCGCGTGAACACCTTTTGAACGCAGACTTTTTTTTTAATGGTCTTTTTGCTGTCAGTCTCCCTTTGTCATTTCGTTTCTGCGTCTGTATTTATTGTATATTTGTACAACTTATACGGACTTGTAAGTTGGTTGTAAGTGTTAAAAGTGTAAGTGTGGAAGTAAGTGGAAGCGGAAGTGGATGTGGAAAAATGTGGAAGTGTGTGTGTGTGTGTGTGTGTGTGTGTGTGTGTGTGTGTGTGTGTGTGTGTGTGTGTGTGTGTGTGTGTGTGTGTGTGTGTGTGTGTGAGTGTGTGTGTGTGAGTGTGTGAGTGAGTGAGTGAGTGAGTGAGTGAGTGAGTGAGTGAGTGTGAGAGTGAGTGAGTGAGTGAGTTGAGTGACTGAGTGAGTCTGTGTGAATGCGTATGTGTGTGTGCGCGTCTGCGTTTCCGTGTGCGTATACACGTATGTATGGCCGTTTGCGTGTGCGTGTGCGAGTGGTGTGTGCACCTATCTCGTCTACAAACAGGCGCACACCTTCACGGCCATATTGCACAGGTCTACGTCCTCGGCAGAAGAGCATGAACAATCCACTTCATCACAAACCAAACGAGAATGTTCAAAAAGAAAAAGAAAAAATCCAAAACCACCTCATCATCCTTTGCAACCGGACTTGCAATCTCCCAAATATAATGTCATCCCCTCTCCCCCCCTCCCCTCCCGCAACCCCATTCCTCCTACCCCCCACCCCCACCCCCACCGTCAACCATCTCCCCACTCCTACCCTCCCCCGACCCCACACTCCCACACACCTCCTACCCCCCCTTCCCCATACCCATTCCTCCTACTCCCAAATCCCCACCCCTCCCCACCCATTCCCCTACCCCAACCCCCCATTCCCCCTACCCCCACCACACCCCCTACACCCACCCTTCCCCCAAATCCTGCAAACCACGACTCCCGATTCCTCGATCACCCCCCCAAAAAAAAAAAAAAAAAAAAAAAAAAAACTCCAGCCCTTGCAACGTTGCAGAGAGACAGAGAGACAGACACACAGACACACACACACACTCACACAGATCCTTGCAGAGCGCGATCGCAAGACGGTGGCAGCTCTCCAGGCCGAGTTGCAAGGCGATGGCAACCTTCCAGATACTCGTACATAAGGGGAGGGGGAGGGGGAGGGGGTTGGGGGAGGGTCTTCGCTAATAAATTTTTCGGCTAATAAAGTCGTAGTAAAAGCGAGAGATGGAGGACCAAGATCGCTTAAGGGGAGGGGGGAGGGAGGGAAGGGAAGGGGGGGGGACGGGAAGGGAAAGAGGGAGAGGGAGAAGGAGAGGGGGAGGGAGGAGGAGAGGGGGAGGGAGGAGAGGGGAAAGGGAAAGAGGGAGAGGAGAGGGAGAAGGAGAGGGGGAGGGTAAGGAGAGGGAGGGGTGAAGGAGGGGGATGTGATGGGATGGGATTGCAGGGGGGAGGAAGAGGACGAGGGGAGAAGGAGGAGGAAGAGAGAGGATAACTGGGAGAGGGGAGGAGTAGGGGGTGAGACGAAATGAAATGGGGAGGGGAGGAGGAGGGGATGGGATTGGGGAGGGAGGGAAGGGACGAAGCAAATCTGTGAAGGGAGGGAGGGAGGAAGGGAGAGAGGCAAAGTAAGGATAGGAGAAAAAAGGAATTAGGGGGAAACGAGGGCAAACTGGGGTAAAGAGGGGAAGAACAGCGAAAGAAAGAGGCAAATGGAGGAGAGGGGAATAAGAGCGAGAAGAGGGGCACAAAGCGAAAGTTGGGGAGAGGCAAGGGGCGAAATGTAAGGTAGAGGATACAGCAAGTTTTTTTTTTTTTTTTTTTTTTTTTTTTTTTGATTGCCGAAAATAATATCAATCACTGTCACAATGCTACTGCTTCTATTAATAACTACCGCTACATCAAAACCAGCATCAGATACTATTACTATTTATAAGCATCTTTATTAATATCATTATTATGATCATTCTTATCATTATTATTATCAACAATATCATCATTATTACATTTTATCCTCATCATTTGCTCTTATAATCATCATCACTAGGTCATTATCATCATTATCATTATTGTTATCGTCTTCATTATCATCATATCATCATCCTTATCATCGTCATCGTCATCGCCATCATCCTCAAAATCTTCATCACCATCACCAACAACACCATCACCAACACCAACACCATCACCAACACCACCATCACCATCACCACCATCATTCATCATCATCATCATCATCATCATCATCATCATCATCACACATCTCCATCATCATCATCTCATCATCACTATTCACACACTGCCATTGTATATTACTAGCATTTGAACCCCCGAATGACCAAGACCCGCACAACATCCCCTTCGTTAGAAACCACAGGCAAATATGAACCCCGTCGTTTGAACCCCCAGTTCACAATCCCCCCTCCAACCTCTTCGTTAGAACCCACAAACCACAGAACCCTTCAACCTCTTCGTCTTAGCTGTCGATATCAACCCGAATAAAACCGTTTCGTTTGAACCCACGACTAAAAAGCACCCTTTCACCCTCCTTTCGTTAGAACGCCCACTAACAAACACTCCTTCTAACCTCCCCTTCGCACCCACGACTAACAAAACACCCCTTTCCAACCTCCCCTTCGTTTGAACCCACGACGAACAGAGCCCTTCCAGCCCTTCGTTAGAACGCCCACTAACCATTACCCTTCCCAGCTTCCCCTTCGTTAGAAACGCCCACTAAAAAACCCCTTCCAACCTCCCTTTCGTTCGCACCCACGACTAACAAAAAAACCGTCCCCAGACCTCCAACCCCAGAACGACAAACAACGCAACGAGGGAGCCGAGGGGAAGCGAGGGGAGCCGAGGGGAGATCGGTCGCGGGAAGGCCGCCCACACCTCGCATCCTCTCGGCCACCCACGGCGCCGGACACCACGCCCGCATGCCTTTGCTGGTGGGATGATGGGCGGTCGTGTGAAGGGGCGCCTTAGGTGCTTGGGCGAGGAGGGGGGGGGGGTGAGGAAGGGGAGAGGAGGGAGGAGGGGGGAGGGAAGGGGAGGAGGGGTGAGGGAAGGGGAGGAGGGTGGAATGAAAGGGAGGAGGTGGTGGAGGGAAGGGGAGAGAGGGCGGAGGGAAGAGGAGAAGGGGAGGAGGGAGTGGGGATGGCAGGAGGAGGAGGGAAGTTAGAGAGGGGATAGAGACAGCGAGGAAGGGAAGGGAGAGGCACAGGAGGGAGGAGATGAGGAGATGAGATGGGGAATGTAAAAGGAGGAGAGAGGAGGGATGTCGAAGAGAGAGAGAGAAGAAAGGAGAAACAATGCATGAAAGAAGACGATAACACGAAGACAAACCAGGCACACGAACGAGGAAGAGAGAAAGAGAGAGAGAAGAAAAGGACACAACGAACAAATACAACCCACCTCATCAACCCTTCCAATCCCACAAGACAAGCGCGGATTAAGGTAGAAGAAGCGAAGAAGAGATTACGGGAGTATAAGGAAAATCCACCTGAACCTCTTTCGGGGTCCGGATTTTTGCAGACGAATCGATGCTCTTCCTCCCCGGTTCTCACTCCGGTTCTCGGTTCCATCCGGTTCATCTCGGTTCCCTCGCGAGTTCTCATCCCGGTTTATCTCGGTTTCCATCCCGGTTCACCCCGGTTCCCATCGCGTTCTTACCCCCGGTTCACCTTGTTTCCCATCCTGCTTCTCATCCCGGTTCAGCTCCGTTCCTATCCCGGTTCCCATCTCGGTTCCCATCCCGCGGTTCTCCTCCAGATCCCGGATGGTCGAAGCGGCCCTAGTACCGGCGTCCATCACAGGCTCTCCCACCACCTGGGTTTCCACCTGCGACTCCGGTCCTCCTCGCCTCTTGCTCTCTCTCTCTCTCTCTCTCTCTCTCTCTCTCTCAATCTTGCTTTCTTGCTTGCTTTCTCCTTCCTTTCTCATTCTTTCTTTCTTGCTTGCTTTCTCCTTCCCTTTCTCATTCTTTCTTTCTCTCTTGCTTTCTCCTTCCCTTTTCTCATCTCTTTCTTTCT
>NW_020872925.1:162360-164860 GCF_003789085.1 Penaeus vannamei
AATAAAAAATATATATATATAAATGCGATATAATTCAACAGAGATACATACGAACATTAACATATGCATATGTACATATACACATGTATACATACACATAGACAGATAGAAAAAAATACACATACATAAATACACTGATACAAATATGTATCTATCACATACAGAATACAGTGAAAAAACACAATTAAAAGACATCTAATTTATACCAACAACACACGCAAACAACACCCAACACCACACGCAAACAGCACCCAACAACACCACACCGGGAACAGGACACCTAAAATCCCTAAATACCTAAAATCGGAAACCCTCACCCCCAAAAAAATAATAAATAAATAAATAAAACCTGGCCAAGACAACGGCCATCTTTAAGACGAACCCAAAATCTCAAGCCCTAAGAAGAGAACAGAGATAAGTGACGAACTCTATCTTCTCTCCCTCTCTCTCCCTCTCTACCTTGCCTTCTACTTCACCTCCTCTCCCTCCTCCCTCCTCCTCCTCCTCTCTTCCCCCTCTCCCTTCTCCCCCCTATTCTCTCCCTCTCTCCCCTTCTCCCTCCCCTTCTCCTCTCCTCTTTCTCTCTCCCTCCCCTCTCCCCTCTCCCCCCCTCCCCCTCCTCTCCCTCCTCCTTCTCCCTCCCCCTTCTTATCATATAACCTATCCCATTTTCATATTTACCATTTTTTTCCTTTTCCTCTTTTTATCATCCATTTCTTATCGTGTGGAAGAGCTCTCCCAACTTCTCACATTAACCCGGGTCGTCGAATTTAGCAACTGACATAAAAAAAATAATCTTGAAAAATTTCCTTTGACTTTATAGAGATCGATATAGCCTTCGAAGACGTTATTAAAAAAAAACTGTTCTCTCACTTTCTATCTAATTTTGTTTGTGTTTGTTTGAGTGTGTGTACGTATTTTTTTACTTGTGTTTTTTCCCTGTTTTTTTTTCTCTCTCTCTTTTTCCATATATGTTCGCGAGAATATGTACGTACGAACGAATAAGTGCATACAAAACACTGATAACTACGTACGGACGTACAATAAGTACATACAAATGAATATGTACGAACGAATAAGTACTTATGGACGATTAATAAGTAAGGACGAGCGAATAATAAGTACGAAAGAGCGAATAAGTACTTACGGACGAATAATAACTACGAACGAATAAGTACTTACGGACGAATAGTAAAGACGAACGAATAAGTACTTACGGACGAATAAGTACTTACGGACGAATAATAAGTAAAGACGAACGAATAACTACTTACGGACGAATAAGTAAGAACGAACGAATAAGTACTTTACGGACGAATAATAAGTACGCACGAACGAGTAATCAGGACACACGAAGGAAAAAGCACGTACGGACGAAAGACTAAGTACGCACGAACGAGTAACAAGTACGCACGAGGAGCATGCTTCAACCCGGGCCACGATCCTCGCCGGCGGGGGTTCGAGTCCTTATCGGAGAGGTTCAGTTACAGTCGCGTTGACTGAGGAGAGAGCGTGTGTGTGGACGTAAAGGTTTTTTTTTTCTTCTTCTTCTTCTTCTCTCTTTTCTTTCTTTCTTTCTTTCTTTCTTTCCTTCTTCTTCTCTCTCTCTCTCTCTCACTTCTCTCTCTTCTCTCTCACTTCCTCTCACTATACATAATGTGTATGTTATATATATATATATATATATATATATATATATATATATATATATATATATATATATATATATATATATATATATATATATATATATATTATGTATCTCCCTCTCCCTCTCCCCCCTTCCATCTCTCACTCTTTTGGTGCGCTTCGTATTTTTGAGCCTAAATGCGTGTGCATGTAAGAGCCTCTTGACCTCAAACAGAAGGTCATTTACTCGAGGCTTTGGCTGCTTGAGTATTTTCTTGAGGTTTCGGATTTCGCATTCAAAGTGTTCTTGTTCCTGTTCTTGCTTTTCTCTCCTTTTATTTCATCTCGCTTTTGGTTTTTTTTTCCCACGTTTTCCCTTTACGTCATCTTTTCGTTCTTCTATTTTTTTCTCTTCTTCTTATCTTCTTCCCGTTTAGTCTTTCTCCTTTTTTTTTCTCTCCTTCTTCTTCTTCTTCCTTTTTCTTTTTCTCTTTCTCTTTTTTCTTCTTCTTCTTCTTCTTCTTCTCCTCCTCCTCCTCCTCTTCCTCCTCCTCCTCCTTCTCCTTTCCTCTTCCCTCCTCAGTCTCTTCTAGTCATACACCCAAAAAATAAATTAATAAAAATAAAAATAATATCTACTACCAATTAATCGCCCAGACGACCGATCCCATCAAAAAATAAACAAACGAATAAAAAAAAAAATAATAATAATCAAAGGGTTCTCAGACCATTAGTAATAAAGGCCGAGAAGACGAGATAACGACTTCCAAGAAGGGGCCATCACCTCCTTCGTGACTTCACTTACTTCATGCTCATCATTTGCTTGAATAGTTCTGAATATCCTTTTCTCTTTCTATTTACTGTTTTTTTT
>NW_020872925.1:169860-172360 GCF_003789085.1 Penaeus vannamei
TACAAGTTATTATAACATAACAGCAACCGCAGAATTCAGACATTCTCACACACGCATCTCCAAATATAATTATTATATATTTGAGGATTGTGAATAATAGAGAAAGGTAAAGCCGCTGTACTGTCTGTCTGGAGTTGATTGAAGGTTAATTAATTACCAATTAAACACGTGAACTAGAATGTTAAGGTAGAATGTTGGTTTTCATATAGCTTTGTATCATATCATATCAAGTTATATCACATTACATTATGATACTGTTTAATGTTCAAGGATAATATATAATACAATGTAATATTATATTACATTACATTTTGTAATATCCTCATACAATCATATTATAATACTATGCTACTACTTTTTATACCCGATGGAGAAATCTAAAGAATATATAAGCAAGACCAATAGACAAATGCTTTTTTTAAGATAAGTCCATTAGATTTGGAAAAAGGGTTTTCTTATAGATTGGGAAATGGCTTTCTTGTAGATCAGGAAATAGAGGACGAAATATACATCATATCTACAAACAAACCGTGCTATAAACAGTGCTAAGACGCCCAGAGGAATAGATAAAGAATGTATCCGATATTGACCATAAAGTGAGAGAAGTAAAATACATCAACAGTGACAGTGACAGAGAAGTTAATACCAACAACACCAGGGAACATTTGTCATAGTGTCAGAGAGGGAGAAAAATAGAAGGTCAGGCAGAGAGAGAGAGAGAGAGAGGGAAGGAAGGGAAAGAGAAAGAGAGAGCAGACAGACAGACAAACAGACATACAGAAAGAGAAGGAGGGGTTACCATCTACTGGCCGGGCGTGGGACTGAACGCAGGTCCGCAAGATTGCTAGACCAGCACGTGAGAGAGAGAGAGAGAGAGAGAGAGAGAAGAGAGAGAGAGAGAGAGAGAGAGAGAGAGAGAGAGAGAGAGAGAGAGAGAGAGGAGAGAGAGAGAGAGAGAGAGAGAGAGAGAGGAGAGACAGGCAGACAGACAGAAAGAGGGAGAAAAGAGAGAGAGAGAAAAGAGAAAGAGGGAGGGAGAGAGAGAGAGAAAGGGAAAGAGAAAGAGAGAGAGACGGACAGACAGAAAGAGAAGGAGAAAGAGAGAGAGAGAGAGAGAGAGAAAGGCAGAGGAAGAGATCCAGTTAAAGAGCATAGGGGGACAGATACATAAGAAGAGTAAAACAGACAATCAGACAAGTAGACACACACACAGAGGGACATAGAAAGAGAGAGAAGATAGACTGATAAATACAGAATAAGAGAAATAGAAAATAGTCGAAACACCGAAAGGGAGATGAAACATTCCAGAAGGTAATTTACAAACAGATTTAATTTCACTTCAGTTTCTTCATCAATATATATGGTAATGTTATTAGAAATCAAATTCAATGAAGGTGAATCGACGCACAAAATGATGGTGATGGTGGTGGTGATGGGGTGGTGATGGTGGTGGTGGTGGTGGTGGTGGTGGTGGTGATGGTGGTGGTGGTGATGATGGTGGTGGTGGTGATGAGGTGGTGGTGGTGGTGATGTGGTGGTGGTGGTGATGGTGGTGGTGGTGGTGGTGATGGTGTGGTGGTGTGATGGTGGTGATGGTGGGGTGGTGGTGATGATGGTGGTGGTGGTGTGTGATGATGGGTGGTGTGATGTGGTGATGGTGGTGGGTGGTGATGGTGATGATGTGTGATGATGGTGGTGGTGGTGGTGATGATGGTGGTGTGGTGATGATGATGGTGGTGGTGGTGATGATGGTGGTGGTTGGTGGTGATGATGATGATGATGGTGAATGTGATGATGGTGGTGGTGGATGATGGTGAGATGATGGTGATGATGGTGGTGGTGGTGATGATGATGATGGGTGGTGGTGGTGCGTGATGGATGGTGGTGGTGGTGATGAGATGATGATGATGATGAGGTGGTGGTGGTGAATGTTAATGGTGGGTGGTATGATGATGTGGTGGTGGTGATATGGTGGTGGTGTGATGATGGTGGTGTGGTGGTGGTGGTGGTGGTGTGGTGGTGTGATGGTGGTGGTGTGATGATTGGTGGTGGTGGTGGTGATGATGATGATGGTGGGTGGTGGTGGTGAATGATGAGGGGGTGATGTGATGATGATGATATATGATGATGGATGATAATAATGATGCCAGAACGATGTGATGAATAACGATGATGATAATGATTGGTGATGATCTGATACGAACGATCAATCATAATGATCATAAAGTGACAATAACAACCTCGAGAATGATAATATTATGACAATAGTTATATTAATCATATATAATATAAACACTATAAATAGTAATAGTAGTAATGATGATAATGATATCCATCACCATCATTCTTATCATCATTACCATCATTATCAAAGATGACAATGCTAACGATAACGATAATGATGAATGATGATGATGTTATCGAAACGGTGATAATAAAGGAGTAATTATAATAATCATGATAAACAACAACAATAATGACTAATAATCTTGATGCTAAT
>NW_020872926.1:0-7500 GCF_003789085.1 Penaeus vannamei
AGAGTGAGGAGAGAGAGAGAGAGAGAGAGAGAGAGAGATAGAGAGAGAGAGAGAGAGAGAGAGAGAAGAGAGAGAGAAAGAGAGAGAAAAGAGAGAGAGAGAGAGAGAGAGAGAAAGAGAGAGAGAAAGAGAGAGAGAGAGAGAGAGAGAGAGAGAGAGAGAGAGAGAGAGAGAGAGAGAGAAAGAGAGACAGAGAGAGAGAGAGAGAGAGAGAGAGAGAGAGAGAGAGAGAGAGAGTTTTTTCCTTATTCTTTGAATCCCTATGAACAAAATATACGTAAATCAAACACAATTTACTTTTCCTTTTATTCAAATACTAAAAAATACAAATCCCTCATTACCTGAATTCTTACCTGAATTTGTTTATCTAAACCACTGTATTCTAAAAATATTCTAAAAATCTAATCCATATATAAAAATACTCTACATTTAACAAGATAAACTTCCCATATAAAAACACAACGGAAGTATTAACAATCTTCATTCTAAATAGTAAAGACATCAACATTTCAAAAGTTAAGAAGGGTTTTATCTATGAACACTACTTATATTAAAAAAAAAGGAAAAAAAGAGAAAAAATACTTCCAGTAATAGAGAGGCTCCATATTTTTTATTTTGATTTGTTATATATTACGATAATATTTCTTAGTAAATCATATTCTCAAATTGATGGTCTTCTTGACCATTAATAACAAGGATAAATGACAATAACAATAGGAAAAATAATATGAATAATATATATAAGATAGTAACATTATCAATAATAATCATAACAATGACAACAATAATGTTAACAATTATATTACTTATGACTTTAGTAACATTAACAATAAAAATAACAATAACAATAATAATAATCACAATACCAATTATACTATTATTAATAAAAGTAACAACAACAACAGTAATAGTAATAGTAATCGAAGTAGTAGCAGTGGTAAAAATAACAATAATAATAATAATGATAATAATAATAATAATTATAATAATGATAAGAATAACAATAACTAATTGCTTTATTCTATTTATTACATGGTGGTGGCACAGGATTTGATCGCTGGTCACCAAGATTGCTAGACTAGAATGCTGCTACTGCACTACAAAGGATAGTAATAGTAATAGTAATAAAAATAATAATGATAACAATAATATAAATAATAACAATAATAATAATGATAATGAAGATTGTAATAATAACAAAAATAACGATAATGATAATATCAATATTAATAATAACAATAATTCAAATATCAAAAACATACAACAGTAATAATATTCATGCAATTTAGTAGCTAAGCATAATAACTTTGCCAATACCGATATACATGCACTTTTAGAGCAAAATTTATTGCAATGAGGCACTTCAATAGAATGCTTGAGCCTTGTGTATATATGTGTGTGTGTGTGTGTGTGTGTGTGTGTGTGTGTGTGTGTGTGTGTGTGTGTGTGTGTGTGTGTGTGTGTGTGTGTGTGTGTGTGTGTGTGTGTGTGTGTGTGTGTGTGTGTGTGTGTGTGTGTGTGTGTGTGTGTGTGTGTGTGTGTGTGTGTGTGTGTGTGTGTGTGTGTGTGTGTGTGTGTGTGTGTGTGTGTGTGTGTGCGTGTGTGTGTGTGTGTGTGTGTGTGAGCATGTGTGTGGCTTTATGTACAATCTACTGTAGCCAACATTATATAACTATACAAATCTAACTATCTATAACTTATATAAACATACAATTACACCCACGTACATCACAAATGCATCTTTGTAAAACCTGCACTTCTGGAATCATGATCCTTTCTAAGTTAGTCTTTTCGTAGATTCCGAACCAAAGTTGTGAAGGACTCAATTTTTTCATATTCAAGATCTCCCATCCAGCTGAGGGTATAAATTCCACTTTGTTAATGCAATAAAAATGAACACATTGATTTTATTACAGAAAGTATCTAGCATAAGCATAAATACATTTTTTTCTTATACCATTTCAACAGTAAAATATATACTCACAAACAGATTTGAAATAATCAAAGCTGACAGAATGACAAAAATCAACCAAATATGAAACAATATCAAAACATTCAATTATTTTTGACTGCACCCAAATATCCTATTTATCTGCAATATCATTTTCCAGAGACACTCACCTTCCTCCTGTTTTGAAATGCGAGCCAACTATGAACCCATGGGCATCCATGTACTTATGAACATTATCACTGGTGACACCCGACCCAATCAACACTGGCAGGTCCACTTTGCTTATGACATCTGTGGCATCAAAATTCATATTTAAGGTTTGTAGAAAAGATAAGAGGCCAAAAACATCCCAACTAAATCACCATGTAAGTCTTTACTACATCCGAAAAAGAAAAAAGTGTAAAGTACTCTATTATGAAGTGAAAAAGAAGAATTCTATTAAGGCATTTTGTAAATTTCATAGTGTTCTGCCACATATGAATATATAAATGACATATGGAATCATTATAGAAACACAGATAATGTTGAACATAACTGTGACATTTGATATATTCCATGATGTATACATACTGCTGCTTAAAAAAGTTTATAACTGTTATAAGAAGTAACAATAACCATTAACACCCCTTATTTCTTTGACTTTGATATAAATTATGTGTATTTATTATGCAGTCTAATATCTGATGTAGTAAACAATTAATCAATAACCAATAAGGTCACAGGTGTTTTAGTAAACCTTCTAATGCTTCATTATTCATTAATCCATCCATGTATACAAGTTTACTGCTTTCATTTACTGCTGTCATGTTGGTTAACTTACATAGTAATCAATGACATGCTTCTAGTAAGATTAGTGGGGAAGTGTAGCAATAAGGCATATATATAAAAGAAACTCAAGAATGCCATAGCCCTTCACAATAGTTTTGTCAATATTCAATTCTAGATCTGTCTTTCTAATCACTAGAATCCTACAAATTCACACCTTATGTATATCAAACTGTCCTAACATATAACAAAGGAAATCAACATCAGAATACCTCCTCATCATAACTCCTTACTTTCTAGCTGACGGTGATCAGCTTCCTGTCCCGTTGCAGAACCAGTAAGAATGACACCATCGGCAAGAAAGAACTTGGCTGCTTCTGCAGTGTCTGCTATCCCTACATCACTTGTTATGGAATGTGCACTGAAATACAACAAAACAATAACTAAGGCTTTACTATACTTCAAATAGGGAATAACACAAAAAAAAATTCCCAGTTGCTACTCAATTTTTCAACAGAACAAGTCCAAATACAAAATGAAAATTAGATAAATGCATAAATATATTGTGCTGTTTCTAAGTAAACTACCAGTCCCACCTGTGCTTCTTCTTAATGTCAGTGAAAACCAAAACATCCTCAGCACCAATGGAACGTCTGTATCTTAGCAGAGGCCCAGCGCATGCATTCATGAGCCCTTCGTCAGCCACGTGGGAGAATACAAAGCACTCTGCTCGGATGAACTGGAGTCCGCAAGCCTTCCCAACAGCCAGAGCTTCCTTATTCCCTCCTGCAAGGATCTATAGGAGGTGATTACTCCTGACAGGAGCACAGTACAGTGGATTCTAATATGAATCATGCTGCATTATTGTTACTATGATTTACTAACTAAATGTAATCAATGCCATTTCTTTAATCAACATATTTTCATAAAATGTAAAAAAATGTAACACAATTTGTTTAAATCATATAACTATACAAAATATCAACAATATATAAAAATATATACATGAAAGCCCATAACCTCACAATTTCAAGAAAATATATAAGCAGAAATACCTGAATGCCACAAGGAATGCGTTTGGGAATGATACTGCGCACCTCCTGGCAAACCCTTGTCATGGTGGCTACAACTTCGGCCCTAACGATGCTCCCATGAGGTAGGGTATGTCAAACATATTTTCCACCAGGACACCATCCTAAAAGAATAAACTAGTAAAGAAAAATTGAGTGGAAAGACCCTGTTAAGTTAATCTATATGGTGAACTGCGAGTATAAATATCAATTAGTGTTATTCTAATACAAATTCCTGAATCAAGATTTGGTAAACCCCCTTAAAACACACACACACACACACACACACACACACACACACACACACACACACACACACACACACACACACACACAAAAAAAAAAAAAAAAAATCTCTATAAGCTGTCATCATTACATCAAAATCTTCACACAGAAAAACAACAAAAACAAATTCTGAATAAAAAATAACCAAAATACAAAAAATAAATTGACTTACAACACCGGCCTCTTTGTATGCAAAGGCTTCCTGACGAGCCATCTCCACCAGCTCATTAATTCCGTGGCGATTCAAGGGCGTTCCTGTCAATGTAGTACAAGAAATCCCATCAAATTTGCATGAGCTCATACAAGGATTCATACATCTTTGTTTACAGTAATTGGTAGGGCCATTTCGTATCCAATCTAGAATCCTGGTAATCCACATAGAAAACAGAAATAGGATAGGAATGATGAGCTAAAGTTAATCAACCAGCATTAACTTACAATTACAATATATAAGCTCATCATAAACATGCTACCCTCACACACACACACACATACACTCCACTCTCAATGACAGATACACTTAGCAAATAGCTAACTCGATTTCAAATGACTGCCAATATCGTTTGGTCTATACTAACAAATTCAGATAATTTTCACAAATCTCATTTTAAAATGAATATTGGCATTTAATCCTCTGAAATGTTTAGTCTAACCTTTAAGAAGAAGAAGAAGAAGAAGAAGAAGAAGAAGAAGAAGAAGAAGAAGAAGAAGAAGAAGAAGAAGAAGAAGAAGAAGAAGAAGAAGAAGAAGAAGAAGAGAAGAAGAAGAAGAAGAAAAAGAAGAAGAAGAAGAAGAAGAAGAAGAAGAAGAAGAGAAGAAGAAGAAGAAGAAGAAGAAGAAGAAGAAGAAGAAGAAGAAGAAGAAGAAGAAGAAGAAGAAGAAAGAAGAATGAAGAAAAGGATAAGAAGAAGATAAACAAAACAAAATAAAAATAATAATAAGAAAAAAGAGCAATAGATGAAAAAGAAACAAAAGAGAATAATAAAGAAGAACAATGAGAAGAAGAAGGAGAAGAAGATGGAGGAGGAGAAGATGACGAAGATGAAAGTAAAAAAAAGGGAGGATCAAGAAGAAAAAGAATAAATAAAAATAAAGAAATATACAATGACAGATACACATACAGGTACAGATATAGGCATATAACCAATAAATACAAAAGCTGATATAACACAAACATGACCTCAACTCAAGTAAATAATTCATCTACATTAAAAAGTTCTTATGTAAAGGCAACATCTTACCCGGAAGTGCCTTGACATGGATCATGCCAATCACAGCCGCTCTAGAACACTGGAAAAGGTCCTTGAAGCGCGAGAGAGCCATCGCTGAAATATCAAACCAAAAATCAAATTACGTTACAGTTAGTTCATAAATGGTGTTCACTGTAACCAATAGAGAAGGAAGAATGACTAATTCCTCGAAGTAATATACATAAGAGATATGTTGATAATACAGTTTATTCAGAGTTATGTAATTCTAATAAGAATTTTGTTGATTTATATCTCTTGCCTGTAGATTTCTTTGGTCTTTAATTCTTCTATATCAGTTCATAACAAAGAATTTTTGTGGCTGTATTCGTAAATATTGCGCCAATAAAATGCATTGTAATCTTAAAAACTAATGCAGATTATAAGCAAGAATAAAGGAATAATGGTACCTACGAGTATTATGTAATGATAAAATAAAATAGTAATAAGATACACAATTTAAATAATAATAACAATAATGACGACAGTAATGACGATAACATTGATAATAAGGATGACAATGAAGATGATGATGAGTATACAAGTAAATTTGGATGTTAATTGGAGTAAGTAAGAAGTAAACACCTGTTGAGTTTATCACAAAATGTTCTCTTTAATGATTAAATGATTAAATATCCCGATGAGTTATTCTTGCTAACTGTTACAGAACATTTCTGTGAATCTGCCCATGCCATTACAAAACTGTGTCAATACCGTCGTGAAACTTACTTATGTAAAATAAATCTATGTATTTACGAGACTCATAACGATTTGTAACACGGAGATAAAGCAGAACTTAACCGATGGATAAACTGATAAATGTTAGTGACCGAACATCTGAAATTTACAGTTCAGGTGTCTTATTCAATAAATTAGCTGTAGATATGCCCTTGTTGAATAACAATGAAAATGATAACGACGAATTAGATAAATCTATAATATGATCTCTACTAGACAACCCGTACCTAATGCCCGACGGGAGTGGGCGGTTTGTTTACATGATCAGCTGATTCATTCACAACTTTTCTGCCCCTTGTTCAGCACGTACTACAGAGCATTGGCGTTAATATGGTCTAAAACCCTATAAAGAAAGAGAAGAGAACATACTACTCTGAAGGAATATTAAGAGGGTATAAGAATATCAGGAAGACTTCCTTAAAATGCCTTCTCCGTCTGCTGTGATGTTGCCGGAGGAATACAAGAGAAGTCTAACGGAGCTTTCGGAAATGGATAATGATGTGAGACATCTTTTATGTTGTAATTGTTTTTTTTTTATCCTTTGTGGAATGTATTCTATGTAGGCAGAAGACAATTTCCAGTGTTTACTTCTGCTATGGAGAGTCACTCGAAAAGTAGTTAAATTGAATTTGTAAACTTGGTAATACTATAGTGTGAGTTAATGCTATTGTTTTTCGTGAGTAACTGCACAAAATCATGATTCACATGGTTAACATTTTATAATGCTTTGAAATCACACACTATGAGAAGAATTTTGGTATGGTGCTTGAGATGGTAATTTTCTATATTACGTCCGCATGACCGATATCAACGATTTTGGTATCGTTGGATTCCTCTCACTCTATACAATGCAAACAGATAGGTTTTATTGCGCGCTAACCCCCCGTTAGCGACAAACTTGGTCCCGATTGCGGGGGCGACGATGTCGGAGCGCCGGACGTAATATAGAAAATTACCCTAATAATTTAACCTCACAGTGAAAATAACCATAGTTATTCACATGACTTTCCATTGCAGGGGGCTGCCGCCCCCCAACCCCCGCCGAGGAAACAAAACCTCCACCACGTATTCACGGCAGGATAGAGCGCACACGAACTAGATGCGGAGCCGATAACCTACAACAACCTAGGATTTTTAAGGTACTAACCTGATTTATTAATGCCGCTAATTACTAGGGAGGGTGCTCCTTTGCCGCAAAATGTGAAGGAGGCAGGGTGCGTCCGGCAGGAGGTCCTAGGCCGGAGGATACAGCGACGCTGCAGCACACAGGAAGTGATGCAACCTCACATTCAGGTGCTGGCTGCCCGCACCTGCCGCAATCTTTCTCACGACGAAGGAGGCCGTGGCGGAAGCACATATCTAGCATTTTTTTCTTGGCTAATGGCAATCTCGCGCAGAAAATCCGTCTCGGAGTACGAGCACCCTCCACACTCGGCCATCGCGG
>NW_020872926.1:17500-32500 GCF_003789085.1 Penaeus vannamei
ACACACGCGAACGCAATGTACGTGTTTTTTTCTATTGTTTTTTGGGGATATACTAGCTAACTTTATTACTATTATTTATGGGCATGCTTCCGTGACAGTCCAGTGCTAGAAGTTTGAACAAGCTGGCGAAACTTTGTCAAGAACCCCCTCCCCCAAAAAAAAGAAAAAAGAAAGAAAAGAAAAAAAGTCAGTCTGTAAAAGGTGATGATAGCAAATGCAGGTGTGCGTGTAGAAGTTTATCTAGAGCAAGTACAGGAGCTAACGACATCTAATTTTAATGGCGTCTGGCGAGTAACTACCTCTGGCACGACCCCGCGTCACCACCGAGAGATAGCATTCGGGTCCACGGGTAAACACTCCAACACAGTCCAACTGGCAGAATGTTTAAGGTCTCGACAGTTTAGGTTCAGTCTGTAACACTTGCCATGGGTACCAGTCGCTTGATTTAAGATCGCGAAAGAGAAGCTGTTCCCTTTCCCTTTCCCTTCTCATCCATACATACATAGATATACATATATATACACATACATATACATAAATATAAATATATGAAAAAGTGAAGGGCGTGGAGGTTGTGCATGAAAGGGGTCTTGGTTTATTGGGAGAGGAAAGGTGTGATCCCACGAGAGACCCCTGTCCCGGGTGCCGAGGGCGGAGGGTGACCTCTGTTCTGCGTCTGCTCCTGTCTTTCTTGTCTGCCTGACGAAACGTCCTTTTATCCTGCGACTCCTGTCCGGGGCAGGTGCCTGCTTCTGTATTTTGGGGTGTCTGTTCTTCCGGCCGTGACAAGGGGGTGAGTTCGCCGGAATTGAGAGAGAGAGAGAGAGAGAGAGAGAGAGAGAGAGAGAGAGAGAGAGAGAGAGAGAGAGAGAGAGAGAGAGAGAGAGAGAGAGAGAGAGAGAGAGAGAGAGAGAGTGTAAATAGAGGGCAATATATAAAAGTTTTAGCACTGTGTCCGTGACTAAGTGTGAATGTTTTCTTGTCATGATTATCCACACGAACGCCCGCGCCCCGAGCTCTCTCTCTCTCCTTCCGCCTGGCCAGCCACACTCCTGCACTCGTCCGCCCGGCTGCCGGTCGCCGGTCACCCCCCTCCTCCTCGCGCCCGTGACATCTGGCTGCAAGGTCCTCGGCGACAAACCCGAGACGAAGATGAGGCTCCTGCTTCCGGCGTTGCTCTCCTCCTGCCTGGGAGCGTGGCTGGTCGGGGCGCAGCGGTTCGTGCTGGACGGCGTCAGCGAACCCTGCGTGAAGAGCTTCTCTGAAATCGGGGTTGTGAGCATCACCGTGTGCTCCATGTACTGTCACTTCAAGGGCTGCGTCTTGTCCAGCTTTCAAGGTTAGAGGATGTAAATATATGTATATATGCGCCGCACACACGCACACACACACACACACACACACACATACACACACACACACACACACACACACACACACACACACACACACACACACACACACACACACACACACACACACACACACACACACACACACACACCAACACAAACAAACAAAAAAACACAAACAACCTCAAATATATATATATATATATATATATATATATATATATATAGATAGATAGATAGATAGATAGATAGATAGATAGATAGATAGATAGATAGATAGATAGATAGATAGATAGATAGATAGATAGATAGATAGATATTAGTGCTTTTTTCAGGGCCCAAACTTTCAAATGACAAATACCCGCACAAACGGAAAAAAACATCGAAAATATCACCTTAAAAAAGAGAGAAAGAAACGATCACAAGTGAAAGGGTTAGACAAGCCCAAGCAGAGGGACCAGGAGACTGGGTCCAAGCGCTGAAGAACTATGTACTCAAGGTATGAATGGGAATGGATATCTTCACAGTACAAGAGATGTATTTGGCCGGTTTCGATTATATCTTCTTTCAGACGAAGATATAATCGAATATGTCAAATATTGTGAAGATATCCATTCTCGTTCATACTTTTTTTTTTTTCATTTGTCAACATGAATACGGTTTAATTATATAATATTCTAAAATTCAATTGGACAAGGTAAACCACCCAATAGTTGGAAACTCGCTAATGTTACACCTTTAAACAAGATCGGTGACAAACAAAACCCTCTAAGTACCTGGGCAAACTACGGCCCTTTGTGCGTCCTGTCCGGCCCGTGTATATGCACACACACACACACACACACACACACACACACACACACACACACACACACACACACACACACACACACACACACACACACACACACACACACACACACACACACACACACGATATATCGTTCAATTCCGTCTTCCACAACTTTTTCTTCGTGTCCCAATATGAGTATGTCCTTATTTACACCAGCCAAATTAGCAATATTTCTTGCATGTTGCCCAAAGTGGGATTTGAATTCGTCCTTCTTTATCTGTGTCCTAATTTCTTCCTTTGTGATCTTGATGTCTTTTTATATCTTTTTTTCATTTTATTTGCTGTGTCCTTTACCTTTGATACATCGCCATATGTAGCTGTCCTCTTTTTTTTTTTTTTTTTGGCTTTTTCCGTTCTCTGAGCCTGGCTGCTTGACAAATTGCTTTCGATCTGCTTGACCGTTTCTTGTACTTTGATTTCCTCCTCAACTTTTTCATGCAGATTCTTTAACTGCAGTTTCTCTACCGTTGATAATCTTTTTTTTCTGCTTCTAACTTTTCCTTGAGTTGTTTGTACTTCATGACAGATTTTTTCATATTTTCTCTCGGTATAGTTGTATTTCTGCGCATATTTTCTACCAATTCCTTCAAGATTTACATTTTCTTCACGTATTTTCAGGCATTCTGCTACCAGGTTGTCTACCTTGGCTTCTAGAGTCTCAGTTCTGATTCCTGCTTCCGCTAACTTCATTTTCCTCAACTGATCTCAATTATTACTCATTAAACAAACAAAAAAAACAGCGCTGTACTCCCGCTTACCATGCAGGATTCGCGGTCACTTCTCGCCTCCTTTACCTTCTCTCTCACATCCCGGCTCACAAAATCACACTCTTTTTGTTTTTTTTTTTTTCAGTTATTCCTTCACTTTCTAACCCATTTTTCATTTCAAAATGAACTATACACATCTACATAACCCATGGCTAGAGACTACCACCCATTGCTCAATTCTCTCTGTATTTAACAACATGTAAGTGCTGTACTGCGATGAAACACTGCACTTCTCGCATAGGCCTACATGTGTGTGTGTGTGTGTGTGTGTGTGTGTGTGTGTGTGTGTGTGTGTGTGTGTTGTGTGTGTGTGTGTGTGTGTGTGTGTGTGTGTGTGTGTGTGTGTGTGTGTGTGTGTGTGTGTGTGTGTGTGTGTGTGTGTGTGTGTGTGTGTGTGTGTGTGTGTGTGTGTGTGTGTGTGTGTGTATTTGTGTATATGTGCGTTTGTATATATGCAATTGTGTTTTTGTGTGTATGTATGCGTGTGTGTACAATGCCAAACTAATCTCACACACGCACAGTTTATTCTGTAGTAAGAAAACGTACCAAATGTTTATAGTAGTCTTTGCCACCTAAAATAATCTAATAGAATATTCGTTTCGTAAATACAAATAAATGAATGAATAAATACATAAATTAATACATATATGAAAATATATTTTAATCATTATCATAATTGATTTAAATGAATAAACATATGAATTTGTGCACACACACACACACACACACCACACACACACACACACACACACACACACACACACACACACACACACACACACACACACACACACACACACAACACACACACACACACACACACACACACACACACACACACCCTAACACACACACACACACACACAATCATTATCTTAATTATCTCTCTTATCGCTGCCTCGTTAACTCCCAGACGGATTGTGCAGAATCTACCACGCGGGATATGTTGAGCCGACCCTCAGGATGCGATCTTCATACCGCTTTTTCACTGGTTTCGCTAACGTTGCAGGAGGGAAGGCAGTTACAGCCGCCCTGCAATATAGCTCATTGTAAGTTCTGTTTTATTTTCCCTTTTTTGGGGTAATGAAGTTTAATGTTATATAAGATATAACATTGTGAAGGGGATTTGTTTGCGTGGATTATGGTTTTATCTACCTATCCAATCATATATCTATCTGTCTATTCATCTTTCCATCTATTTATCTATTTTACTTTATCTCTAATCTATCTGTCTATTCATCCATCTACCTATTTGTCTTTTCGTTTATCTACCTATCTATTCATCTATCTATCTGTCTATTCATCCATCCATCTATCTATCTACCTACCTACCTATTGTGTTGTTACATTTTCTTTGTTATCAATACAACTAATTTGCTATTGACTGAATACTTCTTTGATCAAATATATATTTTTTCGGTGATGTATTTACCTTTTTATGTGAGGCAACATTTTCGATATATTTTTCCTCCTTTTTCTTCTTCATCTCTTTCTCCTTCTTCGTTACCTTTTCCTTTTCTCTCTATTTTTCTTTTCTAGTACCTTTTCCATATTTATTTTCTTTTACTTTTTCATCCTATTCCTTCATAAAAAAATCCTAATTATACGTCACTATTTCCTTATTTTCCTTCTCCTTCATTTTATATCTTTCCTTCCCTTTCTCCTCCTCCTCCTCCTCCTTTTTACGAGTGACTCCCCATTTCTCGTCAAATAAGTCACAAAGCACGAACCAGGAATTAGAATATCAGCTTATCTTTTGTTCATATAGCGGCCATAATTAATTTTCAACTAATAGCACTAATAACCCCATTCCATTTCCTACTGTCACGTGTAATCAGTCGCTAATGGCTATTTTTTTATTTTTATTTATTTATCTATTCATTATTATCGTTATTATTTTTTTTTTCAAATTTCTGCTCAGATTACCCGATAAAGACAAATGCTTGCTATCGAGAAACTGAGATAAGCTTTATCAAATTTGCTCAGTTATGCCTCACTTGTGACATTTTGCGTCTAACAATTTTATTTTAACTCCCAAAATCCAATTCTCTGTTTACTATTTAGGACGTAGCACTAAATTCTGAGGTTGTGACATAAAGGACCTAGTGATATACAACCAATTTGTTAAAATATGCAAGGTCCGCCCTAGTATTCATATGGACATGCTTATACTAAAAAATATATGCATATCTGTCTATCTGTTACATATACATTTATCTATCCATTCAGTAGATATGCATTAATTTCTATGCACGTCTGCATAATGAATATTTACCGGGTGGGGCTTCGCACAATTTTAACAAACCGTCGATATTCATAAGATCTTATAGCATCTCTATAGCAGACAACCAAATTAAAAACCTTAACGATCAATCGCAACATGTCTCATAATCAAAGAATCAAAAAGAAACCTTAACAGCCAAACAACCAAACAAAACTCTTAACGACCATCCACGGCATCTCCTTGGTTACCGCCATTACCGCAAACCGTGCGAATGCGATGATAGAGCCTTGACTTCGGATTAAGATGCCCGTAACCTCTTTCATAAACCACCACACCCGCACTCCCGTCAAATCTTAACAAACCCATCACCTTGCAACACAACCTTGCCTCAACCCTCGCCCCGCAATCGAGGGGAATCACTGACCACCAAACGCGCCCAATCGACGCCGAAGCCAGGGCTCCAGCGTCGCATTCGTACCATCCCGCTCCCCCTCGGCTTAACCTCGGCTCCGCACAACAGAGTGGCGGAGAAAGGCAACGACTGCGACCTCGGTTCCATCTACCACTCCGACTTCGGCCAAGTCTACGCCTGGTGGACCGTGGACCTGGGAGACCCCGTCCTCGTCCACGCCGTTCGTCTCTTCCCGGACTACAGTTTCCAGCTCTACATTGATAGGTTTCATCATGTCGAGGTTTGTGACTGGGTGTCACCATTATCATCACCATCTCATTGCATCATTATCATTGATCATCATTATCATTGCATCACCATCATTATCATTGTCACCATCATTATCATTGTCATCACCATCATTTATCATTGTCACCATTATCATCACCATCATTATCATTGTCACCATTATCATCACCATCACCATCATTATCATTGTCACCATTATCATCACCATCACCATCATTATCATTGTCACCATTATCATCACCATCTCATCACCATCATCATCGTCATCGTTCTTGTTATAATATTCATGGTCATTATCATTATCTATATCGAAACATCGTTTTCATAAATTTCCATTAATATGCCTGATTATCCTCCTTTTCATTATTATTGTTCTTATCATCATTTTAAACATACTTTTTAATTGTTTCTACTTATATTCCTATTTGATTGTTATGACCATCTCTCATCATCATCATTATCACCTCCATCATCTCTTATCACCATCACCATGCCCATCCCCATCATCATCATTCATCACCATCACCACCACTGTCATCACCATCATTATCATCATCATCATCACAATCATCATATAATTTTTCTTCCTGCTGTTTTACTCTTGTTATTGCCACTGTCATTACTTTCGTTGCTGAAAATATTTTCACATTCGCCTCCAAAATTACCCTAATTATTGATCTTAAAGTTGTTATCGTTGTTGTTATCTATCGTTATTCCTGCTACCCTTTCCATCTTTACCTTCCTCATCGCTGATTCTTATTTGTTATTACTGTCATTACTGATATTTCTATCCTTCTTATCTTTATCGTTGATTATGACTGTCATTACTGATCGTTGATCTTATGACTTATTACTGTCATTACTGATAATATCTTCTATCCTTATCGTTGATCTTATGACTTATTATACCCTATCCTTCTTATCCTTATCGTTGATCTTATGACTTATTACTGTCATTACTGATATTTCTATCCTTCTGTATCGTTGATCTTATGACTTATTACTGTCATTACTGATAACGTTCCTATCCTTCTTATCTTTATCGTTGATCTTATGACTTATTACTGTCATTACTGATATTTCTATCCTTCTTATCTTTATCGTTGATATTATGACTTATTAATGTCATTACTGATAACATTTCTATCCTTCTTATCTTTATCGTTGATCTTATGACTTATTACTGTCACTGTATCTTTATCGTTGATCTTATGACTGTCATTACTATACTATCTTATTGTGATTATCATTACTGATAGCGTTTCTATCCTTCTGATCCTTATCGTTGATCTTATGACATTACTGTCATTACTGATAACGTTTCTATCCTTCTTATCCTTATCGTTGATCTTATGACTTATTACTGTCATTACTGATAACATTTCCATCCTTCTTATCTTTATCGTTGATCTTATGACTTATTACTGATAACGTTTCTATCCTTCTTATCCTTATCCCTCCCTCAGGTGAGCGTCGGGTCGGTGGCAGCGGCGGGAGGAGATGCCTCGACCTACACTGTGGTTGGGACTTTTGTCGGTCCCTTTGATAACAGCAGCTGGTTCGTATGCTTTCCTCTCTTGCTGGTTCTCGCTCCTGTCTATCGGTCTGGCTATCTGCCCTTCTATCTTTCCTTTTCTTTTTTTTTCTTGTTCTCGCTCTAGCTCGCTTGCTCGCTCTCTCGCTCTCGTTCTCGTTCTCGTTCTCGTTCTCGTTCTCGCTTTCTCGCTCTCTCACTCTCACTCTCACTCTCACTCTCACTCTCTCTCTTCACTCTCTCACTCTCTCACTCTCTCTCTCTCTCTCTCTCTCTCTCTCTCTCTCTCTCTCTCTCTCTCTCTCTCTCTCTCTCTCTCTCTCTCTCTCTCTCTCTCTCTCTCTCTCTCTCTCCTGTCTATCTCTGGCTCTTCTATCTTGCTCTCTCTCTCTCTCTCTCTCTCTTATTTGGTGAAAGAAGCCCACTCTTGCCACACCTTGGATACCAACATCATGATTAGTTTATTAAAAGGATTGGCTTTATTCGTACTAGCTTTGGTAGTTTTTAATGAAACTCGGTCAACTTGTTGGTGATATCATTGCCTAACTCCAACCCAGAAACCGTATCAAACTTGGGTCTTTATCCTCCAGAGGCAAACGAGCATATTACCTGAAAAAGATCCTGAAATAAAGCTACTTAGTAAATAAGGTCTGCAGTAATTCAGCTAAAATACTAGGGAAGGAACCCCTACTTATCTAGGGACTGTACTTTTCAGTAAAAAAACTTGTTAAGGTAATAACTCATCCAGAAAGGGTAGCACTGTCTCTCGGTAAATGCTGCGAAAACTCCTCTCTCCATAATCTCCCATTATCCATATAGAGGTGCTCCCTTAAGTCAAATGACAAAAATAGAATGGAGTATCAGTGCCAACTTTTAGATGAGGGCTGATGAATCAATCACTAGCCATGAACTTCTTACAGTCATTGACTAGCAAATCCATTGCACCTGGGAATAATAAAATCACTTATAACATCATCTGACTCCTTGTAAATGTACAGATAAATGGAAGAAATCCCTTTTTGATCTCTTCAACTTAACCTATACTGCTGGCATCTTGCCTACTGGTCCCATTATTCCCATTCCAAAACCAGGATGCCCTGATGAGTCTAGACCAATTTCTCTGACATCCTGTCTGTCTAAAACCTGTGAAAGACTCATCTGCTCCACCAGATCAAGGATCAGATTCATCCATCAGTCTTTGGTTTCCAAAAGGGAAAAGGAACATAAAAGTGTTTAGCACAATACTCAGAAAGAAGTAACTGAAGTAATGCAGTCTTCTGACCTCATATATTTCAAGGGAGCACTCCACAGGGCCTCCCCTACTGCAATCCTCCATGAATTGATTCTCCTAGGAATTATGGATAAAGGATCATTCATTTTTAAAAAGAGCAAAAGTGTGTCACCAAGGCACCTAAAGTACAGTACTTACGGTAAACTAGAATCAGGCATTCCACAAGGAGGAGTTTTGTCCTCTTCGCTATTTAACATACTTATGTACCGTACCCTCTTTGCAAGTTTAACAATGAGTTAGAAGACCTGTGCAGCATCACACCCTACCAGATGCCATTCTCATTCAAGCCTTCGATAAGGGTTCTTCAGAGATTCAGCAAAAAGTGCGGTTCCCTTGGACTCAAAATCGACCGTATCAAGACTAAGTATATTTCCAGATCTCATAAATTGCCATACCATTATACGGTGAGGTAGACAAAGTATTGTAAAAACTGACATATAAGTATCTTGGTGTTTTGGTGATTGCTCCCCGCCTCCTCTCGCAATTCCCGCCCTACTCGGGAAATTGTTCAGAACATCAAGGAATGTTGCATCAGGGAGTGCTTAAGACCTGTACAATATATAAGTAACATAGGTACTCCCCTAAGAGTTCTAAGGTTGATGTACATTTCCCTCGTTAGGTTCATGGTGGATTATGCGAGCCCGGTTCTTAGTATGTTGCTACAAAATGTTCTCAAACCCCTTGAAGTCTAACAGAACAAGGCCATGAAAGTCATTCTTGGTGCCAAGTGACTGCTAAATTTCTTGTCATGAGGAAAGAACAAGACCTGCCTTCAGTTCATAGTCATATTACACAAATCAACACCATACCCTGCTTTACTTCATGAGATTTATTGTAGGGTTAGGCATGTTCGATACTGCAATCTCATAAAGTCCAATTCAGAATAGACGGCCAAAACATCCCCAAACTTTTCTTAGTTGAATACGTGGAACACTGTTGCTTTCATGATCTCAGAAGCAGCACTTACTGCACCATGGCATAGGTCACATGTTCATATTGATAAATTAACATCACCTAAGTCCGTGACTTCAATAACACGGTTAAAAACTCATAACCTGAAATATATAGATGAAATTCGCCATCGCCCTCAGTAGAAGCATTCTACTGTGATGCCTTAAATAATCCTAATTGAGCAGCAGGCGTTGGTGTACTAATTCCGGACATTATTCTTAATACAAATGTGCGAATTGCCGACTGGACAAACGCAACTGATGTCGAGTCAATACTCATATACCATGCCATCAAAGAAGGTACTGAACGGCGGCGACACCTAGTTGTATTCTCTGACAGCCAGGGTGAACTCTTTGGACTTATTGCATTTAGTCCAGAAAATGTAGTAAATATCAAAATCTCTCGCAATACCTGTCACCACTGCAGACTATGCAAGGCGCCCAAGTCGGATAATCTTATGCATAATTTAATTTGTTGCTCATAAACTGCATCCTATCGATCAAATTGATTACATTAATTTTTATTATAGATACTGGTATTTGATATTATTAAGGATATGAAATGTTTTCTACGAACTAGAGGATATGTGTGAATAATAAAATCACAGTGACACAGCCCTTCAGGCATATGTAACTAATGTTTGATTGGCAGCCCTGTACATAAGTAAGACCACAGCCACTGTTATATCATCCTACCCTGGCTTTTTGCAGGGTACGTACACTGTTCTGTAAATAATTTGTTATCAGGCAAATCTCTCTCTCTTTCTCCCCCCGTCTCCCACAGCCCATTTCTCTCCCTCAACCTAAGTAATCGACATACACCTGACAACTACTGTCTCTACTCGACAGTTCACTCGACCCTTCCCTTTGCAGCTGCAGCGTGGATTTCACCTTCGACCCCCCTGTCTCGGCTCGCTACGTGCACGTCCGGCGCTACACCGCTCTAGATTTTAACCAGGATTATCTCATTATGAAGGAGGTCAAGGTTCTGAGCCCAGATTTCTAGTGCAAACGAAGTAGGAACGTAGGATACGGTATAGATACGTAGTATAATCTCACACACACACACACACACACACACACACACACACACACACACACACACACACACACACACACACACACACACACACAATTGTACTAGTTGAAGAAAATTCACATATGCAATGACAATACCAGAACATTGAGCTTCATATTGTATTGCACGAGACAAATCATACATCAAGTAGCATCTGAAGGTCATTTTCCAAAGGGAGAAATGAGGAGACTAATCAAATGCCACATGAGTAGGTGTTCTGAGGTCACGTAATGTAACCGAACTGTGTGTATTTCCTTTGTCACTATCTTTACCAAATGACGGCCTTATTATGGTGCTGTGCATGCTGTAGATATTCATGTTGGACGGTTTATGTATTGTTTGTATCTTTCTAATGTGCTCATATTCATCATGAGAAAATTTCGCAGGCTCCCATGAAAGTGCAGCTTGGGCCTTTCAGAGAGAGAGAGAGAGAGAGAGAGAGAGAGAGAGAAGAGAGAGAGAGAGAGAGAGAGAGAGAGAGAGAGAGAGAGAGAGAGGGGGGGGGGTAGGTTAGGAACACAACTGCCAGCAGATGTGAAGGTAGGGGTTGGGAGCACCGCTGCCATCAGATGTGAATGAGCG
The DNA here is from genome assembly GCF_003789085.1 of Penaeus vannamei. NCBI lineage: Eukaryota > Metazoa > Arthropoda > Malacostraca > Decapoda > Penaeidae > Penaeus > Penaeus vannamei. Next base: position 28,832 of record NW_020872926.1, read on the forward strand.
AGGGTGGCCTTGGTACAGCTGAAGGAAAGGGGTCTTGGACTGAGGGTTCCTCATGGAAGGTAGATCTAAGACCCCAAGAGAAGCTACGTCTCCCCGGGTGCCGAGGGCGGAGCGGTGGCGAACTAGACCCAGTGTGTCGTTGTCTGTCTGCCATCTCTTTCTATCTGACGAGACATGTCCTTTTATGAGGCGGCTCCCGTCTTGGGCAGGTGCTTGTTTCTGCCCGCTGGAGTGTCAGATTCATTTGGCCGTAGCAAAAAGGGGTACGTTTTCAAGGCTTGCTCGAGGGGGAGATGTAGGTCATACGGGAGGCATTAGGTGAACTAGGCTCGGGTGCGGAAAGTGTGAAGCCCCAGGAAGGTACAGCCTTTGTTTCAGCCATCGACAGATGTGTGGAGCAATATTGTTTACATTGCTTGGCCATGCAAAATTCAAATTCAAAACACTTTATTCCATTAGTTACAGTGGGTATTTTCTTTGCATATATGGTGTTTACAGTATGCTATAAGATTTTATAAACAGAGATGTTATACAATGCTTGTGAAACAAAATTACACAGAACATTAATATCATAAGTAACTGAAATATCTGTATGCCTTGATGTTTAAACGCCTGATATCACTGATATTTCAGGTGTTCTTTCGCTTTTGTATTAAATGCCTTTTGGTTGGAAATATTTCTAATATTTTCTGGTGAGTGGTTCTTGATCACCAGTCTTCGGATTTGCATATATCTTGCCAAGGTTTCTGTATTAGATTTTTTTTGACATATGAGGAGTCATTTTGCCCTGTATAGACACGTAATGTTACATGTCTGCAGAGGTGATAACCAATCGGGGTAATTTCATTGTATTTTATGGATTAGAATACCTGTGTCATAGTTTTATTTCGTTTGTACTTTTAGCCATTTTAGTTTGTTTATACGGTGTGATGTGGTCATATTTATTTACATTTCCTAGTGCTACTCATGCTGCAAAGTTCTGTAGTTTTGAGTCCTTTGTCTTTGTGTTTTCTTGTGAAGCAAAAGGTATTTAGACAGTGATGAATGATACTAAGTGCTGTGATAGTGTAACAGAAATTATGTTTCTATGGCATTTTATTTTTCCTGTGATTTAAAGTATATCAGAGTGACCATTACTTTTCTGACTATGTCCGAAATGTCATGTTTCTATGTATACTCCTATTCTTTTACTATTCTGTTAAGTTTGATGTAACAAACTTGGAATTCTATAACTGTATCAGTGGGTATTTTTGGAATGCTCTGACGGCTGCCCATAAAAATACAATGGAATTAAGTGTCATTCCATTCATATCAAAAAATTGTTTTGCTTCTAATAAGGTCTGTTTAGTGTTTCCTTTCAATTCATTTACATTGTATAGATTTGATTATTCATTTTGTCTGTATCACCGGTTTCTACACATATATATGTACACACGCACACACATATATATATGTGTGTGCGTGTGTGTGTGTGTGTATGTGTGTGTGAGATGTATATACAGATTTGCAAGTATGTTTACATATACATATACATATATATATATATATATATATATATATATATATATATATATATATATGCATATATATAATATACATATATATGTATATATATTTTTATACATACACATATGTACATAAAGAAACATACAATATATATATATATATATATATATATATATATATATATATATATATATATATATATATATATATATATATATATATATATATGTATATGTATGTATGTATGTATATGTGCATGTGTGTGTGTATGTATGGACTCCACTGAACTGTTTGTTTACATATTTTTATCTATTTAAAGGCATATCAACAGAGCAAAATTTAGTGTCATAACAATTAGATCATAATGACTATCGATGAGTTCTCTGTTTGGGTAAATGTCGAGAATTCACTTTGCGGAAAGCAATAAGTTATTTTTAACATTTTGTCAGACGAGTCCTGGCTTCTGCCTCGTACACATGTATGTTAAGTGCTGGTATTTAAGGTTGTGTTTTAGCCCATTCTTGCGCCATGGAGCTTTCCTTTTTCGCTTAAGAATAGAAGAAAAAGGAGTAGATGTATATTTGGAACGGTGGATCAAAACAGCGGTGGGTGGTCAGTGACGTCACAGGCTAGAAAAGAAAAAAGAAAAAAACATAACGCAACAGAAAATGACAGACGATATAAAAAAAAAGAAAGAAAAGAAAAAAAAAGCAGTATTGTAATGCTTGATAAGTAGATGAACGTAATTATGGAATCCCAGTGTGTTGAACTGTGATGAGATGAGTCTTGGCCTCTGCCCTAAACATGGAGAAAAGGAAAAGTCGAGTAAATGTGGCGAACATTTAGTTATATATTTAATGTGGAAAGGTATGAATGAGACCGAATATCTTCACAATACAAGAGATGTATTTGACCGGTTTCGATTATATCTTCGTCAGAAATACATACATTTCGGATAAGGATAAGGGATAAGGATAAGGATATTTATATAACATAGGAGCTGATGAATCGCCTGATGACCGTGACCTCGCGCTCGTTGTACCCATAATTGCTGCCGTGACCTCGGATAGTTTGACTCGACCCGATGCGGTGTTCATGTTTTTCTCTGTCGCGATGTATGCAGCTTCCATGACCTTCCTTAGTTATTTATTTATTTTTTCTAATAGCCTGTGGTTACAGTAACGTAATGAGTCATAGATTGAGGGATTATAGTAAAGTGTAAGAGAGGAAAATATGAAGATAAAAAGAAGGGGGACGATTATTTCATGTGAAAATAAAAAGGTAAGGTACTGGTAGAAGGTGAGGGGCGGGGAGGGGGAGGGGGGGGGTGTCGTCTCGCGCATGTTTTTTATTTTGTTTTCTTAATAATTATTGATTATAATTAGCAGGAAAAGGGAGGGTATTGAGTTACCCTTAGGTATGAATTAAGTGAATGGAGAAAATGGCTTGTTTATTTTTATTTGTTTATAGAATAAAATGCTAAAGGTTTTAGGTGTTTCTATGTCCATTGTATATCTTGGCACACACTCAACAGAGGAATTAAGTCAATCCCCCCCCCCCCCCATGTGCCTTAAGACCGTTAAAGTCATGGGGAAGGCTAGATCAGTAGCATCTCGAGGTGTCATGGCGTCTGATTCTATATTTGGGAAAAAAAAGCCCATGGGGTTTATTTTGATGACGTCACAAAGTTACGGATGCTTTGAATGTGTCGATCATTTTGGTCTTTTATTTTCAAAAAAGATAAATAATGATTTATGGTTATATTTTCATTAAAAACATCATCAAAACATCCCTGTGAATGTCATGACCCTCCTCGATTGCTGCTTCTTCCCTTAAAGTAATTAATCAACTGAAAATCAGGCAAGTTATTTTTTTTTTTTTTTCAAGAATTCCTCAAAATCCGAACGAGTGGTGGCGGCACTTCCGGAGATTTAATGTCAAGTGTCATGATTGGCGTGGGGTAGAAATTTTGAAAGGATTGTGTGCTAATTCAGATATTTAAAAAATCCCAGACTTTTAAACTCCAGTAAATTTGATAAGAATACATTTAGATTACTTGTACATGAAAAATTATTTTATGACATATAAATATATGTATGAAAGATGGAATAATGCACTACCGCATTGATATATATATATATATATATATATATATATATATAT
>NW_020872926.1:37500-47500 GCF_003789085.1 Penaeus vannamei
ATGACTGAAAAATGCCTGTAACTCCCTAGTGAGTGCAACTTGCTCCCAAAATAAACATCATACCATCGTAGAGCTTTTACTCAGTCCCAATCAGAATAGTAATTATTCCTATTTACCACCACTAAAGTTCTGGTTCCGACCAAGGTTAGATGCCTAAATCTTTCTCGGACTCGGGTCTCCTAAACAGCACATTGCTGGTTGCTCTGATATCTCGCAACCCATGAAAGGCTGCAAAAAGGCTAGATAAATCAGAGTATATTAAGCTGATATCAAAGAATAGACTAATTTTGCTATACCTGGGTTCCCACTCCCAGCAGGCGGATGCTCAAACCAAAGAAGGATTCTATGATTATTTTTTCTTCCAAACACGCCCACACACACGCTCAGCCTACCCTATCTCCCTTTTCACATCTACACACTTACACATCCAACATTTAGCACACACATACTGTATTTCCCTTCCACCCTTCTCTGGTACAACGCCCACGCCCACCTCCACAACACACACTGTTCCCGAACCTACTAATCGGGTGGTGGCAGCGTGCCGTGGGCCAGGAACCTTACCTCTCTGTTCACTGCAGACGAATCCTTTCCTAAGTAAAAATACATATTCGCGCTTGAGCTCGAACTCAGCCAGACAGCTTAAAGTCTACTGGGTCTACGCCCTGCTACGATAACAATAATAATAATGATAATGATAATTTTCTCTCATGGTACCTTGCAATTCACCCTGAGATTAGGAATACGGGTTAGTAAAAAATGAACGAATGCCTGTAACATATATTTTTTGAAATAAACAAAACTTTTCCAAAAAGTTTATGGAATATGACCTTCGTGACTAAGCCTAAATATCCAATTAAGTCCTGAAGTTACATCAATATATCAGGAAAATTCAGAGAGATATTGGATGGCTTATGAAACGATCAAAACACAAATTTTCTTAATTTTCCTCGTTTCTTTGTTTTTCATCTCGCTTCAGTTCTGAGCATCTGGTTAGGAAGAAATAAATGTAGGAATTAGTATTACACCGGAAAAAATGAAAATTTCTGAATATCTCACATAATGAATGACAATAAAAAAAGAAATCTGGTAAGAATGAGCAATAAAAAAAACAAAAACAAAACGAAAAATATAAGATAAAATTTACGAATGTCTCACATTACGAGTTGAATAATAATGATAAAAAAAAAAGAAAACTGAAAGGATTAAAGGAAAATTAAACATTTACGAATATATAACACCATAAAATGAAATGTGAAAAAAGGGAAAATGAAAACGAAAATGTACGAATATCTGACATCATACTTCAAAATAACACACCCAGAAAACATTACCTTCTACAAGCTCACAATTATCTCAACAATGAACCAACACACTTCAAAATTACCTTCAGACCGTCGTTCCTTGCCTCCCAGTGCTTCCCCAAGGACTTCAGACGTACACCAGCACCTCCTTCAAAATAATGAAATCAGCGCCAGTAACTGTAGTTCTTTTGATGTGGACGTATTGGCCCTCCACAAGGGACCCCGGGATGAAGTCGACGCTGCAGCTGGAGAGTACAGGGATAGGGGATTATGCTATGGGTGGGGATGGGGGGGTGGGGTGGGGGGTGTTATGGACGAACGACGTAGCAGGAAGTGGGAACAAAGGAGGGACTTGAGAGAGAGGAGAGAGGAGAGAGGAGAGAGGGGAGAGAGAGAAGAGTGTGTGTGTGTGTGTGTGAAGAGAGAGAGAGAGTAAAAGAGACGTATAGAGTACCATACATCGACAAACAAAACAAAATAAGATACAGCACATACTGTCTCATATAACGAGCCAAGGAAGTCCCTCCTACATCAAATAATACCCCGGGACTAGACGTCACAAACCACCTCGTTAATTATAGCTCAGAACTTCACTAAGCAGCCAGTGAATTATACCTCAGAACTTGACGAGCTGGTGTTGTCATACAGAACTTGACGTCACTAACCAGCTGGTGTTGTCATTTGACGTCACTAACAGCTGGTGTTGATGACGTCACTAACCAGCTGGTGTTGTCATACAGAACTTGACGTCACTAACCAGCTGGTGTTGTCATAGGGTCCGACGTAGTAACCAAGGAACGTGAAGCCAGGAGCATCCCATGACGCAGGTGGGTCCATCCCAACGCTTACCTGAAAAAAAAAACAAAAAAAAACATGCTTTGGTTGAAGGATAATTGAGGGGGTGGGGGAGGGGGGGGAGGTAGTTGAAGGGGGAGAATGGGATACCAGACACGAGAAAGATTTGATTCATGTTAATTCACTAGAAATATTTGACAATAGTTCATGATGTTTCTACGCGTTGCTCATAGATGGCGCAGCATTCGTCGTGATCAAAATAAAAGAGACAAGGGGGGGGGAGGAGAAAGGAAGGTGAAGGGGAAAGAAGAAGGGAAAGAGGAGAAATGAAGGTGAAGGGGAAAGAAGGGAAAGAGGAGAAATGAAGGTGAAGGGGAAAGGAGAAGGGAGATAGGAGAAAGGAAGGGGAGGAGAAAGGGGAGCAAGGGAGAGGAAAAAAGAAAGATAAAGAAAGGGAAAGGGGAACTGGAAAAAGGAAGGGAGAAGAAAGGAAGTGGAACAGAAGTAGAAGGAAGGAAGGAAGGAGAAGGGAAAGGGGAGAAAGGAAGGAAGAAGGAAGGAAAGGAAATAGATGAGAAATGGAAGGAAGGAGAAGGGAAAGGGGGGAAAGGAAGGGGAAGGAAGGAGGAGAAAGGAAGTGGAAGAGAAAGAAGGGAGGCAACGAGACAGTTTAGGGAAGGACTTATTGGTGAAACGTCTCTGGGCAATGTTTAGGATTTCAATATCATCAGTGGTATGTTGCCAATGTTAGCATCACGAACCAGACCCTTGGACATCTTCCTTTCCTCCTCCTCCTACCTTCATTTTCTCTCCCGGCGCGTCTTCTGGAAATATTCTTGCAGGAATTTAAGCTTTCTTGTACATGTGTATGAATGACTTTCTCTTTCTGTCCTCTCTCTTTTCTCCTTCTCCTCTTCTCTCCTTCTCTCTCTTTTCTCCTTCTCTCTTTTTCTCCTTCTCTCTCTCTTTTTCTCCTTCTCTTCCTCCTCTCTTCTCTCTCTTCTCTCTCTCTCTTCTCCCCCCCCTCTCTCTCTTTCTCTCTTTCACTCTCTCTCTCTCTCCCTCCCTCCCCTTTCTCTCTTTTCTCTCTCTCTCTCTGGAGATGAAAGTACACTGCGCCATCTAAATATGACGTGTGGAACAATACGCCAAACTGTGTGTCTGAACTGACTTCTGCCCGAATATGGACATTACCTCGATATCCAAGAACCTCTCGTAATGCACATCATACTCGTAGTTCGGGAAAACACGGACGAGTTGGATCTGACAAGGCAATCCCAAGTCCACGGTCCAGTAGGGGTGAGTCACGCCTTCGATCGAGTGGTAGTGGGTGCCAATGTATCCATCGACGCTCCTGCTGACCACACTGTTGGGAAAATCCGATTTATTCGTGCAGGGAACACCGATCTGACGTCAGGGTGTTGGATAAGCAGACTGAGAATCTTAAAAAAACAGGCAGGAGTAACGTCCAAGAATCTTCAGGAGTAACGAGATCTTAAACCAGGCAGGAGTAACGGCAGGAGTAAAGTCCAAGAATCTTAAACCAGGCAGGAATAACGTAAAACTTACTTGAAGCTGTAATGCGCAGGGGCGGAGACCTCTTTGCAGAAGGCCATGTTGATGGTGTCGTTAGCAAGGTGGTAGTAGCCAAAGGAAGCGCCATCCATTTTCTCGCCGAAGTTGAATAGGTAACAGGCAGGGTCTGGGAAATGAGAAACGTAAATTTGTAATTTTACTTATCGTTTTATTGATTTATTGATATCTATCTATCTATCCATATACGTCTATTCCGTAATGGGTTTGCAAGTAAGGCGGCGAATTGTTAGTTGGAAGAGGTGGATCAATACGGCCGTGAAGAATCTCATCTTTATTAAGCAAACGTTTCGAAGGATTACACGCCTTCATCATCAGTGCTGTAAAGGGAACCAGACAACAGGGTCTTACGACAATGGAAATATGCGAAGTGGTTCTGGATTACAATTAAATAATGTTATCAACTGAACACATATAAAGAACACAAACATAATACAAATATATACAAAACATTAAAAAAAACGTACAAATGAATGGTAAATGAACCAAAAAGAGGGTGTTTATGGTGATGAGCAGTCCAGTGGGTAAACAAGGGGGTCGCTGTGGTTATGTTTAGTTCTGGTTGCATTTTTTCCTTTTATTTTCAGGGGGATTCTGAGGTGATGAGGTCTAGGCGGGAGGACTGAGGTGACAAAATACCAAAATCTGTTGTAGAAAAAGCGTGAGTGTTGTGAATGCTCTCTTATTGCCGAGAAGGCTGGTTTACTCAGTGGGAGGCCAGTTCTGAAGGACTTGCCTTAAAGTTCGGAGATGCGGTGACCCCACGTATCTAGCTTGGCAGATAGGACAGGTAAATACGTATAGAACACAAGTCAAGGCTGTGATTTAAAGTTTTTTTTTTTTATCGTGTTGATGTTACTGAAAACAAAAGTGAACTTTATCTGGGGGTAAATATTCTACAAGAGGGTTTTTAACTGTTTCTTTATTTCATAGCTTAACTCACCCATTTAGGGTAGTTGAACATATTTATGGTCTCTTTTAACAGTAGGGACAATTTTTTGATTGGTGAATGTTTACACAGAATAATATTGGTAATTTTATGGAACAAATGTAATGGGTATCCATTTGTTGCGAAGATTTTCAGAAATAACATATCATTATGAAATGCGGTCCAGGTGCTACATAAATTGTACGCTTTAGATATGTGTTGATTCTGTAAATATATGCGATAAAACTGAGAAAGTGTAGGCCGAGGCCAGTTGGTTTTCAGTAAATGCTAGTATGGAAGATACCATTGTTGTTGGTGACCATAGTATCTAAAAATGGCAGTTGGTTGTCCTTTTGCAATATACAGGCGAATGTTATGCTGGAGTGTTTGGAATTTAGGTAATCTAGAAAAATGTTTAACGTGTGAAAGGTGTTTAAAGAGCAGAAAACTGTTGTGTAGGTATCGACGATGATTAAGAGGATTGAATTCAGGCGGGCAATGCTCTAGCCAGTTTTTATGACGTCTTAGAAATGCATTAGCATGGGGGGGGGGGGGGAGAGTCTATGGTTACACCATAGGTTTGCGTGTACTAGCAGCCATCAAATGTAAAAGCTGAATGATGGGTTTTGATTTCCAATTATTTTTTGAAGGTAATTATATCCAATCCAAATTTGCCAAGATAAATATTGTCCAGGCTGATAGCTATTAAATCCGTGGTCTCTTGTAGAGGCACGTTTGCGAATATCGATTCGACATCAAAATTCGCCATTGTGACGGGTTGTTTGAAATTTAGACACGTGATTTCTCTAGCAAAAGATGTGGAATTGTCAATAGCATATTGATTAGATGTTATAGGAGAGATGACGGGAACAAGAAATTTTGCAGTGTTGTGACTGAAAGTGCCAGTCGAGCAAACAATAGGTCTTAAAGGATTGTTAGGTTTATGATCTTTGAGTAGTCCATAAAGTACGCCCTGGAAGTCATAAGAAAGTTGTAGGTGTTGACATTAAAGGATGATTTGATAGCACGAAGTAGTTTTTTTTAGCTTGTCTTCTAAATATAGCATATGGGTGGAAATTTTAGTCGAGCTCCGTTTGAATTTTGTTTAGTCATCGAAAATAGCCCTCAACTTTTGTTCATAATCACATTAGTTTTAGATAACAACTGCTCGTCCCTTGTCTGGTTTGGTCATTACAATAGTACTGTCATTCTTAAGGGTTTGTAGAGGTGACAGGAAAGCATCTGAGTCAAGACCTCCTCTGGCGAGATAATTTCCTAAGAGTTGTTGGCTATAGATGTAGTTTGTAACATTGTTAAAGTTATTGTAGATGTCACAATCCTTTTAGGTAACACAAAGCTTTTCAAAGTACAGGTAAAATCTGTATATATGCATATATATATATATATATATATATATATATATATATATATATATATATATAATATATATATATATATATATATATATATATATATACATGTATATATATATATATATATATATATATATATATATATATATATATATATATATATATATATATATATATATATATATATATATATATATATATATATATATTACACACACACACACACACACACACATATATATATATATATATATATATATATATATATATATATATATATATATATATATATATCCCATCCAAGGCCGCCTACCCCTGTACACGAAGGCCCTGCAGTCCCGCATGTTGCAAAGAGCGGCGCACAGGATTCTCGACCTTGCGTCCCGAGCCTCGTCGACCCTCAGGCACGGCAGCGGGACTCCGTCGAGCCGGTAGCGCTCCAACGAGGCCGCCCACGCCAGCAGGCACGCCCACGCCAACAGCAGACGCAGGGGCTTCATCCTGGCAGAGAGCAGAAGCAGGAGACGGAGGTCCTGTCACGGCGCCCAGCAGGAGGGGAATGGGCGGCGACTGGGAGGCGGATCGGCGGGGCGGGCGGGTGGGTCTATATGTTTATGTATATATTTATGTATTGATATCGAAGGCCAGGAACAAGAAGCACCAATGTCCGAAAACTGAATGCTGAGGAATCGCCTTCGAAAGTGTGCTCCGCCAGTTGAAATTCGGCAAATGACAATTCACGATATATATATATATATATATATATATATATATATATATATATATATATATATATATATATATATATATATATATATATATATATATATATTTATTTATTTATTTACCTTCGACCGATCAAACTAAGTATTAACCCAATGCTACACTTTTGCATTCCGAAAATCGCAAATATATTTTTTCATAACACAAAAACATATATATTTTTTCACGGCATTTTTTTTTAAATAGCCTATGAATTTTAGGGAAAATACAAGATAGTGTATGCGGTCCACCTGAAGCCTGAGATGAGAGTCATGATACCACAAAGGAGGTTATGTTTTGGTAGCGTTGCTTAGTTTGTTTGTCCTGTTAACAGTATAACTAAAAAAAAAATATGATTCGATTGTTATGATTTTTTTTTTAACTCGAGGTGTGTCAGCCTAACTTAATTAAGTTTTGGTGGCGATCAAGATCCTGATCCGAATCCAGGATTTTTAAATGATTGCATCAGTTACTATTATCATTATCATTACCTTTTTGTGTACCATACGCTCTCTAAGTGCTTCTAGTCCCCACTCAAACACACATATATTGTTTGTTTGACATCTTATTTCTTATTAGTGAACAGATTTATGGTGATCTAATTTGTATCAAAACTACCTTTTCAATGAAAAATCTGACTTTAGCGTTTTCAAGGACTTCCATTTCTTGGGGAAAAGCTCTCCAAGGAAAGAGCGAGAAAGAGAAAGAAGAAAGAGAAAGGCACAGGCGCAAAATGAGAGAGAGAGAGAGAGAGAGGAGAGAGAGAGAGAGAGGGAGAGAGAGAGAGAGAGAGAGAGAGAGAGAGATAGAAAGAGAAGCAAAGAAAGAAAGAAAGAAAGAGAAGAGAAAGAGAGAAGAAAGAAGAAAGAGAGAGAGAGAGAGTTACAGATTTTTATTTCAATTTTTCTTTGAATGCCAAACCAAAAATATCTCAAAAGTTTCACACACACATGCACACCCACCCCCACACACATTCAAACCCACACACACACAGACACGAACACACATGCACGAATGAACACACAGACACACACGCACACACACTTTTGCATACGCAGATCTTTTCACGTAAAGCCTACGGATGTATTACGCCATGTTTCACTTACCTGAAACATTTCGGTATTCACGAAAGGTCTGTGACTTTTCTTTGCGATTTTGTCTCTGATTTGCGCTGGTGCCATATCTCAAAGTTAATGATGGTAATGGAAATAAGATATAAATCGTTATAAACCCTATTTTGATAATCTATTATAATAATAAGGTAAGGTAAATATGGCAATAAATCTTACTGATATCACTACGGTAATATTACACATTTAATATATTTAAATGTGATGTGGCATACCCGCTTTTATTGTCATTGCATCAGCTGAGAAGGCGGGCGACGCTGTTTGTGTTTTTGATGAAATATTGCTATGAAACCGTAGGAGACGGCTCAATTAACCTCTGATAATTAATCAAAAGTGGCCTCGAAGTTTTTCTTATCATTTCCAAAGCGGAATAATCTTCAACGGAGTCAAATTTGCATAAAAACAACTTTAAGACAGTGCTGATGCGTCAGGGCAAAATTAAAAACAGTCCTCACGTTTGTAAATAGAAAATAGCTGTAAAATATAAGAAACGACTAAACTAACGTTTGGCAGTCAATCAAAAGGGTCTTCCAAGTTTTTCTTTCCAATTCGATCAAGAATTATTTTCAAATTTGTCTGTGGTTCTATGGCTCCTGTCCACTTAATGTGTCCTCTTATCGTCATTGGCGATAACAGCGCGAAGCCAGAAGAAAGTGTAGGGTGTAAAATAAGACAAAAAAAAAAAAGAAGATAATATATATATATATTCTTAAAACGCATTTACTCAACAACACGTCCAAGGAGTTCTCGAAGATTATCCAGTGCGATCTCATACCGTCCGTGGCGCTGCTCCTGGCACCTTCTCATGAATGTTTAGGCTTGAGCATTGACCATTCTTTAAATGTTATCTCTCTCTCTTCTCTTTCTCTCTCTCTTGTTCGCTCTTTCTCTCTCTCTTGTTCGCTCTCTCTCTCTTGTTCGCTCTCTCTCTCTCTCTTGTTCGCTCCTCTCTCTCTCTCTCTCTCTCTTGTTCGCTCTTTCTCTCTCTCTCTCTCTCTTGTTCGCTCTTCTCTCTCTCTCTCTCGCTCTCTCTCTCTCTCTCTTGTTCGCTCTTTCTCTCTCTCTCTCTTGTTCGCTCTTTCTCTCTCTCGCTCTCTCTCTCTCTCTCTCTCTCTCTTTCGTCTCTTCTCTCTCTCTCGCTCTTTCTCTCTCTCTCTCTCTTGTTCGCTCTTTCTCTCTCTCTCTCTTTTCTCTTTCTCTCTCTCTCTCTTGTTCTCTTTCTCTCTCTCTCTCTCTCTCTTGTTCGCTCTTTCTCTCTCTCTCTCTCTTGTTCGCTCTTTCTCTTTCTCTCTCTCTTGTTCGCTCTTCTCTCTCTCTCTCTCTTGTTTCTCTCTCTCTCTCTCTCTTTGTTCGCTCTCTCTCTCTTGTTCGCTCTCTCTCTCTCTCTCTCTTGTTCGCTCTTTCGTTTCTCTCTCTCTCTCTCTCGCTCTTTCTCTCTCTCTCTTGTTCGCTCTTTCTCTCTCTCTCTCTCTTGTTCGCTCTTTTTCTCTCTCTCTCTCTTGTTCTTTCTCTCTCTCTCTCTCTTGTTCACTCTTTCTCTCTTTCTCTCTCTTGTTCGCTCTTCCTCTCTCTCTCTCTCTCTCCCAGAAGGCTGCCTTCCCCAGCTCCCGAACCATGAAGCCCGACAGACATCTCATAGCCAGCTCGATCACAGCCAGATAACGCACTGAAGTCACCCAGAACAATACGAATATCTCGCCGGGGACAACTGTCTGCCACGGATGCAAGTTCGGCGTAGAACATCTCTTTCACGTCGAGTTTACAAACATTGGTAGGAGCGTACACAGCAATAAAAGACATGAGACAAATGCTAGCTTCAGTCTCAATACCATTACATGCTCATCGACCGGAGTAACCTCGACTACCGAGGGCTAGAGTCTGCTGGAGATAGCTGTGGCTACTCCCTGGAGATGGTGACCCCTGGAGGCGAATCTTTACCAGAGGTTCAAGGTCACTAACCCTCGTCTCCATTTCTATGGGCTTCCCAAAACCCATAAGCCGGCCGTGTCTCTGCGCCCCATCATCTCTTCCCGGGGATCTGTGACGCATCCTCTGGCGGCTTGGCTGGCGAAGTCTCTCACGCCCCTTCTCGGCACCTTCTCTCCAGCCCACCTT
>NW_020872927.1:2925-16304 GCF_003789085.1 Penaeus vannamei
GCGATAATAACTTTGCCAATACGATATACATGCACTTTAGAGCAAAATTCTATACCAGCAATTGCAAACTGAAAAAGTATTGCAAGAGGCAGTTCATAGAATGCTTGAGCCTTGTGCATATATATATATAATAATATATAATATATAATATATATATATAATATATAATATAATATATAAGATATATATAGAAGATAGATAGATAGATAGATAGATGATAGATATAGATAGATAGATAGAAGATAGATAGATAGATAGATAGAAGATAGAAAAGATAGATAAGATAGAGATAGAGATAACAGACAGACAGACAGACAGACAGACAGACAGAGATAGATAGATAGATAGATAGATAGATAGATAGAAGACAGACAGACAGACAGACAGACAGACAGATAGATAGATAGATAGATAGATAGATTAGATAGATAGATAGATAGATAGATAGATAAATATATATATATATATAATATATGAATATATATATATATAATGTATGTATGATATTTATATATATATATATATAATATATATAATATAATATATATAATATATATATATATATATATATGTGTTGTGTATGTGTGTTGTGTGTGTGTGTGTGTTGTGTGTGTAATGTGTGTGGTGTGTGTGTGTGTGTGTGTGTGTGGTGTGTGTGTGTGGTGTGTGTGTGTGTGTGTGTGTGTGTGTGTGTGTGTGTGTGTGTGTGTGTGTGTGTGTGTGTGTGTGTGTGTGTGTGTGTGTGTGTGTGGTGTGTGTGTGTGTGTGTGTGTGTGTGTGTGTGTGTGTGTGTGTGTGTGTGCATGTGTGTGGCTTTATGTACAATCTACTGTAGCCAACATTATATAACTATACAAATCTAACTATCTATAACTTTTATAAACATACAATTACACCCACGTACATCACAAATACATCTTTGTAAAACCTGCACTTCTGGAATCATGATCCTTTCTAAGTTAGTCTTTTCGTAGATTCCGAACCAAAGTTGTGAAGGACTCAATTTTTTCATATTCAAGATCTCCCATCCAGCTGAGGGTATAATTTCCACTTTGTTAATGCAATAAAAATGAACTCATTGATTTTATTACAGAAAGTACCTAGCATAAGCATAAATACATTTTTTTCTTATACCATTTCAACAGTAAAATATATACTCACAAACAGATTTGAAATAAAGCTGACAGAATGACAAAAATCAACAACAATTCAATTATTTTTGACTGCAAAATCCTATTTATCTGCAATATTATTTTTCAGAGACACTCACCTTCCTCCTGTTTTGAAATGCGAGCCAACTATGAAACCATGGGCATCCATGTACTTATGAACATTATCACTGGTGACACCCGACCCAATCAACACTGGCAGGTCCCATGAATCAAAATTCATATTTAAGGTTTGTAGAAAAGATAAGAGGTCAAAAAATCCTAAATCACCAATAAGTCTTTACTATAAGAAGAAAGTACTCTATTATGAAGTGAAAAAGAAGAATTCTATTAAGGCATTTTGTAAATTTCATAGTGTTCTGCCACATATGAATATATAAATGACATATGGAATCATTATAGAAACACAGATAATGTTGAACATAACTGTAACATTTGATATATTCCATGATGTTTACATACTGCTGCTTAAAAAAGTTTATAACTGTTATAAGAAGTAACAATAACCATTAACACCCTTTATTTCTTTGACTTTGATATAAATTATGTGTATTTATTATGCAGTCTAATATCTGATGTAATAAACAATTAATCAATAACCAATAAGGTCACAGGTGTTTTAGTAAACCTTCTAATGCTTCATTATTCATTAATCCATCCATGTATACAAGTTTACTGCTTTCATTTACTGCTGTCATGTTGGTTAACTTACATGGTAATCAATGACATGCTTCTAGTAAGATTAGTGGGGAAGTGTAGCAATAAGGCATATATATAAAAGAAACTCAAGAATGCCATAGCCCTTCACAATAGTTTTGTCAATATTCAATTCTAGATCTGTCTTTCTAATCACTAGAATCCTACAAATTCACACCTTATGTATATAAAACTGTCCTAACATATAACAAAGGAAATCAACATCAGAATACCTCCTCATCATAACTCCTTACTTTCTAGCTGACGGTGATCAGCTTCCTGTCCCCGTCGCAGAACCAGTAAGAATGACACCATCGGCAAGAAAGAACTTGGCTGCTTCTGCTGTGTCTGCTATCCCTACATCACTTGTTATGGAATGTGCACTGAAACAACAAAACAAATAAGGCTTACTATATTTCAAATAGGGAATAACACAAAAAAAAATTCCCAGTTGCTACTCAATTTTTCAACAGAACAAGTCCAAATACAAAATGAAAATTAGATAAATGCATAAATATATTGTGCTGTTTCAAAGTAAACTACCAGTCCCACCTGTGCTTCTTCTTAATGTCAGTGAAAACCAAAACATCCTCAGCACCAATGGAACGTCTGTATCTTAGCAGAGGCCCAGCGCATGCATTCATGAGCCCTTCGTCAGCCACATGGGAGAATACAAAGCACTCTGCTCGGATGAACTGGAGTCCGCAAGCCTTCCCAACAGCCAGAGCTTCCTTATTCCCTCCTGCAAGGATCTATAGGAGGTGATTACTCCTGACAGGAGCACAGTACAGTGGATTCTAATATGAATCATGCTGCATTATTGTTACTATGATTTACTAACTAAATGTAATCAATGCCATTTCTTTAATCAACATATTTTCATAAAATAAAAATTAACAATTTGTTTAAATCATATAAATATACAAATATCAACAATATATAAAAATATACATGAAAGCCATAACCTCACAATTTCAAGAAAATATATAAGCAGAAATACCTGAATGCCACAAGGAATGCGTTTGGGAATGATACTGCGCACCTCCTGGCAAACCCTTGTCATGGTGGCTACAACTTCGGGCCCTAACGATGCTCCCATGAGGTAGGGTATGTCAAACATATTTTCCACCAGGACACCATCCTAAAAGAATAAACTAGTAAAGAAAAATTGAGTGGAAAGACCCTGTTAAGTTAATCTATATGGTGAACTGCGAGTATAAATATCAATTAGTGTTATTCTAATACAAATTCCTGAATCAAGATTTGGTAAACCCCCTTAAAACACACACACACACACACACACACACACACACACACACACACACACACACACACACACACACACACACACACACACACACACACACACACACACACACACACACACACATTCTCTATAAGCTGTCATCATTACATCAAAATCTTCACACAGAAAAACAACAAAAACAAATTCTGAATAAAAAATAACCAAAATACAAAAAATAAATTGACTTACAACACCGGCCTCTTTGTATGCGAAGGCTTCCTGACGAGCCATCTCCACCAGCTCATTAATTCCGTGGCGATTCAAGGGCGTTCCTATCAATGTAGTACAAGAAATCCCATCAAATTTGCATAAGCTCATACAAGGATTCATACATCTTTGTTTACTGTAATCAGTAGGTCCATTTCGTATCCAATCTAGAATCCTGGTAATCCACATAGAAAACAGAAATAGGATAGGAATGATGAGCTAAAGTTAATCAACCAGCATTAACTTACAATTACAATATATAAGCTCATCATAAACATGCTACACTCACCCTCCCCTACACACACACACACACACATACACTCCTCTCTCAATGACAGATACACTTAGCAAATAGCTAACTTGATTTCAAATGACTGCCAAAATTGTTTAGGCTGTACTAACAAATTCAGTTAATTTTCACAAATCTCATCTTAAAAAGAATATTAGCATTTGATCCTCTGAAATGTTTAGTCTAACCTTTAAGAAGGAAGAAGAAAGAAGAAGAAGAAGAAGAAGAAGAAGAAGAAGAAGAAGAAGAAGAAGAAGAAGAAGAAGAAGAAGAAGAAGAAGAAGAAGAAGAAGAAGAAGAGAAGAAGAAGAAGAAGAAGAAGAAGAAGAAGAAGAAGAAAAGAAGAAGAAGAAGAAAAGGAAAGGATGAATGGTGATGACAAAAAAAAAAAATAATAATAATAATAAGAAGAAAAAAAAGATGAATAAGAAACAAAAGAGAATAATAATAAAAAAAAAACAGTAAGAAGAAAGAAGAGAAGAAGGAGAAGAAAGAGGAGGAGAAGATAAGGAAGAAGATAAAGATGAAAGAAGGGAGGATCAAGAACAAAAAGAAAAAGAATGAGTAAAAACAAATTAAAATACACAGAAAGATACATATACAGGTACAGATATAGGCATATAACCAATCAATACAAAAACTGATATAACACAAACATGACCTCAACTCAAGTAAATAATTCATCTACAGTAAAAAGTTCTTACGTAAAGGCAGCATCTTACCCGGAAGTGCCTTGACATGGATCATGCCAATCACAGCCGCTCTAGAACACTGGAAAAGGTCCTTGAAGCGCGAGAGAGCCATCGCTGAAATATCAAACCATAAATCAAATTATGTTACAGTTAGTTCATAAATGGTGTTCACTGACCGACAGAAAAGCAAAATGACTAATTCCTCAAAGTTATGTACGTAAGAGACATGTTGTTGTTGGTATTATAACTCTAACACATGTTGATAATACAGCTTATTCAGAGTTATGTAATTCTAATAAGAATTTTGTTGATTTATATTTCTTGCCAGTAGATTTTTTTGGTCTTTAATTCTTCTATATCAGTTCATAACAAAGAATTTTTTGTGGCTGTATTCGTAAATATTGTGCCAATAAAAGGATTCGTAATCTTAAATACTAATGCAGATTATAAGCAAGAATAAAGGAATAATGGTACCTATGAGTATTATGTAATGATAAAATAAAATAGTAATAAGATACGCAATTTGAATAATAATAACAATAATGACGACAGTGATGACGATAACATTGATAATAATGATGACAATGAAGATGATGATGAGTATACAAGTAAATTTGGATGTAAATTGGAGTAAGTAAGAAGTAATCACCTGTTGAGTTTATCACAAAATGTCCTCTTTAATGATTAAATGATTAAATATCCCGATGAGTTATTCTTGCTAACTGTTACAGAACATTTCTGTGAATCTGCCCATGCCATTACAAAACTGTGTCAATACCGTCGTGAAACTTACTTATGTAAAATAAATCTATGTATTTACGAGACTCATAACGATTTGTAACACGGAGATAAAGCAGAACTTAACCGATGGATAAACTGATAAATGTTAGTGACCGAACATCTGAAATTTACAGTTCAGGTGTGTTATTCAATAAATTACCTGTAGATATGCCCTTGTTGAATTACAATGAAAATGATAACGATGAATTAGATAAATCTATAATATGATCTCTACTAGACAACCCGTACCTAATGCCCGACTGGAGTGGGCGGTTTATTTACATGATCAGCTGATTCATTCACAACTTTTCTGCCCCTTGTTCAGCACGGACTACAGAGCATTGGCGTCAATATGGTCTAAAAACCCTATAAAAGAAGAGAAGAGAACATACTACACTGAAGGAATATTAAGAGGGTATAAGAATATCAGGAAGACTTCCTTAAAATGCCTTCTCCGTCTGCTGTGATGTTGCCGGAGGAAAACAAGAGAAGTCTAACGGAGCTTTCGGAAAAGGATAATGATGTGAGACATATTTATGTTGTAATTGTTTTTTTTAATCATTTGTGGAATGTATTCTATGTAGGCAGAAGACAATTTCCAGTGTTTACTTCTGCTATGGAGAGTCACTCGAAAAGTAGTTTGATTGAATTTGTAAACTATAGTGTGAGTTAATGCTATTGTTTTTCTTGAGTATCAGCACAAAATCATGATTCACATGGTTAACATTTTATAATGCTTTCAAATCACACACTGGTATGGTGCTTGAAATATTTACGAGCAGGACTGAAAGGTTATTTTTCAGCCCTTGTCTATTTAACTTTCATGTATTTCTGTATAGAAAATATGTGAATCTATGGGTAGTTACCATTTTGAGAAGTATGAGATTTTTTGTTATCATGTTTTCATATAACAATGGAAGATATCTGTTATTTCATGATGTAGTCTGGGCTAAATAATAATCTGGATTTTAACTTATAAGTGGTTTTTCATATCTCTGTTTTAAGTTGCTTTTCATAGAAAATATTATTATTTTTTATTCTATTTCTTTCATTCTCAGGCTTTCAGGTTTTAGATACACCGCCATCTTATAGAGCGCGTATAGTTTAAGATTTATAAAATGACGAAAATATTTCAAATTCAAAGTCGATGAGCTTGTGCTAGTGTTAGTATCATTTGTTATTTGGCTAATTATCTGTGTACGCAGTCTCTTCATTGCATAGCGAATCATCGAGTGTTTCACACTTTCTTGTTGACAGCTTCATTTCGAGATTGAGAAATGTTGCGTTTGCAATTCAATTTACAGTGGCAAAGGACTTCAGTAGTTTTATATCTGAATCAAGAGCTTGATTAAAATCGAAGCAATCTTTTCACGTACGGTGTGAATGCAGCTCAATACCGTGGTGGAGAGAATGTTATCAAGGGCAGTTTAGTCAAATCAATTGGTCAATACGTTTAAAAATATTAAAAATTGATTTAGTCCGGAACATAGAGTTTCCCGATTTTAAGAGTTTTATGCATTTTTGATCGTTATTCTTCTTATTTAAGCTTGACCCTAATTTCCGATATACTTCAAACGGGACTATCAAATCAAAATCGTCGATGGAGAAATGGTAATCTCGATGAAATCATAGGATTTCATGCAGAAAAACATACTTAGAGAAGGCTTACTGTAATTAGGGCAAAAGTATATGACTGAGTATTATTTTTTAAGATTAAAAGAGCATCGTTGTATGATGTTTATATTTTGAAAATTACAAGCAACTTCAATGTATAATCTCACTTTTAACTTTCAGTAAGATTTAAATGAAATTCAAAGTTTAGTCTCTCTTTAAATGCTAATTTTTACTATGCCAGACCATTTTGAGCCAGAAATGTATTCTTCAAATTCAAAAGGGATAAGGAGCCATCTTTTATATGTAGAGACTGATAGATATAACATCTCATCATTATTAAATAATTTTGATCAGTAAAAAATATATATGAAACCACAGAAATGTTGATACCGGGTATATGTCCTTTGCTGATTAGTTTGAAAGAAATTTTGACATTAGGATGTATATTTTATCTTTGCTAATTAGTATGCAAGAATTATTTCTCTGAGCAGCATTGATAAAATATTCTTATTTTTCAGGCTTTTTTAACTTCCTGGGAAATGGCTCTGGAGCATCTGAGAACATACAAGGAACAAGAGGAAATTCTACCATATTACAGCGTGCAGCATCAGAAGGACACATTGGTAATTCATGAATTTAAGCCATGAATTATGTCTTCAGAAAAGTTGGTTATCTATGGACTTTGCATAATAAAATCCCTTTTGATAGATTTGGTTCAGAAGAAGATGACGTGAGATTAGTAGACTGGATTGATTTTAGTAGTTTTAATTCATTCATTTTAGTCTGCAGGAACATTCCATATAATTCTTTGATAGAGATAGTAGTTTCAATTCATTCATTTTAGTCTGCAGGAACATTCTATACAATTTTTTGATGGAGATTTAGATGTAATATAATTCTTTATTCCTCTAGGAACTGAAGTCAGCGAGGATAGCAAAGTTGCTTGAGCATTTGCATGAAACAAATTCGGACCAAGATCTAGCAAAACTCCTGACTTCATCTGGCCTACGAAAAGAAATAGTGAATATTATTACATCCCAGGTGTGTATACCGGGATATTAAGTAGCTTTTATGATTTTTGTCTGGCTGTTATTATTATTATTATTATTATTATTATTATTATTATTATTATTATTATTATTATTATGATCATCAAAATCATCATCATCGTCATTATGATAATTATCATCTTCGTCATTTGTCATTGTCACATCATTATCATTAGTAGTAGTATTGTTTTTTTTTATTATAATTATAATTGATATTGTCATTGTCATTATCATTATCTTCAACTTTACCACTATTATCATTATTATTATTATTATTATTATTTTGTTATTATTATTATTGTTATGATTATTATGATTCTTATAATCCTTATCATTATTATCATCTTTATTGTTATTATTATTATTATTATTATTATTATTATTATTATTATTATTATTATTATTATTATTGTTATTATTATTATTATTATTATCATTATCATTATTATAATTATTATTGTTGTTGTTATTATTGTTGTTGTTGTTGTGTTGTTTTGTTGTTTGTTGTTATTATTATTATCATGTTGATGATAATGATGATGATGATGGTGATCATCATCATCATCATTGTTAGTCACTTATTACCATTTATTAATTAGTATTTGTATTATAATTATTATTAGATAATGTTTGTGTGCAGTATTTTCACACTTGATATTATATTATTAATTATAAATCTTATGCTTCAATTAAAATCCACCATGTTTGTTTGGTGTTATATTATTGATTATTTAACCCTATCCATTAAAATCATCCATAATTATTTGACAGTATGTTATTACTTGTAAAACCATATTAGATAAAATTGACCATATTGGTTTGATATATTTATGAGCTGTTACAGAATTCCAAGAACTTTTTTTTTAACCAGTTGTGTAAACTAACCGCATCAATTTTTTTCACAGTCGGAACACAAGGAGTCTCTATCATAGTTAACACCATTACAAACCATACGAATGCGATGATGGAGCCTTGACTTTGGATTAAGAAGTTATTTATTAACCATGATAACATCTACACTTCAGTTAAATTTTGTAAATCTGTTATTTGTATTACAGTGTTTTATAAATTCTTGCATCTCCAATCTCCAATATATGCTGAAATCAACCCTGATCCTTCAATGTGCTCATGTCAAGTCTTAGGTTGGCATATACTATAATTTGATGATAGAATACAATATAAACATGCAATACATAGAAATAATTTTCAGCCATACCATGCATCTCCACCAATCACACATGTTCAGTGCTGTTGTGCATATAAAAGTGGGTACAAGAACTGTGGCTGTGCGAACTTGGGGCACTTTAGACAGACATGTATCAGTATTATGAGATTTGAACTATACAGTTATTTATTGTCTTTATGTTAAATTGTTGTTACGTTAATTGACTGATACTAATGTTTCCTTTCAGTGGTGGCTGGGAGTAGCTCCGAGGGAGAGGCTGGGAGAACTTTTGTACAGGTAATTTGTTGTTGTTTTTTCCTGTTTTTTGTAATGTCAGATACGTATGATCTGTAACTAATTACCATATTACTTTCTTTGATCTTTCTAGAATTTCCTTCATTGTCCTATTTGCCTGTTGGATCCTGACACCTTGCTGCTGTCACCTGACCCAAATTCCGGGTATTAGGCTTACTTGAGTGGTGACTGGTGGGTGTGTGGTTTATAGGCCCAGCCTACACAAACACTCGGGTTGGGTGTAAAGTTGTTATCTCTTTTTATGCCATTTTCCAAAGTCTGTATTTATCATTTGTTATGCTTTGTGAAGGTTGTAATAGATTGTTTTCTTTGCACAGACTCTGTAACATTGCTCTAGTAGTGTACAACTCTGTGCAATAATAATAACAATGAGTTGTGATGTTTTGTTACTCGTGTCACTTCTTATGTATTTATTTGTTCAATTTCCTGTAACACACCCTTGAGTGCTGGTCACAACAGGCAGGTATAAGATCCTTAGCATGGAAATAGTATCCTCTCTGGAGAACTCTTCCAGCCATGGCTCACAGATGGTACATTCCTCCCTTGTTTACTGAAGGAAATAACACAAGAGCCCCTTCCTAAATGCTCGCCGAGTCTAATCTTCCTCCTGAGAGGAATTTTGATGAGCTATAGTGCATGCTGTTCTTGCGACATGCAAATTATGTCAACATTTTTGATTTTTCATTACAATTCAGAAACTAAACCAAATCTTTTGATATCTCGTTGGAGTCTTGAAACACCCAGGATGCAGTTTGGGGAAGAGTGACCCAGACCAAAGTAGATTTTTTTGTTTGTTTGAAAGTGATTGCATCCATTTTTTTTCTGTGATCTAGAAATATTCAAGTTTATTCCATGAGCAAATAAACTTATAATATTTTCCCTTTGTAATAAAGAGTTCAACTTAACAGAGTATTTTTTTCTTAAATAATTAAGAGAGAGAAAAAGGAGGAACGTAACAAAACGAAACGAATAACAAATATCATAAATAACATCTAATAGATAGATAGATAGATAGATAGATAAAGCCACAAGAGAGCGGAGAGAATAGTGGCTTATGAGGCGAGGCTTTTTCGTCTTTTTTGGTCAGATTTTTATCTATTATTAGAGAGAGAGAGAAAGAAAGAAAGAAAGAAAGAAAGAAAGAAAGAAAGAAAGAAAGAAAGAAAAAGAAGAAAGAAAGAAAGAAAAAGAAGAAAGAAAGAAAGAAAGAAAGAAAGAAAGAAAGAAAGAAGAAAGAAAGAAAGAAAGAAAAAGAAAGAAAGAAAGAAAGAAAGAAAGAAAGAAAGAAAGAAAGAAAGAAAGAAAGAAAGAAAGAAAGAAAGAAAGAAAGAAAGAAAAGAAAGAAAGAAAGAAAGAAAGAAAGAAAGAAAGAAGAAAGAAAGAAAGAAAGAAAGGAGAAGAAGAGAGAGAGAATCGCCTGCGAGCGAAGTGAACAAGCGCCGCAGTGTAAGGAACCTGATGAAAAATGTAAAAAAAAGGTGTTCAAAATGTAAAATAGGGGAAAAAAATAAAAAATACGGTATTTTGGGGACAACCCTAGGCAGATATCTGGGGAATGAAAATATAACCCTTTCAAAATTGTTTAGATATTACCTCGGCGGTGACAGTTCTTTTTTATGTATTTGGATTTGTGTGCGTGTGTGTGTGTGTGTGACTGAAAGACAGAGAGAAAGAGAGAGAGAAAGGGAAAGAGAAAGAGAGAGAAAGACACGCACACACCCACAACAATAACAATAACAAAAATGATGATAATAATGATAATAATAGCAACAATAACTAATGATAATAACAATAACAATAACAATAATTATAAATAATAATAATAATAATAATAATAACAATAATAATAATGACAATAATAATAATAATGAAAACATAATGGTAATAATAATAACAATAATAATAATAATAATGGCAATGATGCTAATAATAGTAATACTACTAATAATAATGATATACGGGAAACAATTATGACAATAATAATGATAATGATTATGAAAATAATAATAAAAATAATAACAATGATACTACTACTACGACTACTACTACTAATAATAATAATAATAATAACAAATGATAAGGATAATGTTCACCCCGCAACCCCAATCTCACCCCAGGCTCGTGACCGGACCATAGTCCATGTAGATTCCCAGGGTCATCGGAAAGCAGGCCCAGGTCACCTGTAATCAGGCATAGATTTTAGAGCTGGAGGAGTCATTAGCGAACAGTGGGAGCACCATGAGACAGCTCTCCCTTGGGTTTCCTGGCATTGCTATAGTTTTAGTTTTCATATATATATATATATATATATATATATATATATATATATATATATATATATATATATATATATATATATATATATATATATATATATATATATACCTATGCATATACATATGGTTAGGGCCCTGGACACAACTCGAGTTCGTACGGGCGTGTGAGTTGTCTGTGTGTAAGAGTGGTTGTGCAATAGCCAACGATCAAGTGTGTTGATTTGTGTGTTTTATAGTTTATCTGAGACTAGGTGTGTGTATATGTGTACAATAGTGTGTGTCTTGCTGTATGCG
The DNA here is from genome assembly GCF_003789085.1 of Penaeus vannamei. Classification (NCBI taxonomy): domain Eukaryota; kingdom Metazoa; phylum Arthropoda; class Malacostraca; order Decapoda; family Penaeidae; genus Penaeus; species Penaeus vannamei. The sequence goes on from NW_020872927.1 coordinate 14,778, forward strand.
TGTGAGAGACCATGTATGTATGAGTGTGAGTGTTTCTCTAAATCTGAAAGTCCAGGTGTGTATTTGTGCCTTGATGCATATGTGAGAATTCATGTATATGATGTGTATGTATATGTATGTGCCTATACCTAAGTACTACGACATGGAAGATAACTCTCCCAGAAAAATTATGCGTAAGTTCAGAGACTTGAGGATTGAGGAGAAGTGACAGGAAGCACTCCAGCTGATGAGGTCCTCCCACCTTCCCCGGATTATAGGCAAGTCCCCCTCCTTGTTCTCGTTTTCTGTTGGATAGTATTTTCTGTTTGTATTTTTTCTTTGGTTTTTTTATGCATTCAATTGTTTCACTTTCTGATTATTCATTTTTTTCGTGATGGAAGTTAGAGAGTAGTTTTGAATAATTGATAAATAATTTGATAAATACATTGTATGCACATACTGACATGTTGCATCGCTGCACGTGGCTGTACACCTCGTGTGAGTGTGTGTGTGTGTGTATGTATGTGTGTATGAGAGAGAGAGAGAGAGAGAGAGAGAGAGAGAGAGAGAGAGAGAGAGAGAGGGAGGGAGGGAGGGAGAGAGGGAGGAGAGGGAGAGAGGGAGAGAGGGAGGGAGGGAGAGAGGGAGGGAGGGAGAGAAGGAGGGAGGGAGAGAGGAGGGAGGGAGGGAGAGGGAGGGAGGGAGGGAGGGAGGGAGGGAGGAGGGAGGGAGGGAGGAGGGAGAGGAGAGAGGGAGGAGAGGGAAGGGAGAGGGGAGGGAGGGAGAGAGGGAGAGGGAGAGAGAGAGAGAGAGAGAGAGAGAGAGAGGGAGAGAGGGGGAGAAGGAGAGAGGGGGAGAGAGGGGAGAGAGAGAAGAGAGGGGAGAGAGGGGAGAGAGGGGAGAGGGGAGAGGGGGAGAGAGAGAGAGAGAGAGAGAGAGAGAGAGAGAGAAAGAGAAAGAGAGAGAAGAAAGAGAGAAAAGAGAGAAAGAGAGAGAAAGAGAGAAAGAGAGAAAGAGAGAAGAGAGAAAAGAGAGAAAGGAGAGAAAGAAGAAAGAGAGAAAGAGAGAAAGAGAGAAAGAGAGAAAGAGAGAAAGAGAGAAAGAAGAAAGAGAGAGAGAGAGAGAGAGAGAGAGAGAGAGAGAGAGAGAGAGAGAGAGAGAGAGAGGAGAGAGAAGAGAGAGAGAAGAAGAGGAGAAGAAGAGAAGAGAATGATTTTTGTAAGGAAACCATGTAAGAATTCGAAACGCGGACCGTTAGAAATAAAAAAAAATTTAGGATGATTAGAAAAAAAACAGTGAAAAGAAAGAAAAGCAACGCACAATACAATAATCAATGATAGAAGGAGAAGAAGAAGAAAAACGAATATTCTGGTTAAGTTAGATCTTATAGAAACGACAAACTGATTAGTGAAAAAGGTAACCCAAAAGATTTCACATTCTTACATATATCTTATATATATATATATATATATATATATATATATATATATATATCTATCGTATATATAATATTATATATATTTTTAATATATATTATAATATATACAC
>NW_020872927.1:16582-21582 GCF_003789085.1 Penaeus vannamei
ACGTCGGCTTTTTTCAAAAGGGAGAGGGAGAGGGAGGGGAGAAGAAGAGGGAGATGGAGAGGGAGCGGGAGGAGGGAGTGGGGGAGGGAGAAGAGAGGAGAGAGAGGAGAGAGGAGAGAGAGGAGAGAGGAGAGAGGAGAGAGGAGAGAGGAGAGAGGAGAGAGGAGGAGAGAGAGGAAGAGAGAAGAGAGAGAGAGAAGAGAGAAGAGAGAAGAGAGAAGAGAGAAGAGAAGAGAAGAGAGAGAGAGAAGAGAGAGAGAAGAGAAAGAAGAGAAGAGAGAGAGAGAAGAGAAGAGAAGAGAGAGAGAATGAGAATGAGAATCGCCAAAAACTAGTTTCCTAAAAAAAAATCTTTCAGCTAAGTGGAAATAATCTTGTCATCAATCGCTGTTCGGAAGTATTTCCCCCAAAAGATCTCAAGTTTCTCAACAAAACCTCGCTCAGTGTCAGCAGCATCTAGAAAGACTATTTCTAAGACGTTCAGCCAGAACTTCATCATCGTAAACCGGAATTAAAATACTACGCATAGGCCTATGAAACAATGGTGTCAAAAATGTTTGGGAAGGGAGTAAAATTGTCGGAAGTGCTGGGAGCGAAAGAAAAAAAATATGTAGAGCAAAATATAGGAATGGAATAAATAAATGAAAACCAAGCAAACAAAACAAAAACCAAAAACGCACGCTTACATGTTATACAAACAGACACTCCCCCTCCCTATTGTAGGGAAGCACAGCTCTGTATTTTTTTTCCTTTATTTTTCTTCTTTATCTACCTGAAATATTCATGATTTTTCGATAGAATCATGGCACCCAGCACCTATCATGCCGCTAGTGGTCAGGGAGGCTATTTTTTTTAAGCAATTAAGTACTTTCTCTACTTTCTTGTCTCGTTTTTCCTAGGTGGAATTATTGTTGTCGGGTGACTAAGATTTTAATCAGGGCCCTAACCGTCGAAAACGTAACTTATTTGGTGGCAATATTCATTCATTCAAATTCACGAGAATTCAAATCAACATGCATTTATTTCCACTAAATTAGACTTATACCAGACTTGGCTTTACCTAATCTTGATAACCCCTTGTCACTTAGGGATTCTTTCCTTCGAGCACAAAGCAACAAGCTGAGAAATACTGTAAACCTTAAGGTAATCCAATCGTGGTGTTCTCGGTGGGACATGAAATTAAATCTTACCATGTCAAAGGAAATGATTGAGTCTAGAACGCTGTTGCCTCAGGATCCAAGCCTACTGATGAATGGAGTCTGAATTACTGTAAGTGGATAATGAGTGTGGCCCTTGATTCAAAGCTTACATGAGAATTACAATTTTAGAATATAGCCCGGTCAGTTTCATGTAAGTAAGGTATCTTCCTTAAGTGCAAAAGGACTTATGATAATAACTTTGCTCGTATAGGTTTCTATTAAATCATTCTGCCTCGTTTGAGCACTGTTCTTCTGTTTGGTTATCTGCTGTAGAGTCAGGAATTGAGTTTGCGTGATCATTGATTTGATTTGATTATTTTTTCTTGTCTTGACTTGGATATGGACATAAGGTGTTAGATATTGGGTCTCTTTCAGTTTTATTTAAAGAGTGCGATCGATACTTCACATCCCCTCCATAAGTTTTTACTTGATTTGTATCAACCTGCAATGTTTACTGGAAATTCTGTAGCCCTTAGTACTATGGCATTTACAATAAGTCGGTCATCTAGATATATTTTAAAAAATACTCTTTATTTTTTATACGCTTTGTAACTTCGACTCCTGATTAGTTTAAAAAGTACAGTTAATTTGTTTTTCTATGTGGTTATTTTTTTATTTTGTCTTTCTTTGTTGCGTGATTTTTTATTTTCTCTTTCTTTGTTGCGTTTTGTTGCTCTTTACATGTATTACAACAACAACAAAACAACAATCAATTCAATACCAAAATAAAACGACTTGGCGAATCGGACAACTAGGACTGAGTTGCCAGAGGTTCCCTATTTTTGAAATTGGGTGGACTAAACAAACACAAGAGAGAATTCCCATTTTCTCCGCGTAAATCTTTAATCGAGTCAATAGCCTTGGACTGTAAAGCGCATTTTTTTTCTTTTTTTTTATTCACAACCTCACAAACGCAGAACTTTTCAGCAGCTAAGAAGTTTCAGGTATTTTCCCTTCAAAGACTAAATGAATAAATAAGAATAAGACAAATCCATATAGAAATGATAATGAAAAAAAAAAACAAACTAAATAATAATAAATAAAAAAAAAAACACAAGAGGTAGATAAACATATGGATAAGTGGATAAACAAAAACAATGAAAGGCAGAGAAAAATAAATTGAAACAAAGTAAAAAAAAAAAAAAAAAAAATAAAAAATAAATAAAAATAAAATAATAAAAAAAATAAAGCATGCACAGAGAATATAATATCATACATTTAGCCTTTCCTCTCGAGGTGAGACACGTGGCCAGTAATTAAACACGATAGCGTATGGGCGTTTTTATATTCTAATGATAATATTTCCTTTCCTTTGGGGTGACATTTCAAAATTATGGCGTAGACACGATGAAAAAACATAAACGATACTAACAGAATATTTTAGAGATTAAAGTGTCATGCACATCTCTCTCTCTCTCTCTCTCTCTCTCTCTCTCTCTCTCTCTCTCTCTCTCTCTCTCTCTCTCCTCTCTCTCTCTCTCTCTCTCTCTCTCTCTCTGTGTGTGTGTGTGTGTGTGTGCGTGTGCGTGTATATATAATGCATGTATGTATTTACATATGTATGTGTGTATATTTATGTATTTATATATATGAATACGCACACACACACACACACACACACACACACACACATGTATAGGTCTATTCATTTACTGCATACCTACATAAAAACAAAATATGATGCATCTGACAATTACGCTTTAGTCACCTGATCAATATTTCAGAGAATACGCTCTCTGAAATTATTCTATTTTTGATGTTGCTCCTTCATTTTGAAATGTCATTTCAAGGGAAAAAAGAAAAAAAATATTGTCACTGGAACATTATCAAACTCCCCGTGTTTACATAGACCCAAACTTAGGCGGACTTCAATTCAATTCCCTTTAAAAATATTTTCAAACGAAAACTATTCAACCGTTAAATCAGCCTTGATCACGTGATTTCTACTCGACCTAACCTTTCTCTTTTTCCATTTATATCATTCGCGACAATAAAAGGAAAAAAAAGAAAGTAGAAAAAAGGAATGGGAGAATGGAGAAATAGGAAAATCTGGAAGACAGAAGAAAAAAGGAAGAAAAAGAAAGAAAGAACGAAGAAACTAAAGAAAATAAATAAAGAAAGAAATAAGAAACACAAGAGAAAATAAATAAAGAAAGAAGAAAAAAGGAATGGGCAAATGGAGAAAAAGGAAAATCTGGAATGATATGAAAGATATCCCTTTTGACAAGATGGAATGGCGATTTTCGAGTGCACATTTTTTATTCAACTTTGCCCCTTACAGACGAAACTTTCCCGCCAAAAACGGCCTCCCCGGATGAAATTTAACTTTGAGAATATGAAGTGGTCCATAAATATTCAAAAGGGTGATCATCTGAATTTATTGTTCATAAACGGAAATTCGTATTCAGGGCGATTCTAATGAATCAATCTTGCATTAATAGGAATTTGCATTCTTGTATTTTACATTTTCATATATAATGTATTTTGTATTTCTATGTATTTTGCATTTTCATGAGTTTGTATTTTCATGTATCTTTGTGTTGTATTTCAAGTTAAGTCTGAAATAGATAGAGAGATAGAGAGAGAGAGAGAGAGAGATAGAGAGATAGAGAGAGAGAGAGAGAGAGAGAGAGAGAGAGAGAGAGAGAGAGAGAGAGAGAAAACGAAACAGTCGGAATCAGAGGTAGATACGCACCAACGCAAGTCCAAAAAAGTCTTTTTGTATTAACGTGCTTCCATTTTCTATCTCTCTCTCTCTCTTTTTTTTTTTTTTTTTTTTTTTTTTTTTTTTTTTACTATTCTCTCCAATGCCCCAAGTTTTTTTTTTTTTTTTTTTTTTTTTTTTTTTTTTTTATCCTCCACCTGATTGACATAAAACGCTTTCGTACCAAACAGTAGCTTTTTAAAACCTCTTTACGCCAGTTTCCCTCCCAGCAATGACATTTTTAAGATATAATCTCATTTTTATTTTTCACCTTTATAAATACCTTTTCCGTTGCTGCTGTTACTCGTAATCCTAATTATACAAGGGCAGATTATGGATTCATTCATGTATACAAATATGTGTGAGTATGAAGGTGAGTGTGTGTGTGTGTGTGTGTGTGTGTGTGTGTGTGTGTGTGTGTGTGTGTTGTGTGTGTGTGTGTGTGTGTGTGTTTGATTGTGTGTGATTGTGTGTGTGTGTGTGTGTGGTGTGTGTGTGTGTGTGTGTGTGTGTGTGTGTGTGTGTGTGTGTGTGTGTGTGTGTGTGTGTGTGTGTGTGTGTGTGTGTGTGTGTGTGTGTTTGTGATTGTGTGCACGTATACCTTTTATAATTTTAATATCAATAGGTTTAGGTATGATTTTATAATTACAAAAACCACAGTCGTACCTTTTTCTGCTCTAAAGCCAATGAAATATTTACTTTATGATATATATTCATTCATATAATCTTGCAAAAATGATTGATAAGTGTGATCATAAATACCATAAATCAACTTATTGTTGTTGTTGTTATTATCAAATTATCATGATAATGATAGTGATAGTGACAATGGTAATAAATGTGATGAGGATTATTGATATATTTATTCAATATAGTTTGATATATTACGGTAGCAGTACTCCATGAGAGTTTAAACATCTAATGGTTGCAGACTCAGTTCACTCATAAGTATACAAAGATAAATTTTTAGTGTTTATACATCACTTTCCCGGTAAAAAAAAAGAGATTTACGGGACTATTTTCTCGTTTTAAAACTCCTGACAAAAACTTTTTAGTTGCTGAGTTTGCCAAGGGTCCTTAGCCTGATGTCAGCACAT
>NW_020872927.1:29082-39082 GCF_003789085.1 Penaeus vannamei
GAGAGAGAGCAGGGGTGGAGGGATGGAGGACAAAGAGAGAAAGAGAGCGAGAGAGTGGGAGTGGAGGGATGGAGGAGAAAGAGAGAGAGAGAGAGAGAGAAACAGAGAGAAACAAAGAGAGAGAAGGCATACCACGCACCACACAGCTTTTGATGAATTCCAAACATGAGCTGCTGTACTGCTTTCTCAGCACTGCATACCTGTACATGAATGTACACTGAACAGCCAGGTGCAGTCACTCGACCTGACATTGTCAAGGTACGCATACATTTGCGAAAATAAAGAACAGAGGCGATGCCTGAATGTTGTGGCAGGTGTCTGCTAACACTTGGCTTGCCCTGCAGCCTGTTTATCACCCTTTTTCTCTTTCACTACTTGCTTAATTTCTTTTTCTTTAACCTCCCCATTCTCTCACTGCTACTGCCCAAGTCTCTGGAGGATTTGCAGGGAGAACGCAGCCCTGGGTGAACCAACACCGTTCAGCCTCCCGGTCGTATGACAGAGCTCACTCCTCCCCTCACCTTATCAACACCACATCACTCGCGACTATGCCAGATGTGAGCCACCACCACCTCATCACGCGACCCCTGGATCTCCCTGGATACCAGCCGGGTAGATGGTGTGCTGTTTGTGGCAAAACAACCTCCAACAGGACCATGATCAACTATTCATCTGGCGATTGCCCCAACACCTCACATACCACCTGTCTTGGTGACAACATGTTTGACTGCTACACGATTTCTGCTCTGTGCACAGCTCTGGGAATCACCGCCCTGGTGGTTTACCAGGCGGCTGCGGCAGAGCCTCCAGAGGGTTGTCTCAGATGCTGAACCTTCTGATGTGCCCACAGCGGATAATGATGATATCGAAGATCTAGAGAACTAGTTGAGAACATCCGGTAGCTGAGAAGGAAACTAACGAAAAAAAAAAAAAAAAAAAATCAGGGAAGCCTCGACCACTTCATTCTACCGTAACCATCTTCACTGCTACCACTCAACTCATCAACTCCATCTATATTGCCCTAGCCACCTCCACCTGAAACTACTATTGCTCAGTCTAGGGGCACGTCCACAGCGACCAAGCCAACTGCAGCGCCTAAAAATTCTTGCAATACCAGGATCATGGAAATTAACAGAAATAACAAAACTCAACAGCAAACTGGGCACTCTAACAAACCCTTCTCTGTTACACCCAAACCCTCGCCATACAACCAATCAAGAGACTACTGCAAATGTTGCAGGCGTAATGGACATACAGAAAATAACTGCCTGAGGAGGAACTACAGTACCGACTGTCTGCGAGTCGGACACACTGCTCAGGAGTGTCACACCTGCATTGCGCAGGAGAGAAAAACTGCAGAATATTAACTGCGCATGCACAAAACAACACTTTATTAGTTCAGACACTCATTCGATTCCTTCCTCCTGCCCGTGGTCCTTACCCCAGCCTCTCATTGGTAATTATGCTTCAGGACATCAGGCTTACACACTAAAACCACAACTGCTCTACCCTGCGCACGCCTACTCATTCACTCTCCAGCTGCGTAACCCCACTCACATAGTCATGCCCGCCTGTGTCTCGAGATCAACATGTCTGGCAATGTCCGAGGACTTCTAACGAGCATCGGGGACCTTGTCAACAATCACGTGATTCTTCGCACCCTAGACATCGTTGCAACTGTTTAATGAGTCAATCCGCAACAACTTTGGGCACATGAGAGGATACATGAAGTGGCATCGACGCAACAGGACACGTGGGACCTTTGCCGGTGTCACTGTCTCTTTTCACAAGAGCCTGTCGATCCAACCACTTGGGTGTCCGCGGTCATCTGCTCCTCCTGCTGCAATACCTGCAGGGCAGATATCTCAGATTGGTTATGAACAGGTGAACATCTGATGGACATCCCATCCATGCCAGCGTACCACAGGGTAGTGTTTTCGGCCCTCTCCTCTGGAATGTCTTTTTTAATGACCTAGCTCATTGTAGATTCACATGCACACGCCAGTGACTGCACCTTGACATTTCCCTGGCTAGCCTCATGCAGAAAAGGGAGCAGCTCTGCATAAGACTCCCCTGCCAGTTCACAGCCTATACTTCATTGAGACTTCCGCAGTGCCTCCTTGTGGTCACCTATGGGAAACTGAGCACCTTGTAGTCCCAGGCTAAACTGTGGGGGATCTCAGAGCAGCAGGACCCCTTATCCCCCTGGGGTAAATGGAAGGCTTAGAGGCGGTGGGCCTTCCCAGTCTTCCTCCTCCCAGACAAACTTACTGGCAGCACAAAATATATATGGAAATGCTGAGGAGAGGGGAAATGCCCCTCCCACCCAGCAATTGAGGCAGGCTGTGGGTCCCGTATGGAGAACGACTACTGAGGCTCAGGTTGGGAATGTTAGTTACTCGTCCTGCCTGCGCTCTCACAGCCTCCACCCCAATGTGAGGCCTGTGGGGCAAAGCCCTCAGGAACTCCATGGACGGACGATGGGCCCCACAGCCTGCCGCCCCTTTTTATATGGGGCTATCAAGGAAACTGAAGCGACTAGGAGTTGAGGTGGCGACCCTCTCGGAGGTGAGGAGACCTGGTAGCAGCACAATCAGTATAGGTGGGTACACCTATTACTGATCAGGCTGGGGTGATTGTCATCTCCAGAGAGTAGTCATAGCCATCTCCAGCCGACCTTAACCAGGAATCAGGAATCTGGCTGAGGAGGTAGAAGGCCATTTCCTAGTAAATGATCTTCGTCCTGCCTACCAAACGCTGAGAAAACTGAGGCTGGATCCTCAAATGCGTTAAGGCGTCGCATCTCCTTAAGGCACTTTAACTTACGGCCGAGCAATCTTACAGCCCATACACAGAGCAAGGGACCCGCCATATTTGTCTGGCAGCTGGAGCCATGAACTCAACAAGAGTATTTGGAGTTAGTCCTGCCTATGCAGAGGGACGACGTTACGTGTCTTGAAGGCCTTCATACTGTCAGTTTTGCTTTATGGAAGAGAAACCTGGACGCTATATAGTGCCTTAAAGCCATGTCTCGATGCTTTTTGTAACAAGTCCCTACGCTGGATCATGGTATACAGTTGGCAGGACCATGTGTCCAACCAACGACTTCGCCTTGAGATTGGCATGGGACCTATTACTTGCATAACCCGTGACTACCAAATCAGGCAATACGGGCACCTAGCTCGTTTCCCTGTGGATAACCCTGCCCATCAGGTTATCTCTTTATGAGACAACCCTGCGTTGAGTGGGCCTATGGGAAGACGTAGGAAGTCGTGACTTTGGCAGCTCGACCAGACCTGTCATGAAGAGCTAGAGATGGGCCGAGGTCCTGCTTGGCGACTCGCCATGAGGACCCCCCGTGGCTGGAAGCGAAGGGGGGATGCAACTATGTGCCCCCGTCGGCGTCGGCCTCTTAATTGATGATGAATATATATATATATATATATATATATATATATATATATATGTATATGTATATAATATATATATATATATATATTATATATATATATATATATATTTCTTTTACTTTAGAATCTGATGACCTATATAACTAAAAATGATATTTAGGTCTTAGCTTCTCATGGACGTTGATTTATGGCCATGAAAAATTCTCTCCGTATTTTTTTTTTTTTTTTTTTAATGAAATACGAAGGGGGTGGGGGCTGGGCTTTCCGAGCATTTTGTCAGTTTGTAGTCCCTTACATCAAACTTTGCTGTAATAAAGAATGAAACCAGATTTACACCCTTTCGTTATTTTCGTTGTATGTCTTATGTTGTGGTTTGTAAATCCTCAGTCCTTCATTTCCTTAGGCAATTTCTTGCAATGTTCCAATTTATTCAGAGTTTAGAATCTCGAATGTTTTTAAGATAAATGTTTCTAGAAAGTAAGCTTGAAAAAAAAAAAAAAAAGATAAAGACATGTGGAAAATTCGAAGCCCAAGTTTTCGTACATTTTTTTTGAGAAATGTGTACCCTTTATAAAATGGATCTGTTGATAAAAAATAATAGATAAAAGCACTCAATGAGCGTAAACCTCCGCCAAGGCAATAGGATCAATGATACAATAAAAATATTCACTTTTGAATAATTACATTAATAATGATACTACTACTACTATTACTAATGATGATAATAATGAATGAAAATAATGATGAAAAAATATGATAATAATAATGATGATAATAATTCTAAAAATGATAAAAATTTAAGAGCTCGTAATGCTAACGACACACATTCATAAATATACTAACCAACGAACCATCGGATCAACGAACAAACGAACCTACAAACCAACGAATCAATGAACCAACGAATGTTCGTTCGTTGATTGTTGATATCGCTCCTCAGTCGTTGTTTCAGAAGCCATATTGATTGAACCAACGAATCAATGAATCAAAGAACCAACGAACTAATGAACCAACCATTCAACGATCCAACGAACTAACGAACCAACAAACCAACGAACTAACGAACCAACGACCCAACGAATCGGAGCTGCCAAAAAACAGTAGTAGAGTCAAACCTTTTGCTATTTCTTTTTATGAACCGTTCCGATTTCTCGTGTTTTTGCTGTATTCATCCTCTCACCCCTCATCATATTGTTAGAAAATGTTATGGTGAGTGTTTCCGGTCTGTATTGTAATAATTTGATAAAAACGATTATTTGTACATGTATGAATTATCGTATATTTATATTTATGTATATAGATGTGTATAGATGTGTGTGTGTGTGTGTGTGTGTGTGTGTGTGTGTGTGTGTGTGTGTGTGTGTGTGTGTGTGTGTGTTGTGTGTGTGTGTGTGTGTTTGTTGTGTTGTGTTTGTGTGTGTGTGTGTGTGTGTGATCCAATTGCCTATAAAAATATTCACGACAAGAAAAAAGTAAAAAGTAATCACTCGACTGAAAGAGATTCCTTGATAAAAATGCCGGAGAGTCGATTTCAAAAACAAATTATCGGGACGCAGGTGTTTAGCGTCAGTCAACCGGATGATGAAAAATATTTAAGCACATTGAGGAGAGGGAGAAGAGAGGGAGAGAAGAAAATGACAAAGTGAATCAGGTAAGTCCATCTTTCTGCCTCTCTCTCTCTCTTCCTCCCTGTCACCTCTTCTCTCTCTCTCCCTGCCCTGCTACCCCCCTCCTCTCTCTCCATGCTACCCCCACTTCTCTCTTTCTCTCTCCGTGCCATCCTCCCTCTCTCCGTGCCATCTCCCCGCCTTCTCTCTCTCTCCCTGCTATCCCCCGCTCTTCTCTCTCTCTCTCCCCTCTCCTCTCTTTCCTCTTCTGCCATCCTCCTCATTCTCTCTCTCTCTCTCTCTCTCTCTCCTCATGCAGGGACGTGAGTAGCACCAGATTCAGAGAGAGAGCGGGGTCATTATGGTCCTTTGTGCTTGAGGGTTTCCGAGCAAATTTGAGTGCTTGTGCTTGAGAGTCTGGGAAACTGAGGGAGAACGTGTTTCTTGTGGAAACTATGCTTTAGATTATTTGTGTTTAAGGCTGCTTGATCTTGCCCTTTGGTGTTGATGCCAATAAATTTCAGTTTATTGGGATTTTTTTTTTTGTAATGCGAAGATGTGATTTGTGGGAGCATTTTCATGAAGAGAATGAACACAAAATAAGAAAAAAGAAAAAGAAAAAAGAGAAAAAAAAGGATAGAAAAAAAGAAGAAATATGTCGCAAGGGAAATCAGCGCGAAATATAACACTATATAGATTCATGTAATGAAATATATATATTTTTTTCTTTCTTCTCAAGAATAACAAAAAACAAAGGAATTCGTTACATTTCTCGCCTGTTTTACTGCAACACCAGTACATATTTTGCCTGGTACATCGTACTACGATGTACCAGGAAAAATATCGTTGAAGAAAAGGTTGAAAAAAAACAAAAACACACAGAAAGCTAGTAAGATATGCAATCATAATCAACATACTACAGGTAAATAGTACTCTTAAATTAACGACAGGAAAATTGCTCAAAAGTGAAAAGAAAAAAAGGTAATTGAAAGTCAAAACTCAAAATTCATCTCAGTGTAAGATGAAATTCACGATAAATAGTCATAATTAAGAAACCACGCATAGATAGAAATATTAACCCACCGGAGAAAATCGCATATCTGACAAGCTGCATTTCAAATGCAATTGCAATCAAGGATGCAAATACGTTTCAGATTGTGCGAGATAAATCATTTTACAAAACCGTTGATGTTTCACACACCGAACGTGGAGAGAATATGCACACACACACACACACACACACACACACACACGCACACGCACGCACGCACGCACGCACACGCACAACACACACACACACACACCACACCACACACACCACACACACACACACACACACACACACACACACACGTACATATTCTCTTGCATTGTGAAATCACTTCATTGACATCTCTATATACATTTTCTCCTGACTTTTAGCAATACTTTACATGAGAATTCATTTGTTCCTGAATCCCAGAACGCAAACATTTTCCAAAAGCAAGCTCGCTGTGCGGTTGAAGGTAAGACATTAACTGTAACTCGGAAAAAAAGTTTTGAGGTAAGTAGTCCTACGTATTGTTATAACTTGTAATTAGGGTTGTGTGTGTGTGTGTGTGTGTGTGTGTGTGTGTGTGTGTGTGTGTGTGTGTGTGTGTGTGTGTGTGTGTGTGTGTGTGTGTGTGTGTGCGTGCGTGCGTAAGTGCGTGCAAGTGTGTGCGTGTGTGTAGCGTCCTTCGCGTTCTTATAATTTGTAATTAGGGTGTTGTGTCTGTGTCTGTGTGGTTGTGCGTGTGTGTGTGTTTGTGTGTATGTGTGTGTGTGTGCGCGCATGTGTGTTTGTATGTGTGCAAGAATGTATATGTGTGCACGGAATAATCTCACAGAAAGAGGGACCAGCCATCAGAAACCCATCAACTCGCGTCACTAAACCAAGGATTCGTCGAGCAGTGTCTAAAAAGATTTCCTGAGCCAACAACAAAAAAAAAGATAGGACTTAGAGGCATGATTCGCCTTGCAATTCCACATACTCTGCCATAGTATAGTTGCTACACCTTTTCGAGATGTCAGTTGCAAAGGGGGAAGCTAAGTTGGAAAAAAATATTATCAACATTTACCACTAGTGCTAGATTATTGTAACATTTATAATTATTATTGCCATTAATATTATTATTATTGTTATTATTGTTATTATTATTATTATTATTATTATTATTATTATTATTATTATTATTATTATTATTATTATTTATTGTTATTAGTGTTATGGATATCATGGTTATGAAGATTATTTTTGATGCTTGCAGGTATTGTAAAGTTCAATGTTCATCTCATCGGGAAGAAAGAAGAAAAAAAAAGAAAAAAACGAAAAACAAAAAAGCGGTTACGAAAATCAACGTTTTTTTTTTTTTTTTTTTTTTTTTTTTTTAAATATCAGAGGCACTCGGATCTGATACCACGACAGGATTTACACTCATATTCAAAGGCACTTCGGATACCTTTTTTCTTAGAGTCCTGATTGGCTGCAACGAGAAGCAGATCAACGGTGATTGGCTGCGACGCGAGACAAATCGACGGTGATTGGCTGATGGAATCGTGATATTGAAACTCCACGTCCAGCTCTCCGTAATAGGTATCCCAAATGTCTTTGAATATGAATGTTTTTATCTTACATAATGTGGAAGTGTTTAATTCTACACTATTGGAAAAAAAAAATGTGGGAGGCTTGTTATAATAACAAACAGAATTCAGTGATCTGTCAACATTGTGACAAAGAAAGAAAGAAAGAAAGAAAAAAAAAAAACGTAAATTATGCTTGTAATATAAATAGCATTATATCCCAAGAAGTAGGAGAATTAGAAGAGAAGAAGAAAAGAAAAACGGGTAAGATAAAGAAAGAGAATCGGGGGGGTGAGTATGAGTAGAAGGAAGAGACGAAAGAAGAGAAGGGGGAGCAGGAGGGTGAGAAGGAAAAGGAGTAGGAATAGGAGAAAGAAGATGAGAAGGAAAAAAACGAGCCATATTGTTTGATCTCCCTTTATTATACAAGTGCATCACTATCACAAGCAAAGGATCAAAGCAAGTGTGTTTACTGCTTCTACTTTCACACAAAATATACAGTAATACCACGATGAAATGGCAAGTTCTCTTCTCTCGTATTATGGGGTTTTAACTCACTAGTTTCGAATCTCGAGTCAGTTTTGTATGATCTTGTAACAGGATTTGATTATCACCTGGGATGTATTTGCTCTCGATTCCGTCTAACTTGGACTAATATGTCTCTTTTGAAATTAAAATGAGCTCATTCACTGTACTGGTTTGCCTAATACAATTACTTATACTCAAATGTCATATATTTTCTTCCATTTTAAAGTTAGATTTAATTTTTGATAACATACTTTACAGGGGGTTAACTTTGCACTTGTTTCCGAACTTTTGAACAATTTAAGAGTTTCTCAGTTGTTTTAATAGTCTTCATGAAAATAACCTGTTTCCCTTTGCAATAACAATGTAGTGTGATATTTTATCCTGCCTTTTATTTAAATCCTGTATTATATTGTATATAAGCATGCAATACCAACTTCTTTGCTTATCTAAAAATCTTTAAATAAAATCTAGCAAGTTTTGGGTCTCACAGTCGAAAGTCTTGAGATTACTGTCATTACTGTTATCAACTCAAGTTATCATCTTACATATCTGCAATTGTTACAAGTCCTCCTTCTATCTTTTGCCATTTTGCTCTCTAAAAAAGATAGATTGAGAGAGCAAATCAAAATATCTGGTTGTTTAAGACGAGGCAGTACTAATAAAAAGTCAATTAATCAAACCTTAGGGTTGAAGTAGACCAACTTTACGAGAACAGGACCAATATTTACGGATTTATCATTTTCCATTGCATTTATCATTATGACTGTTTACGTCGTGCTGATTTGACATTGCCAGATCCGTCAACTAAATCTTGCTTTGGCTTTTTAAGCGTCTGTGTAGCAATTCACTCGGATCATCCGTCCTTTCATGTGTTTTTCCTTGCGTTGTTTCATCCCGATCCCAACTTTACTTCATATACACAAACACACGCATAGATACGTATATATATATATATATATATATATATATATATATATATATATATATATATATATATATATATATATGCAGATACTAACATATACTTACATCAAAGGCTGCTTTCTTATGCCAATCGGCTTCACTAACAATTTACAGCATAACTTTTTCCATATGTCGTTTTCAAATTCCATGACATACTTGAATCGTGTGGCAATAATATGCAGTGATTGAAACTCTATTTTCTCCAACTTTATCAAAGCCATTCAGGCTATTCTGTAAAGAAGCCAAATGCCCAATGCAGACCTAGAAAGAGTTTTACCAGAGAATACCTTTACATGAGCTCCTATTATGCACTGGACATATAGACTGGAAGCATTACCAGATCTTTCTTCCATATATTCGTGATCATTATGATAGAAATATTATATTCGTATCATGTGAATTATATACGCTTTATATGTTTACATACTTACATAAGCATACACACAGTACCTTCATTACTAGATAGGAGGAAAATAATAAGAATGGCACTCCTTACCCAAAAACATGCACACACACACACACACACACACACACACACACACACACACACACACACACACACACACACATATATATATATATATATTTTGTGTGTGTGTGTGTGTAGTGTGTGTATATATGTGTATGAATGAATATGCACACACACACACACACACACACACACACACACACACACACACACACATATACATAACAGTTTCCGTGGAACTTCCAAGTGGGAAGCGGAGAAGTATATAAATCTCAACACCAACGTTGCCAAAAAAAAAAAAAAAAAAAATATTCTCAGGGTTGACAAAATAAGCGATGACCTTCAGTTTAATATTGACAGTAGAATAAACACAAACGTTTCGAGTTGACTTCACCCATTTTCAATGTAACATTAACTGCAAA
>NW_020872927.1:41582-46582 GCF_003789085.1 Penaeus vannamei
GTCAAGTGAGAACAGTCGGCACCTTCCATAAATTTAGATAAAACTAAGTATATATTTCTATTATGAATTTCTTGATAAAAAATATGGCAAATCTTCGATTCACAGACCATCTAGCACTGTATCTCATTCAATGATGTCAGGGTTAATCATTATGATCGTATGTTATTATTATACCTTTTGCTTTGAATAACATTACTTGCTTCAGTTTCTTTAAAAATATATATATTTGCTTTTGAGAGCCGCTTTTTCCTTATTATTCACGTATATTAGGACTTGGGAAGCAGTGTTTCACCCGTTTACCTCAATGTGTTCAGGCACGTATTCTGTAACGTCATGGTAACGCTATAACTGTGTCAACTGTACAACCAATCATTTATGTACTACCCTCACATATATATGAGTGTTTTATTTTGTGTGTGTATGTGTGTGT
This sequence comes from Penaeus vannamei, assembly GCF_003789085.1. Taxonomy (NCBI): domain Eukaryota; kingdom Metazoa; phylum Arthropoda; class Malacostraca; order Decapoda; family Penaeidae; genus Penaeus; species Penaeus vannamei. The sequence continues at coordinate 42,013 of NW_020872927.1, forward strand.
ATGCGTGTGTGTATGGGTGTGCGTGTGCGTATGCACGTACATTGGACCAAACGTATCGACAAAGATAATGATGAAAATAAAGATATAGAGGATAGTTCTCGAAACAGATTTTTAGATTCTTTGCCAAAAGGTAAGAGTTATAGCAATATATCAAATGTTGTATTTTTAAATACACTGTCCGTACTTGTAGCATAAATTAGAAATGTCAGTTGCATACTTTAATAAAAGACAAGAATCATGCCATCAGAAATCCTCTAAACCTTCTGTTTACTTAAATCTCGCATTTGCTTGTATTCCATTTCATATCATGTTTTTTTTTCTTCTAGACCTGAAACTGAAATGGACCAAACAAAGAAAAAAAAAAAAAAAAGAAAAGAAAAAGAAAAAGAAAGAAAGAAAAAAATATCGTTAACGGTTGAGTTGCCACGAAATTTAGCTTTTGTTTATTTGATCGATTTGACTTATGTCTTTGGAAAAAAACAAGCATAATAAGATAATAGACTCGTGCACAATAATTTCGTAATACAAAATACAAAGAATAGACATTTCAGGATAAACACCTCTGAGACGAAACAGATTCCCGCCAAAATGGCCACATCGAGTGATATTCAATTTCAGAATTATAAATTGGCTCGTAAAAAGAAAAAGAAGTCTCATGTATGCCCGAATTAATTATTTAAAAACGTAAATTCAGCTCCTTAATGAAGACGGGACAGACATCATACATTTGTTCCCGGTAGCTCTGCCTTGTTCCTTAAACACACTTGAAGACCTCTTCGTTATCATATGATTAGAATACATTATTTCTTACCATATAGGTTTCTAGCATTTTACGTTTAGCCTTGTGTATGTATTATCTATTACCAATTTCTGCCGTTCTTTTAGGAAATATAATCCTGTATCAATTTTGACCCTCTTATTATCACTTCAAAAAATGTTTCAGGGTATTGAAAATGCATCACATATGAAAGCATACACGTATAAATACAAACATACACAAACGCAGTACACAGTGACAGACATATGGACGCATGCACATTTCGCTCACATTAAACGATACACATACACATACTTCGAGAACATTCGTGTTAACATATAAGGTTACTTGCAAAATAATAAATCACAATTTAGGGACACTCCGAATAACGCAGAATCTCGACCTACAATTCCTATCGGACACTAATTACCCCTTAGTGTGCTTGGAATATTTGGGTTCCTAATCACTGACCAGAGGATCTCGAACTGCGAACCCTAGATCTGTACTCGAGCGCCCTATTCCACTGAGCCATGGATCACGCGTCCAAAACTCTTAAACACAATTACTTGCATACTGTAACACATGCGTATCAACAAAGTAACACTAAAGCTTGCAAAAACATCATCGATCCTAACAAAAAATGGCCATTTACTTTAATTAACAAGCTTAGCGATCTGTGCCCGAACCAAACATCTAAGAGTGTTGTTTACGGAGCGCTGCTGAGTTACTGGAAATTCTACGCTTTACAGAGGCCAAAGTCTCTGTTCCTTTAATGCCCTTTAATATTGAGTTAAAAAGGTAAGTGGGTTGATCTACAACGAAAGGTAAACAACCTAAACAAGCTGTTCGTATGACAGTCAAGCTAGTCACAGGTCAGATAAAGAAATAATTCGATGATGCTGTATGTTGAAGATGATGCTTATGAACACACTGGGATAGTAATAATACAAAAATGATTAAGCTTGATAAAACTAATTATTTTGTCTTTTATAATGTGTTTTCTGTAAGCAAAGAACCGGAAAAGCGAAATAATCAGTTCTTAACTATGTTATGGTTTCAGCAACGGTATTTTTTTTCAATGAATTCATAAATAATGAGGTCTCGTGTTAACTGGTAACTATTATCCATATCCTGAAATATTTCTAAACTAATTTTAAGGGAAAAGGCAGTACTATGCAGTCATGTAAATGTATATAAAGAAAGTTTTTTTGATATATCAGTCTCGTGAATCTTTGTTTCCAAAATACTCAGTCGACAACATTTATTCAACACAGCTTGGCAAGGAAGACGAACATTTCATACACTGTAGTGAGACCTGCGCCGCTTAGTAAGAACTAAATACTTTGACAACTAGGAGCAAACGGCATACACCTCATAAGATATTCCATACAACATAATGATAAAGAAACAGGCTGAAATAAATATCCGCATTCTACATAAACAATAATTCAGCTTTAGAGGAAAAGAGGAAACTAATGAAATGTGTCGCCATTTTATATTTAAAGGCCCGATAGCTCCGCCATGTTTGTTAATTTAGTTAGAATGAATCTCTAAAGGCAAATATGTGTTCAATGCATAAGATAAATAACCGGAGAAAAGTTTATTGTGCATTACTAGTAGACAATCTTAATGATGAGAAACCTTTGTTTAAAAAAGAAGGGAAAATATAAATTGATTCTGTTTACAATATCCTCCATTGCGTACTCTCGATCTTTACGTAAAACACTTCTTAGTAAATTATACTAATGGTAAGGACTGCAAGTTTACCTAAACAGACTCTTTTCAAATCCCTTTAAACTTTAAACAGTTCAAAGGGAAATGCAATTCAAAGAGATACGAGGTTGGTTTCAAGTAAACACGAGAGCTCAGAGCAGCTCTGGCAACAAATGCTAATGAATTTTATATACTTGGTATCAGTGGCGTGCCAGGGTTGAGATTGCAAGGGTGCAAAAGGTTGAAATGACGCCCCTTCCGTGGTTACCTTGGAAATTTTGCAGGTGTAGGTTGCTTTACTATCATCCATACATAACATTTGTTTGAAATTGGCAAGATAAGTCGATTCGACAACTTTACAAGTCAGGGCCCTTTATGCATATGGAAATTCATTTTGGTGCCCCCCGCCCCCGCTCCCCTTCCCTTCCTGCCAGCACGCCACTGCTTGATGCTAAAAACTGCAGACTGTTGTAGAAAAGTACACACATATATGTGTGTATGTATGTATGTGTGTGTGTGTGTGTGTGTGTGTGTGTGTGTGTGTGTGTGTGTGTGTGTGTGTGTGTGTGTTATGTGTGTGGTGGTGTGTGTTTGTGTTACGTAACCAACTGGAAATTCCGGTTTGTGAACATTGACCTTATAAAAGTATATAAATTTGTAGGCGTTGGCAAGTTTTGTTTATGTGTGCACTCTGTATATGTCAACAATCACATCATCATCAGTCTCAATCATCATCGATCATCAATCATGAAAAATCACTCAATCAACATCTGAAATCAATCATTTCAATCTCACACAATCAGAAGAAATCACACAATCTCATCATCACATCATGAAACCAATCATCACACAATCATGAAAATCATCACACACAAGTCGATCACACATCGGAATCATTATCACACAATCATGAAATCATCATCATACAATCATAGAATCATCACACAATCCTGAAACAATCATCATTCTCACCATCATTTTGAAATCCTCCTCCTCATCATAAATTTCTTAACATCATGAAATAATTATCATCATGAATTCATCATCAGCACCATCATCATTACATCCTAACCATCACCATGAAATCCTCCTCCTCCTCATCACATCCTCCTCCTCCTCAAATTATCACCATCATTATTAAGTTTGCGGCGATATTTTCTTTAAATCAATAATACCATCCTGGCATTTTCCATTCACCTGACTCCCAGCATGCTCTCAACTGCAGCTTCGCGTCTTAAAAAAGAAGAAAAAAAGTGAGAGACAAAGGAAAGAAGAAAAGAAAGAACGGCCTTTGTAGTTTTTCCGAAGCATAATTTTTTTTTTTTTTTTTTGAAACTGAATGCATTTGATTAAAAGGCATTGTTCTTCGCTTCATCTTCATCTCTTTTTGAATGACGACTAAACAGATAGATGAAATAGAGGTTAAAATAGAAATCACACATTTACATTAGATGAGGATAGTTAGAAATGAATATCACAGTAGGTTAGAACTCTTATGTTTGTTGAAAAGCAAGACGAAAAATGAGATTTATATTGTATGATTATTTCATGATATTATATGGTCTGTGATTATATTGTATGATAGTTTTAATCTATTACTATAGGCATCATCAAAATGTTTCATCGGAGTCTCCCCTTCTTTCAAACGTAAGAAAAACGACATAGAAAACGGGAAGTAAAACACATATTAGCGACATATCTTATCTGTTATCTCGCTTGTCCTCACTATGAAGCTGAATTTACGTTTCTGGAAGGATAAATTTAGGCATGCATGAGCCTCGCTTTTGATTTTTACGAGCTCCCTTTATATTACCGAAGTTGAATGTCATTCGCTATGGCCGTTTTGGCGGGAATGTTTCGTATCTGCGGCAAAGTTAGCAAAATGTGCGCGCCTGAAATGTCCAATTTTTCATTTTCAAATTGCCGTGCATAAGGCCAATATTCCCGTAAGTAAGTTCAGTCTGTAATGAGTTAGTGTTTCTCAGAAATTTAATTGTGATCGACAAAAAGAGATTATATATATATATATATATATATATATATATATATATATATATATATATATATATATATATAATATATATATATATATAATATTTA
>NW_020872927.1:51582-61582 GCF_003789085.1 Penaeus vannamei
CTACGGCTAGAGCTGGACCTGAAACCTTCCCCCTCGACGGCAGGAGCTTTTACCTCCTCGACGGCAGGAGCTGGAACCTCCCCCTCGATGGCAGGAGCTGCTACCTCCTCCTCGACGGCAGGAGCTTTTACCTCCTCGACGGCAGGAGCTTTTACTTCCTCCTCGACGGCAGGAGCTTTTACCTCCTCCTCGACGGCAGGAGCTTTTACCTCCTCCTCGACGGCAGGAGCTTTACCTCCTCCTCGACGGCAGGAGCTTTTACCTCATCCTGGACGCATGAGATTTTACCTCCTCCTCGACGGCAGGAGCTTTTACCTCCTCGAAGGAAGGAGCTTTTACCTCCTCCTTGACAGCAGGAGCTTTTACCTCCTCGACGGCAGGAGATTTCACCTCCTCGACGGCAGGACCTTTTACCTCCTCTTTGACGGTGGATTTTACCTCCTCGGTTGCAGGAGCTACAGTCTTTCCCAGAACGGCAAGAGCTTTTACCTCCTCGACGGCAGGACCTTTTACCTCCTTGACGGCAGGAGCTAAAACCTCCTCCTCGACGGCAGGACCTTTTACCTCCTCGACAGCAGGAACTGGAACCTCCCCCTCGACGGCAAGGAACTAAAACCTCCTCCTCGACGGCAGGAGCGACAGGAGCTTCGACGGGAACTTTTACTCCTCCTCGACGGCAGAGCTTTTACCTCCTCCTCGACGGCAGGAGCTTTTACCTCCTCTCGACGGCAGGAGCTTTTACCTCCTCCTCGACGGCAGGAGCTTTTACCTCCTCCTCGACGGCAGGAGCTTTGACGGCAGGAGCTTTTACCTCCTCCTCGACGGCAACAGCTTTTACCTCCTCCTCGACGGCAGGAGCTTTTACCTCCTCCTCGACGGCAGTTTACCTCCTCCTCGACGGCAGGAGCTTTTACCTCCTCCTCGACGGCAGGAGCTTTTACCTACCCGACGGCAGGAGCTTTTACCTCCTCCTCGACGGCAGGATCTTTTACCTCCTCGATCTTTTACCTCGACGGCATGACCTTTTACCTCCTGGCGGCAGGAGCTAGAATCTCCTCGACGGCAGGACCTTTTACCTCCTCCTCGACGGCAGGAGCTTTTGCTTTCACCTCGACGGAAGGAGCTTTTACATCCTCCTCGAAGGCAGGAAATTTTACCTCCTCGACGGCAAGAGCTTTTACCTCCTCCTCGACGTCAGGAGCTTTTACCTCCTCGACGTCAGGAGCTTTTACCTCCTCCTCGAAGTCAGGAACTTTTACCTCCTCGACGGTAGGAGCTTTTACCTCCTACTCGACGGCAGCTTTTACTTCCTCCTCGACGGCAGGAGCTGGTACTTCCTCCTCAACGACAGGAGCTTTTACCTCCTCCTCGACGGCAGATTTTACCTCCTCGGAGCTACAATCTCCTCCAGAACGGCAGGAGATGGGGCCTCCTCCTCGACGACAGGAGCTTTTACCTCCTCGACAGCAGGAGCTTTTACCTCCTTGACGGCAACAGATTTTACCTCCTCCTCGACGGCAGATTTTACCTCCTCGGTTGCAGGAGATACAGTCTCCCCCAGAACGGCAGGACCTTTATCTCCTCCTCGACGGCAGATTTTACCTCCTCGGTTGCAGGAGCTACAGTCTCCCCCAGAACGGCAAGAGCTGGAACCTCCTCCTCGACGGCAGGAGCTTTTACCTCCCCCATAACGGCAGGAGCTTTTACCTCCTCGACGGTAGGAGCTGCAACCTCCTCCTCGACGGTAGGAGCTGCAACCTCCCCCACAACGGCAGGAGCTGGAACCTTCCCTCGACGGCAGGAGCTAGAACCTCCTCGACGGCAGGACCTTTTACCTCCTCGACAACAGGAGCTGGAACCTCCCCCTCGACGGCAGGAACTAGAACCTCCTCCTCGACGGCAGGACATTTTACCTCCTCGACGGCAGGACTTTTTACTTCCTCCTCGACGGCAGAAGCTTTGACCTCCTCGACGACAGGAGCTTTTACCTCCTCGACGGCAGGAGCTTTTGCTTCCTCCTCGACGGCAGGAGCTTTTACCTCCTCCTCGACGGCAGGAGCTTTTACCTCCTCCTCGACGGCAGGACCTTTTACCTCCTCGACAACAGGAGCTGGAACCTCCCCCTCGACGGCAGGAACTAGAACCTCCTCCTCGACGGCAGGACATTTTACCTCCTCGACGGCAGGACTTTTTACTTCCTCCTCGACGGCAGAAGCTTTTACCTCCTCATCGACGGCAGGAAATTTTACCTCCTCGACGGCAGGAGCTTTTACCTCCTCCTCGACGGCAGGAACTTTTATCTCCTCCTCGGCGGCAGGAGCTTTTACCTCCTCGATGGTAGGAGCTTTTTCCTCCTCGACGGCAGGAGCTTTTACTTCCTCCTTGACAGGAGCTGGAACCTCCCCCTCTACGGCCAGAGCTGGTACCTCCTCGACAGCAGGACCTGAAACCTCCCCCTCGACGGCAGGAACTTTTAACTCCTCCTCGACGGCAGGAGCTTTTACCTCCTCGACGGCAGGAGCTTTTATCTCCTCGACGGCAGGAATTTTTACCTCCTCCTCGACGGCAGGAGCTTTTACCTCCTCGACGACAGGAACTTTTACCTCCTCCTCGATAGCAGGAGCTTTTACCTCCTCGACGGTAGGAGCTTTTACCTCCTCCTCGACGACAGGAGCTTTTACCTTCTCGACGGCAGTAGCTTTTACCTCCCCCTCGACGGCAGGAGCTTTTACCTCCTCCTCGACGGCAGGAGCTTTTATCTCCTCGAAGGCAGAAGCTTTTACCTCCTTTTCGACGGCAGGAGCTTTTACCTACCCCTCGACGGCAGGAGCTTTTACGTCCTTGACGGCAGGAGCTTTTAACTCCTCGACGGCAGGAAATTTTACCTCCTCCTCGACGGTAGGAGCTTTTACCTCCTCCTTGACGACAGGATCTTTTATCTCCTCGACGGCAAGAGCTGGAACCTCCTCGTCTACGGCAGGAGCTTTTACCTCCTCGAAGGCATGAGCTTTTACCTCATCCTCGACGGCAGGAGCTAGAACCTCCTCGACGGCAGGAGATTTTACCTCTTCGACGGCAGGAGCTTTTACCTCCTCCTCGACGGCATGAGATTTTTACCTCCTCTTCGACGGCAGGAGCTTTTATTTCCTCCTCGACGGCAGGAACTTTTACCTCCTCGACGGCAGGACCTTTTACCTCCTCTTCGACGGCAGATTTTACCTCCTCGGTTGCATGAGCTACAGTCTCCCCCAGAACGGCAGGAGCTGGAACCTCCCCCTCGACGGCAGGACCTTTTACCTCCTCTTCGACGGCAGATTTTACCTCCTCGGTTGCATGAGCTACAGTCTCCCCCAGAACGGCAGGAGCTGGAACCTCCCGCTCAACGGCAGGAGCTTTTACTTCCTCCTCGACGGCAAGAGCAGGAACCTCCCCCTCGACGGAAGGAGCTTTTACCTACTCCTCGACGGCAGGAGATTTTACGTCCTCGAGCTGGAACCTCCCCCTCTATGGCTAGAGCTGGTACCTCCTCCTCGAGAGCAGGACCTGAAACCTCCCCCTCGACGGCAGGAGCTTTTACCTCCTCGACGGCAGGAGCTGGAACCTCCCCTCGACGGCAGTAGCTGGAACTTCCCCCTAGACGGCAGGAGCTTTAACCTCCTCGACGGCAGAGCTTTTTTCCTCCTCGACGGCAGGAGCTTTTACTTCCTCCTCGACGGCAGCAGCTTTTACCTGCTCCTCGACGGCAGGAGCTTTTACCTCCTCGACGGCATGAGATTTTACCTCGTCGACGGCAGCTTATACTTTCTCCTCGACAAGAGCTGGAACCTCCCCTTCTATGGCTAGAGCTTTTACCTCCTCCTCGACGGCAGGAGCTTTTACCTCCCCCTCGACGACAGGAGCTTTTACCTCCTCCTCGATAGCAGGAGCTTTTACCTCCTCGACGGCAGGAGCTTTTATCTCCCCCTCGACGACAGTAGCTTTTACCTCCCCCTCGACGGCAGGAACTTTTACCTCCTCCTCGACGGCAGGAGCTTTTATCTCCTCCTCGACGAAAGGAGCTTTTACCTTCTCCTCGACGGCAAGAGCTTTTACCTCCTCCTCGACGGCAGGAGCTTTTACCTCCTTGACGGCAGGAGCTTTTAACTCCTCGACGGCAGGAGCTTTTAACTCCTAGATGGCAGGAGCTTTTACCTCCTAGACGGCAGGAGCTTTTACCTCCTCCTCGACGGCAGGAGCTTTTACCTCCTCCTCGACGGCAGGAGCTGTTACCTCCTCCTCGACGGCAGGGCGTTTACCTCCTCCTCGACGGCAGGACCTTCTTACCTCCTCCTCGACGGAGCGACGGCAGGAGCTTTTTACCTCCTCCTCGACGGCAGGACTCCTCCTCGACGGCAGGAGCTTTTACCTCTTCCTCGACGGCAGGAGCTTTTACCTCCTCGACGGCAGGAGCTCCTTCCTCGACGCAGGAGGTTTTACCGCCTCTTTACCTCCTCCTCGACGCAGGAGCTTCCTCGACGGCACAGCTTTTACCTCCTCCTCGACGGCAGGAGCTTTTACCTCTTCCCGAACGGCAGGAGCTTTTACCTCCTCGACGGCAGGAGCTAGAACCTCCTCGACGGCAGGAGGTTTTACCGCCTCGACGGCAGCTTTTACCTCCTCCTCGACGGCAGGAGCTTTTACCTCCTCCTCGACGGCAGGAGCTTGTACCTCCTCTCGACGGCAGGAGCTTTTACCTCCTCCTCGACAGCAGGAGCTTTTACTTCCTCCTCGATGGCAAGAGCTGGAACCTCCTCCTCAACGGCAGGAGGCAGAGCATCCTCCTCGACGGCAGGAGCTGGAACATCCCCTCGACGGAAGGAGTTTGTACCTCCTCCCCGACGGTAGGAGCANGAGGCGGAGCTTTTTACCTCTTCCTTGACGGCAGGAAGCTTTTGACCTCCTCGACGGTGTAAGAGCTTTTATCTCCTCCTAACCGGCAGGAGCTTTTACCTCCTCGACGGTAGGAGTTTTACCTCCTCGGAACGGAGGCTGGAACTGTCCTCCTAGGAGTGGCAGGAGCTGGAACCTCCTTCTCGACGGCAGGAGCTTGAACCTCCTAACTGGTGACGGCAGGAGCTGGACCTCTCGACGGCAGGAGCTTTTACCTCCTCCTCGACGGGAAGAGCTTGTACCTCCTCCTCGACGGCAGGAGCTTGTGCCTTGTATCCACTCCTCGAAGGCAGGAGCTTGTACCATCCAATCTTCGACGGCAGAAGCTTAGTATTTCCTCCTCGACACCGGCAGAAAAGCTTGTGTTGCTCTCCTCGGTCGGCAGCAGCTGTATTGCTCTCGAGAACGGTCAGGGTGTTCTACCTCCTCGAGGCAGGAGCGGAATTACCGTCCACTGCTCGATCGGCAGGATCCTGTTGTACCGGTTCCTCCTCGCGGCGGAGCTTAGTACCCACTCCCCCCCCTCCCTTCCCAGAAAATAACCCAAGCAAAGCAGAAAGGAAAAAAAAAAAAAAAAAGGTATGTGGGGGGGGTGGAGTTAACTCCTCACACCTCGGACGGTAGGAGCTTGTACCTCCTTCAGAGACGGCAGAGCTTTTAACCTCCTCCTCGACGGCAAGGGAACTTGAACCTCCTCCTCGACGGCAGAGCTTGTACTCTCCTCGGACTGGGAAGAGCTTGTACCTCCTCCTCGACGGCAGGAGCTTTTACCTCTTCCTCGACGGCAGGAGCTTGTACCTCCTGGACGGCAGGAGCTTGTACCTCCTCCTCGACGGCAAGGAACTTGTAAATCTCCTCGACGGCAGGAGCTTTTATCTCTCCTTGACAGCAGGAGCTTGTACCTCCTCGACGGCAAGAGCTTGTACCTCCTCGACGGCAAGAGCTTGTACCTCCTCGTCGACGGCAGGAACTTGTATCTCCTCTTCGACGGCAAGAGCTTGTACCTCCTCCTCGACGGCAGGAACTTGTATCTCCTCCTCGACGGCAGGAGCTTTTATCTCTTCCTTGACAGCAGGAGCTTGTACCTCCTCGACGGCAAGAGCTTGTACCTCTCTCGACGCTCTTGTACTCCTCGTCGCGGCAGGAGCTTTATCTCCACTCGACGGCAAGGAGCTTGTACCATACCCGACGGTAGGAACTCTACTCGCTCGACGGCAGGAAGCTTGTAAACTCTCCCTCCTCGACGGCAGGAGCTTTATCTCTTCCTTGACAGCAGGAGCTTGTACCTCCTCGACGGCAGAGATCCTCGACGGCAAGAGCTTGTACCTCCTCGTCGACGGCAGGAACTTGTATCTCCTCTTCGACGGCAAGAGCTTGTACCTCCTCCTCGACGGCAGGAACTTGTATCTCCTCCTCGACGGCAGGAGCTTTTATCTCTTCCTTGACAGCAGGAGCTTGTACCTCCTCGACGGCAAGAGCTTGTACCTCCTCGACGGCAAGAGCTTGTACCTCCTCGTCGACGGCAGGAGCTTTTATCTCCTCGACGGCAGGAGCTTGTACCTTCTCCCCGACGGTAGGAACTGGAACCTACTCCTCGACGGCAGGAGCTTGTACATCCTCCTCGATGGCAGGAGCTTGTACTTCCTCCTCGACGGCAGGAGCTTGTACCTCCTCCTCGACGGCAGGAGTTTTACTACTTCTCGACGGCAGGAGCTTTTACTTCCTCCTCGACGACAGGAGCTTTTACCTCCTCCTCGACGGCAGGTTTTACCTCCTCGATGGCATGAACTTTTACCTCCTCGACGGAATGAGCTTTTACCGCCTCGACGGCAGGAGCTTTTACCTCCTCCTCGACGGCAGGTTTTACCACCTCGATGGCATGAGCTTTTACCTCCTCGACGGAATGAGCTTTTACCTCCTCCTCGACGGCAGGAGCTAGACCCTCTTCGATGGAAAGAGCTTTTACCTCCTCGAAGGCAGGAGCTGGAACTCCTCCTCGACGGTAGGAGCTGGAACCTCCTCCTCGACGGCAGGAGCTGGAACCTCCTCCTCGACGGCAGGAGCTGGAACCTTCTCGACGGCAAGAGGTGGAACCTCCTCCTCGACGGCAGGAAGTTTTACCTCCTCCTCGACGGCAGAAGACGGCAGGAGCTTTAACCTCCTCCTCGACGGCAGGAGCTTTCCTCGACGGCAGGAGCTTTTACCTCTTCCTCGACGGCAGGAGGTTTTACCTCCTCCTCGACGGCAGGTTTTACCTCCTCGACGCAGGTTTTTACCTCCTCCTCGACGGCAGGAGTTTTTACCTCCTCCTCGACGGCAGGAGCTTTTATTTCCTCCTTGACGGCAGAAGCTTTTACCTCCTCCTCGACGGCAGGAGGTATTACCTCCTCCTCGACGGCAGAAGCTTTTACCTCCTCCTCGACGGCAGGAGCTTGTACCTCCTCCTCGACGGCAGAAACTTTACCTCCCTCGACACAGTAGGAGCTTTTACCTCCTCGACGGCAGGAGGTTTTACCTCCTCCTCGACGGCAGGAGCTTTTACCTCCTCCTAGACGGCAGGAGCTGGAACCTCCCCCTCGATGGCAGGAGCTTTTTCCTCCTTGACGCAGGAAGCTTTTTTACCCTCCACCTCACGACGGCAGCTTTTACCTCCTCACTCGACGCAGAGCTTGTACCTACCTCCTCGACGGCAGGTTTTTCCTCCTCGACGGAGGAGCTTTTACTCCTCCTCGACGGCAGGAGCTTTTCTATCTTCGAACGGCAGGAGCTTTAACTCCTCTCCTCGACGGCAGGAGCTTTTACCTCCTCCTCGACGACAGAAGCTTTTACCTCCTCCTCGAAGGCAGAAGCTTTTATCTCCTCCTCGACGGCAAGTTTTTCCCCCTCGACAGCAGGAGCTTGACCCTCCTCCTCGACGGCAGGAGCTTTTACGCTTCGACGCAGGAGCTCTCCTCGACGGCAGGAGCTGGAACCTCCTCCTCGACGGAAGGAGCTGAAACCGTCCCTCGACGGCAGGAGCTGAAAACGGCTCCTCCTCGAAGGCGGAAGAACCTGGAAACCTCCTCCTCGACGGAGCAGAGAGTTATTACCTCCTTCCGTGCGACGCACAGGTTATTATACCTCCTCGATAGCAAGGAGAATTTTACCTCCTCCTACGACTCAGGTGATTTAATTAACCTCACTCCATCGATGGCAAGGAAGCTTTTACCTCCTACCCCGACGGTAGGTGCTTTATTAAACTTTACTCACCTTGACGGCAATGAGGCTTTACCTCCTCCACTCGACGCAGGTATTTTACACATCCTCGATAGAAGGAGCTTTTTACCTCCTCGACGGCAGAGCTTTTACCTTCCTCATTCGAAGGCAAGGTAGCTTGACCCTCACTCCTCACGACAGCAGGAGACTTTTATACCTCCTCAGACGGACAGGAAGCTTGGAAACCTCCATTCCTCGACACAGGAGGTTTTTAACACTCCTCCTAAGTCAGGAAGCGGTTACCTCAACTCACTCGAACGGCAGATTATACCTCCTCCTCGACGCAGGAGCTTTGTACCTCTCGAACGAGGCAAAATGCTTGTAACCTCCTCCTCCGAAAGGCAAGAGAAGCTTTATATCTCCTTCCAACTGGACGGCATGAAGACATATTAACATCTCCATCGCACGAAGGAGCTTTTACCTCCTTCCTGTGACGGCAAGGAGCATTTACCAGTCACCTCACAGGGCAGGAAGCTTTTACTCTCCTCAAATGATATAAAGCAATCGAATTAAAACCGAACTTCCGGCGTAGGTTTTACCTATCATCGAGAGACGGCCAGGACGTATTTAACACTTCCTCAACGCATGAAGCTTTTAAACCTCCTCATACGACAGCAAAGAACTTGACCCCCTCCTCAGACGGCAGGAGCTTTTACCATCCTCGACGGCAGGAGCTGGAACCTCCCCTCGAGACGCAAGGAAGTTTTCTAACCTCCATGACGGTATGAGCTTTTACACTACTCCTCGTACGAGGACAGAGAGATTTTTACACACACATCCTCCTCGAGGCAGGAAGGTATTTACCTCCTGCCTTCAGAGAACGAGCAAGGAGGTTTATACCTATCCTCCATCGACGACAGGAGAGTATATTTTTACACTCCTACTCGAACGGAGCTGAAAGGATGTTATCTCAAATATCCCATTGACTGCAGGTTTTACACCTTCCTCCTCACGGACACAGGAGCTTTTAACCCCCCACCTTCCAAACAACAGGAGCACTTAATAGTACCGTTCACTCGAACGGTCAAGGAGTTTTATTAAAACCTCCACTTCCTCGAACGAGACAAAAAGCTTTTACCTCACCTCACCTCGAACGGTCAGGAGCTTGATACCTCCTCACTCGACGGCAGGATTCTTCCCTCCTCCCTCGAACGATAGTAAAGCTTTTATACACTCTTCCTCGACGGCAGAGGAGAGCTTTAACACACTCACTCAGAACGGTATGGAGCTGGTACACATCCTCACTCGACGGCAAGGAAGCTTTTATCTCATCGACTCGGTAAGGGAGCTAGAGTTACCAATCCTCCTACGAAACGGCAGGAAAGCTTATTACCTCCTCCTCGACGACAGGAGTTTATTACACTCTTTCCTATGAACGAAGGAGCTTTTACCTCTACCCATCGACTAGCAAGAGCTTTTATATCTCCTCCTACGAACGTGCAGGAAGACATTTTACCTCCTCGACAGAGTAGAGAACCTTTTTACCTACACTCGAGCGGAGCAGGAGCTGGAACTTCCTCACCCTCAGATAGGCAAGGAGCCTGAAACCCTCCTTCCCTCGACAGGCAGGAGCTTTGTACCTCCTCTCGACGGCAGGAGCTGGAACCTCCTCGACGGCAGGAGCTTTTACCTCCTCCTCGACGACAGGAGCTGGAACCTCCTCCTCGACGGCAGGAGCTTGTACCTCCTCCTCGACGGCAGGAGCTTTCTCGACGTCACTCCTCGACGGCAGGCCTCCTGTAACTTCCTCCACTCCTCGACGGCAGGAGCTTTTACCTCCTCCTCGACGGCAGGAGCTTGGTCCTCCTCGACGGCA
>NW_020872927.1:67177-92177 GCF_003789085.1 Penaeus vannamei
AACGTGCTATGGCGCATGCACAATTGCGTGTACGACAGTTGATAGAGATATGGCCTGTTGACTGACGATAATAGCAGAAATCTTCCTTTACACGTGGACGAATTCCCTGGGTCGTAAATTTGGGCGGGGACAACGGTCGTCTTATTATAGGGGGGTCTTCGTGAAGGGCGGCGATATGTGGCGACCAGTCGGATGCTGCTGCTACTTGACTACTAGACATCTGCAGGCGAGGATGAAAAACGCTGACACGAATAATCCACAGCTGCTAGGCACAGTGCACAAGCTTGGCTGCATCGTCTCTTGTTGCCAGAACCTCTCTCATCACCAATGGTGTTCGGGTTTTCTCTTTCTCCTTGTAAAACTGCAGCCTGTAGGTTCAGATGAAAGTCAAACGGGCTCTAGTCTGGCAACATACGGTTTGATACAGGGAATAATCAAGTGGAGAACCAATGCCTCGAAAATGCTCTTTTCTTTTTCTTTTCTTGGAACCTCCCCCTCGACGGCAGGATCTCGTACCTCCTCCTCGACGGCAGGAGCCTGTACCTCCTCCTCAACGGCAGGAGCTTGTACCTTCTCCTCGACGGCAGAGCTTACCTCCTCCTCGACGGCAGGAGCCTGTACACCTCCTCGAGCAGGAGCCTGTACTCCTCCTCGACGGCAGGTACTTGTACCTCTCCTCGACGGCAGGAGCTTGTACCTCCTCGACGGCAGGATCTCGTACCTCCTCCTCGACGGCAGGAGCTACCATCCTCCCTCGACGGCAGATACCTCCTCGACGGCAGGAGCTTGTACTTTCTCCTATATCGACGCAGGAGGACGGCAGAGCCTGTACCTCCTCCTCGACGCTTTGTACTCCCCTCGACGGCAGAGCTTGTACCTCCTCGACTCTCGTACCTCCTCCTCGACGGCAGAGCTTGTACCTCGACGGCAGGAGCTTGTACTTTCTCCTCGACGGCAGGAGCTTTATCCTCGACGGCAGGAGCTTTACCTCCTCTCGACGCAGGAGCTCTTTATCTCCTCCTCGACGGCAGAGCTGTACGACCTCCTCGACGCAGAGACAGACAGGAGCTGTACCTCCTCCTCGACGGCAAGAGCTGAACATCCCCCTCGACGGCAGGAGTTCGTACCTCCTCGACGGAACCTCCTATTGGAAGAAACTCGTATTCCTTGTTTATGATACATAGCGGAATCTCCCCTTCGGCCTGCATAGCGACATTAATATGCCTCGTTGTAGACTTGTGTTGCAGCGTGAGTACGTCGTCTTGGTTAATAATTAGTCGTGGAGGCGTACCGGGCTCGAGGATGTCGTTTGTTCAACGCCAGCAGAAGTTGAGTCCCCGCGTCTTACCTGGCGATGTGGAAAGGAACGTGCTATGGCGCATGCACAATTGCGTGTACGACAGTTGATAGAGATATGGCCTGTTGACTGACGATAATAGCAGAAATCTTCCTTTACACATGGACGAATTCCTGGGTCGTAAATTTGGGCGAGACAACGGTCGTCTTATTATAGGGGGTCTTCGTGAAGGGCGCGATATGTGGCGACCAGTCGGATGCTGGCTACTTGACTACTAGACATCTGCAGGCGAGGATGAAAAACGCTGACACGAATAATCCACAGCTGCTAGGCACAGTGCACAAGCTTGCTGCATCGTCTCTTGTTGCCAGAACCTCTCTCATCACCAATGTGTTCGGGTTTCTCTTTCTCCTTGTAAAAACTGCAGCCTGTAGGTTCAGATGAAAGTCAAACGGGCTCTAGTCTGGCAACATACGGTGTTGATACAAGGTGAAATAATCAAGTGGAGAACCAATGCCCTCGAAAATGCTTTTTCTTTTCTTTTCTTGAAACCTCCCCCTCGACGGCAGATCTCGTACCTCCTCCTTCGACGGCAGAGCCTGTACTCCTCCTCAACGGCAGGACTTGTACCTTCCCTCGACGGCAGGTTGCTCTCCTCGACGGCAGGAGCCTGTACTCTCCTCGACGGCAGAGCCTGTATCCTCCTCCTCGACGCAGGACTTGTACCTCCTCCTCCGGACGCAGGAGCTGTACCTCCTCGACGGCAGGATCTCGTACCTCCTCCTCGACGGCAGGAGCTTTACTCCTCCCTTACTTCTCCCCGAGGAGCTGTACTTTCTCCTCGACGGCAGGAGCTGTACCTTCTCCTCGACGCAAGCCTCCTCCTCGACGGCAGGAGCTCCTGTACCTCCTCCTCATGGCAGGAGCTTGTACCTCCTTCTCGACGGCGGCCTCCTCCTCGAAGACAGGAGCTTGTACCTCCTCCTCGACGGCAGGAGCTGAAACATCCCCCTCGACGGCAGGAGTTCGTACCTCCTCGACGGAACCTCCTATTGGAAGAACCTCGTATTCCTTGTTTATGATACATAGCGGAATCTCCCTTCGGCCTGCATAGCGACATTAATATGCCTCGTTGTAGACTGTTGCAGCGTGAGTACGTCGTTTCTTGGTTAATAATTAGTCGTGGAGGCGTACCGGCTCGTAGGATGTCGTTTGTTTCAACGCCAGCAGAAGTTGAGTCCCGCGTCTTACCTGCGATGTGGAAAGGAACGTGCTATGGCGCATGCACAATTGCGTGTACGACAGTTGATAGAGATATGGCCTGTTGACTGACGATAATAGCAGAAATCTTCCTTTACACGTGGACGAATTCCCTGGGTCGTAAATTTGGCGGGACAACGGTCGTCGTCTATTATAGGGGGGTCTCGTGAAGGGCGGCATATGTGGCGACCAGTCGGATGCTGCTGCTACTTGACTACTAGACATCTGCAGGCAGGATGAAAAACGCTGACACGAATAATCCACAGCTGCTAGGCACAGTGCACAAGCTTGGCTGCATCGTCTCTTGTTGCCAGAACCTCTCTCATCACCAATGGTGTTCGGGTTTTCTCTTTCTCCTTGTAAAACTGCAGCCTTAGGTTCAGATGAAAGTCAAACGGGCTCTAGTCTGGCAACATTACGTTGATACAATGAAATAATTCAAGTGAGAACCATGCCTCGAAAATGCTCTTTTTCTTTTCTTTTCTTGAACCTCCCCTCGACGGCTGTACCTCTCCTCGACGCCAGGAGCTGTACCTCCCCAACGGCAGAGCCCCTCCCGACGCAGGAGCTTTAACCTCCTCCTCGACGGCCAGGCAGGACCTACGGCCTTACCTCCTCCTCGACGGCAGGAGACCTCCTCTCGACGGCAGGGTACCTCCTCCTCGGCAGGAGTTTACCTCCTCTCGACGGCAGGAGCTTTGTACCTTCTCCTCGACGGCAGGAGCTTGCGACGGCAGGAGCCTTGTACCTCCTCCTCGACTGGCAGGAGCTTTACCTCCCGACGGCAGGAGCTTTTAACCTCCTCCTCGACGCAGGAGCTTTACCTCCCCCTGACGGCAGGAGCTTTTATCTTCTCCTCGACAGCGCTTTTCCTCCTCGAGCAGAAGCTTTACTCCTTCTCGACGGCATGAGGTATTGCCTCTTCCTCGACTGCAGGACCTTTACCTCCTCCTCGATGGTAAGAGCTTGACCCTTCTCCTCGACGGCAGGAGCTCGACGGCAGGAGCTTTTACCTCCTCCTCGACGGCAGGAGCTTTTTCCTCCTCGACGGCAGGAGCTTTTACCTCCTCCTCGACGGCAAGAGCTTTTACCTGACTCGACGGCAGGAGCTTTTACCTACTCGACGGCAGGAGCTTTATTTCTCCTCGACTGCGGGAGTTTTTACTCCTACCTCCTCCTCGACGGCAGAGCTTTTTATCTCCTCCTCGACAGCAGGAGCTTTTACTTCCCCTCGACGCAGGAGCTTTTACCTCCTCCTCGACGGCAGGAGCTTTTACCTCCTCCTTAGCGGCAGGAGCTGGAACCTCCCCCTTGACGGCAGGATCTGAAACTTCCCCTCGACGGCAGGAGCTGGAACCTCCTTCTCGACGGCAGGAACTGGAACCTCCTCCTCGACGGCAGGAGCCTCCCCTCGACGGCAGGAGCTGGAACCTTCCTCCTCAACGCAAGAACTGGAACCTCCTCCTCTACGGCAGGAGCTGAACCTCCTCGACGGCAGGAGCTGAAACCTCCCCTCGACGGCAGAGCTGAAACCTCCCCCTCGACGGCAGGAGCTGAAACCTCCTACGACGGCAAGGAGCTGAACCTCCCCTCGACGGCAGCTGAAACCTCCCCCTCGACGGCAGGAGCTGAAACTCCCCCTCAGCGGAAAACCCCTCCACGGCAGGAGCTGGAAAACTCCTCCTCGACGGCAGGGAGCTGAAACCTCCGCCTCGACGGCAGGACCCTCCTCGACGGCAGAGCTTGGACTCGACGGCAGGAGCTTTTACCTACTCGACGGCAGGAGCTTTTATCTTCTCCTCGACTGCGGGAGTTTTTACTTCCTCCTCGACGGCAGGAGCTTTTATCTCCTCCTCGACGGCAGGAGCTTTTATCTCCTCCTCGACAGCAGGAGCTTTTACTTCCCCCTCGACGGCAGGAGCTTTTACCTCCTCCTCGACGGCAGGAGCTTTTACCTCCTCCTTAGCGGCAGGAGCTGGAACCTCCCCCTTGACGGCAGGATCTGAAAACTTCCCCTCGACGGCAGGAGCTGGAACCTCCTTCTCGACGGCAGGAACTGGAACCTCCTCCTCGACGGCAGGAGCTGGAACTTCCTCCTCGACGGCAAGAGCTGGAACCTCCTCCTCGACGGCAAGAACTGGAACCTCCTCCTCTACGGCAGGAGCTGGAACCTCCTCGACGGCAGGAGCTGAAACCTCCCCTCGACGGCAGGAGCTGAAAACCTCCCCCTCGACGGCAGGAGCTGAAACCTCCTCCTCGACGGCAAGAGCTGGAACCTCCCTCGACGGCAGCTGAAACCTCCCCCTCGACGCGCACCTCCCCCTCGACGGCAGGAGCCCCTCCTCGACGGCAGGAGCTTGAAACCTCCCCCTCGACGGCAGGAGCTTAACCTCCTCGGACAGGAGCTTGGAACCTCCTCCTCGACGGCAGAAGCTGAAACATCCCCCTCGACGGCAGGAGTTCGTACCTCCTCGACGGAACCTCCTATTGGAAGAACCTCGTATTCCTTGTTTATGATACATAGCGGAATCTCCCCTTCGGCCTGCATAGCGACATTAATATGCCTCGTTGTAGACTTGTGTTGCAGCGTGAGTACGTCGTTCTTGGTTAATAATTAGTCGTGGAGGCGTACCGGGCTCGTAGGATGTCGTTTGTTTCAACGCCAGCAGAAGTTGAGTCCCCGCGTCTTACCTGGCGATGTGGAAAGGAACGTGCTATGGCGCATGCACAATTGCGTGTACGACAGTTGATAGAGATATGGCCTGTTGACTGACGATAATAGCAGAAATCTTCCTTTACACGTGGACGAATTCCCTGGGTCGTAAATTTGGGCGGGGACAACGGTCGTCTTATTATAGGGGGGTCTTCGTGAAGGGCGGCGATATGTGGCGACCAGTCGGATGCTGCTGCTACTTGACTACTAGACATCTGCAGGCGAGGATGAAAAACGCTGACACGAATAATCCACAGCTGCTAGGCACAGTGCACAAGCTTGGCTGCATCGTCTCTTGTTGCCAGAACCTCTCTCATCACCAATGGTGTTCGGGTTTCTCTTTCTCCTTGTAAAACTGCAGCCTGTAGGTTCAGATGAAAGTCAAACGGGCTCTAGTCTGGCAACATACGGTGTTGATACAAGGTGAAATAATCAAGTGGAGAACCAATGCCTCGAAAATGCTCTTTTTCTTTTCTTTTCTTGGAACCTCCCCCTCGACGGCAGGATCTCGTACCTCCTCCTCTGTACCTCCTCCTCTTGCTTTGCTTGTCCTCGACGGCAGCTCGACGGCCTGTCTTCCTAACGGCAGGAGTACCTCCTCCTTGCTCGACGGCAGGAGCTTGCTCCTCGACGGCAGGAGCCTGTACATCCTCCTCGACGGCAGGAGCCTGTACCTCCTCCTCGACGGCAGGTGTACCTCCTCCTCGACGGCAGGAGCTTGTACCTCCTCGACGGCAGGCTCGAAGGAGCTTGTACCTCCTCTCGACGGCAGGAGCTTGTACTTTCTCCTCGACGGCAGGAGCTCCTCGACGGCAGGAGCTTGTACCTCCTCCTCGACGGCAGGACGTACCTCTCCTCGACGGCAGGAGCTTTTATCTCCTCCTCGACGGCAGGAGCTTGTACCTCCTCCTCGATGGCAGGAGCTTGTACCTCCTTCTCGACGGCAGGAGCTTTTATCTCCCTCGAAGACAGGAGCTTGTACCTCCTCCTCGACGGCAGGAGCTGAAACATCCCCCTCGACGGCAGGAGTTCGTACCTCCTCGACGGAACCTCCTATTGGAAGAACCTCGTATTCCTTGTTTATGATACATAGCGGAATCTCCCCTTCGGCCTGCATAGCGACATTAATATGCCTCGTTGTAGACTTGTGTTGCAGCGTGAGTACGTCGTTCTTGGTTAATAATTAGTCGTGGAGGCGTACCGGGCTCGTAGGATGTCGTTTGTTTCAACGCCAGCAGAAGTTGAGTCCCCGCGTCTTACCTGGCGATGTGGAAAGGAACGTGCTATGGCGCATGCACAATTGCGTGTACGACAGTTGATAGAGATATGGCCTGTTGACTGACGATAATAGCAGAAATCTTCCTTTACACGTGGACGAATTCCCTGGGTCGTAAATTTGGGCGGGGACAACGGTCGTCTTATTATAGGGGGGTCTTCGTGAAGGGCGGCGATATGTGGCGACCAGTCGGATGCTGCTGCTACTTGACTACTAGACATCTGCAGGCGAGGATGAAAAACGCTGACACGAATAATCCACAGCTGCTAGGCACAGTGCACAAGCTTGGCTGCATCGTCTCTTGTTGCCAGAACCTCTCTCATCACCAATGGTGTTCGGGTTTTCTCTTTCTCCTTGTAAAACTGCAGCCTGTAGGTTCAGATGAAAGTCAAACGGGCTCTAGTCTGGCAACATACGGTGTTGATACAAGGTGAAATAATCAAGTGGAGAACCAATGCCTCGAAAATGCTCTTTTTCTTTTCTTTTCTTGGAACCTCCCCCTCGACGGCAGGATCTCGTACCTCCTCCTCGACGGCAGGAGCCTGTACCTCCTCCTCAACGGCAGGAGCTTGTACCTTCTCCTCGACGGCAGGAGCTTGTACCTCCTCCTCGACGGCAGGAGCCTGTACCTCCTCGACGGCAGGAGCCTGTACCTCCTCCTCGACGGCAGGTACTTGTACCTCCTCCTCGACGGCAGGAGCTTGTACCTCCTCGACGGCAGGATCTCGTACCTCCTCCTCGGCAGGAGCTTGTACCTCCTCCTCGACGGCAGGAGCTTGCTCGACGGCAGGAGCTTGTACTTTCTCCTCGACGGCAGGAGCTTGTACCCCTCCTCGACGGCAGGATCTCGTACCTCCTCCTCGACGGCAGGAGCTTTTATCTCCTCCTCGACGGCAGGAGCTTGTACCTCCTCCTCGATGGCAGGAGCTTGTACCTCCTTCTCGACGGCAGGAGCTTTTATCTCCTCCTCGAAGACAGGAGCTTGTACCTCCTCCTCGACGGCAGGAGCTGAAACATCCCCCTCGACGGCAGGAGTTCGTACCTCCTCGACGGAACCTCCTATTGGAAGAACCTCGTATTCCTTGTTTGATACATAGCGGAATCTCCCCTTCGGCCTGCATAGCGACATTAATATGCCTCGTTGTAGACTTGTGTTGCAGCGTGAGTACGTCGTTCTTGGTTAATAATTAGTCGTGGAGGCGTACCGGGCTCGTAGGATGTCGTTTGTTTCAACGCCAGCAGAAGTTGAGTCCCCGCGTCTTACCTGGCGATGTGGAAAGGAACGTGCTATGGCGCATGCACAATTGCGTGTACGACAGTTGATAGAGATATGGCCTGTTGACTGACGATAATAGCAGAAATCTTCCTTTACACGTGGACGAATTCCCTGGGGTCGTAAATTTGGGCGGGGACAACGGTCGTCTATTATAGGGGGGTCTTCGTGAAGGGCGGCGATATGTGGCGACCAGTCGGATGCTGCTGCTACTTGACTACTAGACATCTGCAGGCGAGGATGAAAAACGCTGACACGAATAATCCACAGCTGCTAGGCACAGTGCACAAGCTTGGCTGCATCGTCTCTTGTTGCCAGAACCTCTCTCATCACCAATGGTGTTCGGGTTTTCTCTTTCTCCTTGTAAAACTGCAGCCTGTAGGTTCAGATGAAAGTCAAACGGGCTCTAGTCTGGCAACATACGGTGTTGATACAAGGTGAAATAATCAAGTGGAGAACCAATGCCTCGAAAATGCTCTTTTTCTTTTCTTTTCTTGGAACCTCCCCCTCGACGGCAGGATCTCGTACCTCCTCCTCGACGGCAGGAGCCTGTACCTCCTCCTCAACGGCAGGAGCTTGTACCTTCTCCTCGGCAGGAGCCCTCCTCCTCGACGGCAGGAGCCTGTACATCCTCCTCGACGGCAGGAGCCTGTACCTCCTCCTCGACGGCAGGTACTTGTACCTCCTCCTCGACGGCAGGAGCTTGTACCTCGACGGCAGGATCTCGCTCCTCGACGGCAGGAGCTTGTACTTTCTCCTCGACGGCAGGAGCTTGTACTTTCCTCGACGCAGGAGCTTGTAGACGGCAGGGTACCTCCTCCTCGACGGCAGGAGCTTTTATCTCCTCCTCGACGGCAGGAGCTTGTACCTCCTCCTCGATGGCAGGAGCTTGTACCTCCTTCTCGACGGCAGGAGCTTTTATCTCCTCGAAGACAGGAGCTTGTACCTCCTCCTCGACGGCAGGAGCTGAAACATCCCCCTCGACGGCAGGAGTTCGTACCTCCTCGACGGAACCTCCTATTGGAAGAACCTCGTATTCCTTGTTTATGATACATAGCGGAATCTCCCCTTCGGCCTGCATAGCGACATTAATATGCCTCGTTGTAGACTTGTGTTGCAGCGTGAGTACGTCGTTCTTGGTTAATAATTAGTCGTGGAGGCGTACCGGGCTCGTAGGATGTCGTTTGTTTCAACGCCAGCAGAAGTTGAGTCCCCGCGTCTTACCTGGCGATGTGGAAAGGAACGTGCTATGGCGCATGCACAATTGCGTGTACGACAGTTGATAGAGATATGGCCTGTTGACTGACGATAATAGCAGAAATCTTCCTTTACACGTGGACGAATTCCCTGGGTCGTAAATTTGGGCGGGGACAACGGTCGTCTTATTATAGGGGGGTCTTCGTGAAGGGCGGCGATATGTGGCGACCAGTCGGATGCTGCTGCTACTTGACTACTAGACATCTGCAGGCGAGGATGAAAAACGCTGACACGAATAATCCACAGCTGCTAGGCACAGTGCACAAGCTTGGCTGCATCGTCTCTTGTTGCCAGAACCTCTCTCATCACCAATGGTGTTCGGGTTTTCTCTTTCTCCTTGTAAAACTGCAGCCTGTAGGTTCAGATGAAAGTCAAACGGGCTCTAGTCTGGCAACATACGGTGTTGATACAAGGTGAAATAATCAAGTGGAGAACCAATGCCTCGAAAATGCTCTTTTTCTTTTCTTTTCTTGGAACCTCCCCTCGACGGCAGGATCTCGTACCTCCTCCTCGACGGCAGGAGCCTGTACCTCCTCCTCAACGGCAGGAGCTTGTACCTTCTCCTCGACGGCAGGAGCTTGTACCTCCTCCTCGACGGCAGGAGCCTGTACCTCCTCCTCGACGGCAGGAGCCTGTACCTCCTCCTCGACGGCAGGTACTTGTACCTCCTCCTCGACGGCAGGAGCTTGTACCTCCTCGACGGCAGGATCTCGTACCTCCTCCTCGACGGCAGGAGCTTGTACCTCCTCCTCGACGGCAGGAGCTTGTACTTTCTCCTCGACGGCAGGAGCTTGTACTTTCCCCTCGACGGCAGGAGCTTGTACCTCCTCCTCGAGNGTGAAAATAATCAGTGGAGAACAATGCCTGCGAATGCTCTTTTTCTTTCTTCATTGGAACCTCCACCCCTCGACGGCAGGAAATCCTTCGTAACCCTCCTCCTCGACGGCCAGAGGCCCCTGTTACCCTCCTCCTCAACGGCCAAATAGGAAGCCTTTTTGGGTAAAAAACCTTTCTTCCTCGACGGCAGAAGCCCTTTATACCTCCCCTCCCTTTCGACGGCAGGGGAAAAAGGCCCTGTAAAAACCAATCCTCCTCGACCGGGCCCCAAGGAAAGCCTTGGTTTTTTTTACCTTTTTCCCCTCCCTCGGACGGCGCAATAGGTTTTACTTTTGTAAACCCTGCCTCCCTCCCCGGGACGGCAAGGAAGCCCGCTTTTGTTTTTACCTTCCCCTCGACGGCCAGGAATCTCCGTAAAAGCCTCCCCTCCCTTCGGGCGGCCAGAAAGCTTTTTGTAAACTCCCTCCCCTCGACGGCAAGGAGCCCTTTGTTAAACTTTTTTCTTCCTTCGACCCGGCCAAGAGCTTGGTACTTTTCTCCCTCCGACGGCAGGAAGCTTGTACCTCCTCCTCGACGCAGGATCTCGTACCTCCTCCTCGACGGCAGGAGCTTTTTTCTCCTCCTCGACGGCAGAGCTTGTACCTCCTCCTCGATGGCAGGAGCTTGTACCCTCCTTCTCGACGGCAGGAGCTTTTATCTCCTCGAAGACAGGAGCTTGTACCTCCTCCTCGACGGCAGGAGCTGAAACATCCCCTCGACGGCAGGAGTTCGTACCTCCTCGACGGAACCTCCTATTGGAAGAACCTCGTATTCCTTGTTTATGATACATAGCGGAATCTCCCCTTCGGCCTGCATAGCGACATTAATATGCCTCGTTGTAGACTTGTGTTGCAGCGTGAGTACGTCGTTCTTGGTTAATAATTAGTCGTGGAGGCGTACCGGGCTCGTAGGATGTCGTTTGTTTCAACGCCAGCAGAAGTTGAGTCCCCGCGTCTTACCTGGCGATGTGGAAAGGAACGTGCTATGGCGCATGCACAATTGCGTGTACGACAGTTGATAGAGATATGGCCTGTTGACTGACGATAATAGCAGAAATCTTCCTTTACACGTGGACGAATTCCCTGGGTCGTAAATTTGGGCGGGGACAACGGTCGTCTTATTATAGGGGGGTCTTCGTGAAGGGCGGCGATATGTGGCGACCAGTCGGATGCTGCTGCTACTTGACTACTAGACATCTGCAGGCGAGGATGAAAAACGCTGACACGAATAATCCACAGCTGCTAGGCACAGTGCACAAGCTTGGCTGCATCGTCTCTTGTTGCCAGAACCTCTCTCATCACCAATGGTGTTCGGGTTTTCTCTTTCTCCTTGTAAAACTGCAGCCTGTAGGTTCAGATGAAAGTCAAACGGGCTCTAGTCTGGCAACATACGGTGTTGATACAAGGTGAAATAATCAAGTGGAGAACCAATGCCTCGAAAATGCTCTTTTTCTTTTCTTTTCTTGGAACCTCCCCCTCGACGGCAGGATCTCGTACCTCCTCCTCGACGGCAGGAGCCTGTACCTCCTCCTCAACGGCAGGAGCTTGTACCTTCTCCTCGACGGCAGGAGCTTGTACCTCCTCCTCGACGGCAGGAGCCTGTACATCCTCCTCGACGGCTGTACCTCCTCCTCGACGGCAGGTACTTGTACCTCCTCCTCGACGGCAGGAGCTTGTACCTCCTCGACGGCAGGATCTCGTACCTCCTCCTCGACGGCAGGAGCTTGTACCTCCTCCTCGACGGCAGGAGCTTGTACTTTCTCCTCGACGGCAGGAGCTTGTACTTTCTCCTCGACGGCAGGAGCTTGTACCTCCTCCTCGACGGCAGGATCTCGTACCTCCTCCTCGACGGCAGGAGCTTTTATCTCCTCCTCGACGGCAGGAGCTTGTACCTCCTCCTCGATGGCAGGAGCTTGTACCTCCTTCTCGACGGCAGGAGCTTTTATCTCCTCCTCGAAGACAGGAGCTTGTACCTCCTCCTCGACGGCAGGAGCTGAAACATCCCCCTCGACGGCAGGAGTTCGTACCTCCTCGACGGAACCTCCTATTGGAAGAACCTCGTATTCCTTGTTTATGATACATAGCGGAATCTCCCCTTCGGCCTGCATAGCGACATTAATATGCCTCGTTGTAGACTTGTGTTGCAGCGTGAGTACGTCGTTCTTGGTTAATAATTAGTCGTGGAGGCGTACCGGGCTCGTAGGATGTCGTTTGTTTCAACGCCAGCAGAAGTTGAGTCCCCGCGTCTTACCTGGCGATGTGGAAAGGAACGTGCTATGGCGCATGCACAATTGCGTGTACGACAGTTGATAGAGATATGGCCTGTTGACTGACGATAATAGCAGAAATCTTCCTTTACACGTGGACGAATTCCCTGGGTCGTAAATTTGGGCGGGGACAACGGTCGTCTTATTATAGGGGGGTCTTCGTGAAGGGCGGCGATATGTGGCGACCAGTCGGATGCTGCTGCTACTTGACTACTAGACATCTGCAGGCGAGGATGAAAAACGCTGACACGAATAATCCACAGCTGCTAGGCACAGTGCACAAGCTTGGCTGCATCGTCTCTTGTTGCCAGAACCTCTCTCATCACCAATGGTGTTCGGGTTTTCTCTTTCTCTCTTGTAAAACTGCAGCCTGTAGGTTCAGATGAAAGTCAAACGGGCTCTAGTCTGGCAACATACGGTGTTGATACAAGGTGAAATAATCAAGTGGAGAACCAATGCCTCGAAAATGCTCTTTTTCTTTTCTTTTCTTGGAACCTCCCCTCGACGGCAGGATCTCGTACCTCCTCCCTCGACGGCAGGAGCCTGTACCTCCTCCTCAACGGCTTGTACCTTCTCCTCGACGGCAGGAGCTTGTACCTCCTCCTCGACGGCAGGAGCCTGTACATCCTCCTCGACGGCAGGAGCCTGTACCTCCGACGGCAGGTACTTGTACCTCCTCCTCGACGGCAGGAGCTTGTACCTCCTCGACGGCAGGATCTCGTACCTCCTCCGACGGCAGGAGCTTGTACCTCCTCCTCGACGGCAGGAGACTTTCTCCTCGACGGCAGGAGCTTGTACTTCTCCTCGACGGCAGGAGCTTGTACCTCCTCCTCGACGGCAGGATCTCGTACTCCTCCTCGACGGCAGGAGCTTCTCCTCCTCGACGGCAGGAGCTTGTACCTCCTCCTCGATGGCAGGAGCTTGTACCTCCTTCTCGACGGCAGGAGCTTTTATCTCCTCCTCGAAGACAGGAGCTTGTACCTCCTCCTCGACGGCAGGAGCTGAACATCCCCCTCGACGGCAGGAGTTCGTACCTCCTCGACGGAACCTCCTATTGGAAGAACCTCGTATTCCTTGTTTATGATACATAGCGGAATCTCCCCTTCGGCCTGCATAGCGACATTAATATGCCTCGTTGTAGACTTGTGTTGCAGCGTGAGTACGTCGTTCTTGGTTAATAATTAGTCGTGGAGGCGTACCGGGCTCGTAGGATGTCGTTTGTTTCAACGCCAGCAGAAGTTGAGTCCCCGCGTCTTACCTGGCGATGTGGAAAGGAACGTGCTATGGCGCATGCACAATTGCGTGTACGACAGTTGATAGAGATATGGCCTGTTGACTGACGATAATAGCAGAAATCTTCCTTTACACGTGGACGAATTCCCTGGGTCGTAAATTTGGGCGGGGACAACGGTCGTCTTATTATAGGGGGGTCTTCGTGAAGGGCGGCGATATGTGGCGACCAGTCGGATGCTGCTGCTACTTGACTACTAGACATCTGCAGGCGAGGATGAAAAACGCTGACACGAATAATCCACAGCTGCTAGGCACAGTGCACAAGCTTGGCTGCATCGTCTCTTGTTGCCAGAACCTCTCTCATCACCAATGGTGTTCGGGTTTTCTCTTCTCCTTGTAAAACTGCAGCCTGTAGGTTCAGATGAAAGTCAAACGGGCTCTAGTCTGGCAACATACGGTGTTGATACAAGGTGAAATAATCAAGTGGAGAACCAATGCCTCGAAAATGCTCTTTTTCTTTTCTTTTCTTGGAACCTCCCCCTCGACGGCAGGATCTCGTACCTCCTCCTCGACGGCAGGAGCCTGTACCTCCTCCTCAACGGCAGGAGCTTGTACCTTCTCCTCGACGGCAGGAGCTTGTACCTCGACTCGACGGCAGGAGCTGTACCTCCTCGACAGACCTCCTCCTCGACGGCAGGACTTGTACCTCCTCCTCGACGGCAGGAACCTCTCCTCGACGGCAGGAGCTTGTACTCCTCCTCGACGGCAGGAGCTTGTACTTTCTCCTCGACGGCAGGAGCTTGTACCTCCTCGACGGCAGGAGCTTGTACCTCCTCCTCGACGGCAGGAACTCCTCCTCGACGGCAGGAGCTTTTACTCCTCCTCGACGGCAGGAGCTTTACCTAGGAGCTTGTACCTCCTTCTCGACGGCAGGAGCTTTTCGAAGACAGGAGCTTGTACCTCCTCCTCGACGGCAGGAGCTGAAACATCCCCCTCGACGGCAGGAGTTCGTACCTCCTCGACGGAACCTCCTATTGGAAGAACCTCGTATTCCTTGTTTATGATACATAGCGGAATCTCCCCTTCGGCCTGCATAGCGACATTAATATGCCTCGTTGTAGACTTGTGTTGCAGCGTGAGTACGTCGTTCTTGGTTAATAATTAGTCGTGGAGGCGTACCGGGCTCGTAGGATGTCGTTTGTTTCAACGCCAGCAGAAGTTGAGTCCCCGCGTCTTACCTGGCGATGTGGAAAGGAACGTGCTATGGCGCATGCACAATTGCGTGTACGACAGTTGATAGAGATATGGCCTGTTGACTGACGATAATAGCAGAAATCTTCCTTTACACGTGGACGAATTCCCTGGGTCGTAAATTTGGGCGGGGACAACGGTCGTCTTATTATAGGGGGGTCTTCGTGAAGGGCGGCGATATGTGGCGACCAGTCGGATGCTGCTGCTACTTGACTACTAGACATCTGCAGGCGAGGATGAAAAACGCTGACACGAATAATCCACAGCTGCTAGGCACAGTGCACAAGCTTGGCTGCATCGTCTCTTGTTGCCAGAACCTCTCTCATCACCAATGGTGTTCGGGTTTTCTCTTTCTCCTTGTAAAACTGCAGCCTGTAGGTTCAGATGAAAGTCAAACGGGCTCTAGTCTGGCAACATACGGTGTTGATACAAGGTGAAATAATCAAGTGGAGAACCAATGCCTCGAAAATGCTCTTTTTCTTTTCTTTTCTTGGAACCTCCCCCTCGACGGCAGGATCTCGTACCTCCTCCTCGACGGCAGGAGCTTGTACCTCCTCCTCAACGGCAGGAGCTTGTACTTCTCCTCTCCTCCTCCTCGATCCTCCTCCTCGACGGCAGGAGCCTGTACCCTCCTCGACGCAGGAGACACGGCAGGACTTGTACCTCCTCCTCGACGGCAGGACGGCTTGTACTCCTCCTCGACGGCAGGAGCTCTCCTCGACGGCAGGAGCTTGTACTTTCTCCTCGACGGCAGGAGCTTGTACCTCCTCCTCGACGGCAGGATCTCGTACCTCCTCCTCGACGGCAGGAGCTTTTATCTCCTCCTCGACCTTGTACCTCCTCCTCGATGGCAGGAGCTTGTACCTCCTTCTCGACGGCAGGAGCTTTTATCTCCTCCTCGAAGACAGGAGCTTGTACCTCCTCCTCGACGGCAGGAGCTGAAACATCCCCCTCGACGGCAGGAGTTCGTACCTCCTCGACGGAACCTCCTATTGGAAGAACCTCGTATTCCTTGTTTATGATACATAGCGGAATCTCCCCTTCGGCCTGCATAGCGACATTAATATGCCTCGTTGTAGACTTGTGTTGCAGCGTGAGTACGTCGTTCTTGGTTAATAATTAGTCGTGGAGGCGTACCGGGCTCGTAGGATGTCGTTTGTTTCAACGCCAGCAGAAGTTGAGTCCCCGCGTCTTACCTGGCGATGTGGAAAGGAACGTGCTATGGCGCATGCACAATTGCGTGTACGACAGTTGATAGAGATATGGCCTGTTGACTGACGATAATAGCAGAAATCTTCCTTTACACGTGGACGAATTCCCTGGGTCGTAAATTTGGGCGGGGACAACGGTCGTCTTATTATAGGGGGGTCTTCGTGAAGGGCGGCGATATGTGGCGACCAGTCGGATGCTGCTGCTACTTGACTACTAGACATCTGCAGGCGAGGATGAAAAAACGCTGACACGAATAATCCACAGCTGCTAGGCACAGTGCACAAGCTTGGCTGCATCGTCTCTTGTTGCCAGAACCTCTCTCATCACCAATGGTGTTCGGGTTTTCTCTTTCTCCTTGTAAAACTGCAGCCTGTAGGTTCAGATGAAAGTCAAACGGGCTCTAGTCTGGCAACATACGGTGTTGATACAAGGTGAAATAATCAAGTGGAGAACCAATGCCTCGAAAATGCTCTTTTTCTTTTCTTTTCTTGGAACCTCCCCCTCGACGGCAGGATCTCGTACCTCCTCCTCGACGGCAGGAGCTGTACCTCCTCCTCAACGGCAGGAGCTTGTACCTCTCGACGGCAGGAGCTGTACTCCTCCTCGACGGCAGGAGCCTGTACCCTCCTCGACGGCAGGAGGTACCTCCTCCTCGACGGCAGGACTTGTACCTTCCTCGACGGCAGGAGCTTGTACCTCCTCGACGGCAGGATCCTCGTACTCCTCCTCGACGGCAGGAGCTTGTACCTCCTCCTCGACGGCAGGAGCTTGTACCCCTCGACGGCAGGAGCTTGTACTTTCTCCTCGACGGCAGGAGCTTGTACCTCCTCCTCGACGGCAGGATCTCGTACCTCGTCCTTGACGGCAGGAGCTTTTATCTCCTCCTCGACGGCAGGAGCTTGTACCTCCTCCTCGATGGCAGGAGCTTGTACCTCCTCCTCGACGGCAGGAGCTTTTATCTCCTCCTCGACGACAGGAGCTTGTACCTCCTCCTCGACCGCAGGAGCGACGACGTAGCCGTTACTGCTCCGCTATTTTTGCCTGATTTCTAACGAAAGCAGATGTAGAAGACAGCAAAATCATATACAGTGAGTGGTGTAACAGTTCAGTGCATCCGTTGGTGTGGAGAACCAATGCCTCGAAAATGCTCTTTTTCTTTTCTTTTCTTGGAACCTCCCCCTCGACGGCAGGATCTCGTACCTCCTCCTCGACGGCAGGAGCCTGTACCTCCTCAACCTTGTAAACGGCAGGAGCTTGTACCTCCTCCTCGACGGCAGGAGCCTGTACTCATCGACAGGACCTCCTCCTCGACGCAGGACTGTACCTCCTCCTCGACGGCAGGTACTTGTACCTCCTCCTCGACGGCAGGAGCTTGTACCTCCTCGACGGCAGGATCTCGTACCTCCTCCTCGACGAGGAGTTGTACCTCCTCCTCGGCAGGAGCTTGTACTTTCTCTCTCGACGGCAGGAGCTTGTACTTTCTCCTCGACGGCAGGATCTCGTACCTCCTCCTCGACGGCAGGATCTCGTACCTCCTCCTCGACGGCAGGAGCTTCTATCTCCTCGACGGCAGGAGCTTGTACCTCCTCGACGGCAGGAGCTTGTACCTCCTCGACGGCAGGAGCTTTTATCTCCTCCTCGACGACAGGAGCTTGTACCTCCTCCTCGACCGCGGGAGCGACAACGTAGCCGTTACTGCTCCGCTATTTTTGCCTGATTTCTAACGAAAGCAGAGGTAGAAGACAGCAAAATCATATACAGTGAGTGGAGTAACAGTTCAGTGCATCCGTTGGTGTTTTTTTTTTTTTTTTTTTTTTTTTTTGCCTTTGTTTTTAGTCCGTGGAATTAATCTTTGGAAGAAAAAAAAATCAAGAATAGGAAACTCTCCCTCAAATCTTAAAAACGAGTTTGCTCATGCGCACTGGAGTTCCCGGTGACCTCATCTGACCTGCACAGGGTAGCCTATCTTGTTTTAACACGGAGCTTGTTTGCCCCCCCCCCCCTCTCCGCCAATACCACCACACCTCACGGTTTGCTACCACTCTGCTGCTGCCCGACGCGCTCCCGTCGGGCAGCAGCAGCATGGAAGACCAGAGCAGAAGAAATAATTTACGCATAAGTGGAATTCAAGAGGACAGGAAAGAGAACTGGCAACAGCCTCACTAGTAGGTCTCTCATTTTCTCCGCAAACATTTCAATATGGCTCCTCACCTGGATCGAGTGGGGAATCAAAAGGGCAGACCTCGTGACATTCTCAAATTCACGCGATTCTAAGACCGCGAATCCGTGCTGCAGGATCGCCGCAAGCTCGTCGGAACAAAAACGTGTAGCCTGAGGTTTATCTATAATTGCGCTTACCTATTTATGAAGCGGCGGAAAGGGCGGAGTCAGAGTGGTAGGGAAGGGATGGGTAAGGAAAGGGAAGAGAAGGGGGGGGAGGAAGGGATGGGTAAGGGAAGGGAAGAGAAGGGGGGGGAGGGAAGGTTAAGGAAAGGAAAAGGGAAGGAGGGAGGGAAGCGATGGGTGAGGAAAGGGAAGAGAAGGGGGGGGGGGGAGGGAAGGGATGGTTAAGGAGAGGGGGAGGGGGAAGGGATGGTTAAGGAGAAGGGAGGGGGGGGAGGAGGGATAGTTAAGGAAGGGAAGGGAAGTGGGAGGGGGGAAGGAAGGGATGGTAACGAAAGGGAAGCTTGTGGGTGGCTGGATGGGAGGGAAAGGATGGGTAAGGAGAGGGAAGAGAAGGGGGGAGGGGGGAGGGAAGGGATGGTTGAGGAAAGGGAAGGGAAGGGATGGTTAAGGAAAGGGAAGAGAAAGGGGGGAGGGAGGGAAGGGATGGTTAAGGAAAGGAAGGGAAGGATGAAGGAAAGGGAAAGAAGGGGGGGGGAGGGAAGGGATGGTTAAGGAAAGGAAGGGGGAAGGGAAGGTGGGTAAGGAAAGGGGAAAGAAGGGGGGGAGGGAAGGGGATGGTTAAGAAAGGGAAGGAGAAGGATGTTAGGAAAGGGGGGAAGGGGGAAAGAAAGGAAGGAAGGATGGTTAAAAAGGGAAGGGAAGGGATGGTTAGGAAAGGGAAGGGAAGGGAAGGAAAAGGAAAGGGAAGGATGGTTAAGGAAAGGGAAGGAAGGGATGTTAAGGAAAGGGAAGGGAAGGGATGGTTTTAAGGAAAGGGAAGAGAAAGGGGGGGAGGGAAAAGGATGTTGAGGAAAGGGAAGGGAAGGGATGGTTAAGGAAAGGGAAAGAAGGGGGAGGGAAGGATGGTTAAGGAAAGGGAATAGGGAGGGAAGGATGGGTAAGGAGAGGAAAGAAGGGGGGGGAGGGAAGGATGGTTAAGAAAGGGAAGGGGGGTAAGGAAAGGGAAGGAAGGATGGTTAAGGAAAGGGAGGAAGGGATGGTTAAGGAAAGGGAAGGGAAGGATGGTTAAGGAAAGGGAGGGAAGGATGGTTAAGGAAAGGGAAGGGAAGGGATGGTTAAGGAAAGGGAAGGGAAGGGATGGTTAAGGAAAGGGAAGGGAAGGGATGGTTAAGAAAGGGAAGGAAGGGATGGTTAAGGAAAGGGAAAGGAAAGGGGGGGGAGGGAAAGGATGGTTGAGGAAAGGGAAGGGAAGGGATGGATAAGGAAAGGGTAAGAAGGGGGGGAGAGGAAGGGATGGTTAAGGAAAGGGAAGGGGGAGGGAAGGGATGGGTAAGGAGAGGGAAAGAAAGGGGGGTGAGAGAAGGGATAGGTAAGGAATGGGAAGAGAAAGAAGGGGGAGGGATGGTTAAGAAAGGGAAGGGAAGGGAGGGAGGGAAGCGATGGGGGAGGAAAGGGAAGAGAAGGGGGGGAGGGAAGGATGGTTAAGGAGAGGGAGGGAAGGGGGGGGGAGGATGGTTAAGGAACGGGAAGGGAAGGGGGGAGGGAAGGGATGGGTAACGTAAGGGAAGCTGTGGGTGGCGGGATGGGAGGGAAAGGATGGGTAAGGAGAGGGAAGAGAAGGGGGGGGGGGGGGATGGTTGAGGAAAGGGAAGAGAAGGGGGGGGGAGGGAAGGGATGGTTGAAGAAAGGGAAGGGAAGGGATGGGTAAGGAAAGGGAGAAGGGGGGGGGGAGGGAAGATGGTTAAGGAAAGGGAAGGGGGGAAAGGGATGGGTAAGGAAAGGGAAGAAGGGGGGGAGGGAAGGGATGGTTAAGGAGAGGGGGGGAAGGGATGGTTAAAGAGAGGGAGGGAAGGGGAGGGAGGGATGGTTAAGGAACGGGAAGGGAAGGGGGGGGGGGAGGAAGGGGGGGTAACGAAAGGGAAACTGGTGGGTGGCGGGATGGGGGAAAGGATGGGTAAGGAGAAGGAAGAGAAGGGGGGGGAGGGAAGGGATGGTTGAGGAAAGGGAAGAGAAGGGGGGAGGACGGAAGGGAGTGGTTAAGGAAAGGGAAGAAGGGGGGGGGAAAGGGAAGGATGGTTAAGGAAAGGGAAGGGGGAGGGAAGGGATGGGTAAGGAAAGGAAAAAAGGGAGGGAGGGAAGGGATGGGTAAGGAAAGGGAAGAGAAGGGGGGGGGAAGGATGGTTAAGGAGAGGAGGGGGAGAAGGGGGGGAGGGATGGTTAAAGAAAGGGAAGGAGGGGGTGGGGGAGGGAAGGGATGGGTAAGGAAAGGGAAGCTAGTGGGTGGCGGGATGGGAGGAAGGGATGGGTAAGGAAAGGGAAGAGAAGGGGGGGGGGGAAGGGATGGTTAAGGAAAGGGAAGGGAAGGGGAGGGAAGGGATGGGTAAGGAAAGAGAAGGGAGAAGGGAAGGGATAGGTAAGGAAAGGGAAAGGAATGGGTAAGGAGAGGGAGGGGGGCAGGGTGGTAATGAAGGGGAGGGGGTAGGAAATGGGGTAAGAAAAGAAAAAAGATGGGATTGAAAGGGAGGCGCGCGGAGGGTGGGGAGAGGAATGGGTAGGGGAAGGGTGGCCTAGGTTAAGGAAGGGAAGCTGAGTAGGGGAAGGAATGGGTAGGTTTGGGAAAGAGAGGGTGGGTAGGAGATTGAAAGGCAAGGGATGGGTAAGGAAGGAAGGATAGGTAAGTAGCTGGAGGGTAGGGGAAGGTAAGGTGGTGGAGACAGACATGATGAGTAGGCGAGAGGATGGAGGAAGAGGAAGGGAGTCTGGGTACGGGAAGCGGTGGGTAAGAAGAGAAAGGGTAGGGTAGATTCAGCGTAGATAGAGGGAGAGAAGTTGTGGGTAAGGAAATGGGAAAGTAAAGGTGGTAGGAAAACAAGCAGTGGATTGGGGAGGAGGGGTGGGGGTAAGGGAGGGGTGATATATAAAGGGAGGCGCAGGTAAGAAAGGTGGGGGGGTGGGGAGGGAAGGGTGGGCAGGGGAACGAATTGGCGGGGTGGGAAGGGGGACGAGGGGCGGAGGAGGGAGAGGGGGAGTAAACCCTATGAGTCATCATATTTTCTCCCTCGTACATTTTCCTCTTCGTACCGTTTTAAAGACAGGGAAAGTAAAATAAAAAAGAGAAAAAGTAGAAAAAACAATCTCTTCATATTTCTTTTTTCTTCTAAGCCACTTGGAAGACCTTTAGTTAGCGGTAACTGTTACCTCGGTGGAATATTCTCGCTCCGATCGCCCACACAGCGTAACAGTGGCAACACATTAGGCGCCACGTGTACGTATTAATGATTGTAAATGTATGATATTATAGTTTTACCATATAAGATATTCCAGTATTTAGATTATTACTTATCATTTTTACCGTCTCTTTTTTATAGCGTGAATATTAATTGTAATTATCGGCGTTAAATTGGAAATGTAAGAAGTAAACAAAAGCGATAAGGTCAGTCATAAAGGACAAGGAAAAAATCTTAAAAAAAAGAGGAAATAGCACCGCCAATTTCAGAAACACTAAAAATAACTTTCGAAATATAATTCGTTTTTTCCTGCAGGTTACATTTCCATCACAGTTCACCGTAGTTGTGATTGAGGAAGAGAGAGAGAAAAGAGTGATAAAGTGTGTGTAAACCAAAGAGAAAAAAGATTAAGGATGGATCTGTATGTGAATTTTGAACCTTTGCTTCTTTCACAAATGTTTAAGAGATAGAGAATCCGTAAATAGTTCTTGAAGATATAATTGTGTTTATCGTATATCAAGATGGATTCAAATCATATGGTGTGAAAGTGTGTTTGTGATTTCCTATTATGGGAAACGGAAGAGTTTATTTTTGTGTTCCTTCATGGAGAATGTGGTCGCACGTTGGATAAATTGGTTTCACTCACACACATAGACACACACTCAGGCGGAGAGACAGACACATAAACGCACAGACATATACACACACATTCATTGACATTCACAAATAAATACACACATACACATTCAACCAAATACAGACATAACCACATACACACACATATTCACAAACACCCACAAGCACAATGCACCCCCCTCAACTCGCACCTACACACACTAGCATAGTACCCCCACCCCTTTACATACGCAAGCATAGTACCCTCTCTTCATACATGCAAACATAATACCCCACCTCACACACGCAAGCATAGTTGCCCCCTCACACACACAAGTACAGTATCCCCTCACACATGCAAGCATAATACCCCGTCACACACACAAATATAGTATCCTCCTTCACACACACAAACATAGTATCCCCCTTCACACATGCAAGCATGGTACCCTTCACACATGCAAGCATGGTACCCTTCACACATGCAAGCATGTACCCTTCACACATGCAAGCATGGTACCCTTCACACATGCAAGCATGGTACCCTTCACACATGCAAGCATGGTACCCTTCACACATGCAAGCATGACCCTTCACACATGCAATACCCTTCACACATGCAAGCATGTACCCTTCACACATGCAAGCATGGTACCCTTCACACATGCAAGATGTACCACACATGCAAGCATGGTACCCTTCACACATGCAAGCATGGTACCCTTCACACATGCAAGCATGGTACCTTCACACATGCAAGCATGGTACCCTTCACACATGCAAGCATGGTACCCTTCACACATGCAAGCATGGTACCCTTCACACATGCAAGCATGTACCCAACCTCACACACCCAAGCATAGTACCCCCTCACACACGCAAGCATAGCACCTTCCTCACACACCCAAGCATAGTACCACCTTCAGACATGCCAGCATAGTACCCCCCTCAGACACGCAAGCATCCCACCTCCTACTCCGAAAATGTGAAACCGTCTCCCTCTGCCTTCCAGCATGGCCTCCGAAAGCATCTTCGTCAGGCAAGCATAGTTGCCTCCTCACACACACAAGTATAGTAGCCCCCCACACACGTAAGCATAGTATCCTCCCTCACGCACGCAAGCATAGTACCCCCTCACACACGCTAGCATAGTACCCCCCTTCACACATACAAGCATAGTACCCCCCATCACACATACAAGCATAGTACCCCCCACCCACGCAAGCATAGTTCCTCCCTCAAACACGCAAGCATAGTACCCCCTTCACACATGCAAGCATAGTACCCCCCTCAGACACGCAAGCACCCCACCTCCTACTCCGCAAATATGAAACCGTCACACTCTGCCTTCCAGCATGGCCTCCGAAAGCATCTTCGTCAGACATGTATAGTTGCCCCCCCCCCCACAAGTATAGTATCCCCTCACACATGCAAGCATAGTACCCCTTCACACACACAAATATAGTATCCCCCTTCACACACGTAAGCCTAATACCCCCCCCCCCTCAATCACACATGCAAGCATAGTACCCCACCTCACACACGCAAGCATAGTACCCCCTCACACACGCAAACATAGTACCCCCTTTTCACACATGCAAGCATATCACCCCACCCCACCCACGCAAGCATAGTACCCCCCGCCCCAGACACACAAGCACCCTAACTCCTACTCCGTAAATGTGAAACCGTCACCCTCTGCCTTCCAGCATGGCCTCCAAAAGCATCTTCGTCAGGCTGTGGCTCGCTGTATCACTATCCGCGTGGGTGGTGCCGAGAGCAACGCCCTCGCCCATGCAGCTGAGTCTCACCATCGCTCATCCGTCAGGCAAGAACGAGACAATGCCGTTCGATATAGAGGAAGAACAGTTAATCACGTATGACCTGACTGGGAAGGACTTGGAGAACACATTGATATTCGCTGATGAACAGGGAATGGTAAGTGCTAAACAGGGGTACTGAAGGGAGAGCAACTAAACGGGGGTTTTGTACTGTATCTCTCGTGGTATAAGGGTCGGGGGAAATGGCGTGGTTTAAAATGTGGCCTAGTAGGTGTCAATTCAATACACAATGACAACAACTGCGTAATGATAATGTAATTAATTATATTACAGAACTCGGTCATAAGGCACAGAGCGTGTCGGATTTTGCATGCATTGTGTAAAGCCCTTTGGAACAGCCGATGATAGATCGCAAGAGAGAAACATCTAAAATAACACACATGTCACAATATAGCCCACGCGCATTGCAGTGCAAAGAAAGTATCAATGATATAAAGGCCTTCGCAACCGGTAGAAGACAAACAAGCCACTGGAGAAATGAATTCATTTATAAAGTCACTGATTCCCCAACAAAGCCAAAGTTCGAACACTCGAGAAAATTAACAAAGAGAACATTACAGATTGTTAAACGGACAATGGCGCTTTGTACACAGTGTTTACCCCCGGGACTGTAATACAGGCTTCATGATATCTAAAATGTTATTTCGAAGCGAAACGACCAGTTCATAAAATAAAACAAAATGAAGTAAACAAACAGAAAATTAAAGAGTTTATAGTAGTAAAAGAGTTAAAAGCTTTGACAATAATGTGATACACAACTCAGCGAGACAAAAGAAAAAACGGATACAGGCATTTCTGCATTTGATGGGGAGAGAAAAAATTAGACTGGCTGCTCACATTCCTCATTCACCTGGCAAAGATTTTTATGCCCTGATAATTAAGTATCTCTTTTTCCGTTGAATCTATGTTTCTCTCCTTTCTCTCCGTCCCTCTCTCTCCTGCTTTCTCTATCACACACTCATTTCCTATTTGGCTGTCCGTTTGTCTCTTTATTCCCTTCATTCTGTTTTTTTCTCAAATTTCGTTTTTCTTACTTTTGCTTATCCTTCCCGTTCTT
>NW_020872927.1:102177-107177 GCF_003789085.1 Penaeus vannamei
ATTAACAGTAAGCCTGTATAACAGTATGTAAGTGCTGTAAAGTTGGTGAAGGGGGGTGTCGAGCTTCTTTCCTGTTAGCTCAAGAGGGAGACAATGATGTCTCCTTGCACCAACACTTTTCATCACTTGCATAGACTGGATACTGGGCAGAACTACTGTCTAAAGTCATCACTAAATAATTCTGGGCAATATCAAGGTTACTGATCTGGGCTTCGCTGACGATGTTGCTATTCCGTCTGAGTCCCTGGAAACCCTAGTGGTGGGTCTAGATGCATTTAGCAATGAAGCAAAGCCCTGAAACCTGAATGTTATCCTGCACCTTCTTTGTTTACATACTTTCTGGATATGTGAGGAATGAAACAAAGGATTATTTGAAACGCTTCCATTCTCCTGATTAATTCCCATAATTATAGACACAGTAAAAGGCAAAGTATCCAAGCTTTGTAAACACAATTACTTATAATTCCCTCGGCTCTTTCTTCCTTCAGTACGAGGCTTCTGGTCGCCTTCAGCCTCCCTCAAGGGTGGCTCTAAGATCCCTCGGCTCATGGGCGGCGCCTCACCTCAAATTCCATGACTCTTGGGTGTGGGCGTGGCGCGTGGGCGGCTCCACAGTGGGCGAGGCGTTAGTCAGTTCACCCCAGAGCATTTTGGACCCGCTTTCACCAGGTCATTTGCATTTGGAGGTCGACCTTCACGTTAACTCTTCTGCCTTGGGTGAGTTGAAAACATGCGCATTTTATGATTACAAAATCTATATGAGAGGGTTAATAATCTTTTTAGTTATTACGATGTTCAGCGTTGAGCCTCTCTAGATTTTTTATCCCTTTTTTATGACAGAATGATAATGGGGTTGAAGGAAAACATTAATTATGATCCAAGTTCATTAACTGTACGCAGCTTTAGAAAACAAAACAACAAAAAACGTGATATCACAACTACTGACGCTCATGAATAATGCTTGCAAAATCGCCCAACACACACACACACACACACACGTTCCCGTGCGCGCACACAACTCTTTATGAATAACCGATAACCACCACTATCTAACAAAAATGAATCTTAAAATCGAACACAGAAAAAATCACCGTCAATATCGTCACAGTCACCAGTAACAGGGAAGTTTCTTGCACGTAACGTTCCGTCTTGTACTTTCTTAATAAAGATCTGTTTATTCACTTACAGAGAACACATTTCACAACCACAAGTCAAAAATTATTTATTTTCTTTTCACAATAGCGTTTTCTTACCGAGGTTTTTAATTATGATGCGTAGCGTCGAAGATGAAGGATTCCACAGGTAGCCCTCGCAGGTGAGCGGTCTGCTTGCCAAGCTCTACCTGGCAAGTGCGCGTCAAGTACGCTGGAGTTGCCACTTGTTTGTTTGTTTTAACTCTTTTTAACCCCGTTCGCATATTTCATTTTCTTTAGCTATCGTTTCTCGTGTTCATTTATTTTACTTCTCGTATTTATTACACAAATTGCTTAATTCATTATTCATTTTTTGTTTTTATTTCTCCGTTTTTTTTCTTTCGCTATGGTCATTACCGGACCCTCACTTTCCCGCACATTTTGCGTA
This sequence comes from Penaeus vannamei, assembly GCF_003789085.1. Lineage (NCBI taxonomy): Eukaryota > Metazoa > Arthropoda > Malacostraca > Decapoda > Penaeidae > Penaeus > Penaeus vannamei. Next base: position 103,759 of record NW_020872927.1, read on the forward strand.
TCACGCTAACCTTCCTTTTTATTGTAAATTGTATTATATCATACACTTATTTTAACAATGGAGCCCTAGCGACTTGCATACATATATACATACAAGTATTCATTTATGCATTCGATAATCATTAACTTCCTGATCTGACCAGTCGTCCACGCTCATTAGCCTCGTATACACACACGCGTAAACGCTTCAACATTCGTTACTTTATTTTTTTATCCCTTGCATAACTTTTTGCCCTTTCATATATATATATATATATATATATATTATATTATATATATATATATATATATATATATATATATATATATGAAAGTATACTATGTGTAAGACTGTACACTTGAGTTTGACCGGCGTGGGTTTCCTTGTCCGGCAGTTCTAAGTATACGTCCTGCCACGTATGTGGCTCCTGGTCTGATTTAAGGATGACCCAAGCTGACCTCGCTCACTCACACCCTCCGTAAGGCTGTCCTTGCCCGTGCCTGCCTCGTTCACTCACACAGACACATGGCAGACCTTGCACCTGCCTTGCCACACTCACTCACTGCTGTGACCTGGCCTCGCTGCTGGCCGGACCACTCTCCACTCATCACCACCAGTCATATCCTGTTCATTTCTAAGCATGTGTGTTACTCTTATAGGATAAAGAGTCCACCGTTTGATTAGTGTATTACTCTGCCTACTAGTATTCCATACATAGGAGGTTCAACACCTATTACAGTGGTGGCAGAGAGGTGGTTTCAACACACACATTCTGTCAATCATCTTCACCTGAGGTCTTCACCAGTATATGTGAGGATATGATCTCTGGTCGCAAACATAAATATCGTTTATTAAATAATTCATTCTTTAATATTTAGAGATTTATATTGTTTTATTTTTTATTGTTTTATATTGTTAAGCTACAACGAATTCAATTTGTTCGTGATTTCTCTCAAGCTGAGAATTTTCTCCTTGTGATTCGCAATTAGTTACAAATTCTATGTACTCCATTTTCTTCTTGTACGAATTTCGTTGATTTATCGTTGAATTTCACTTGTTTCGGGGACTCCTTTTGGTTCACTTTTTTATCTTACTGATTTCGTTATTCACATTCACAAACGGTAAATATAATTTATTATCTCTGTAGTGAACAGTCCGGCCCCCGGGCTGAGTCTCATTCAATTCACTTTATTTCGTTCGGTAATTTGGGTAAAAAGGGAAACCCCACCGTCGATGAAATCTAGTGTACTCTGTACATTTGTAAGTGAGGAATAATTGCTTCAATCTGTCAGTATTTGTAATGAATTCGTAATTATGATTTAATACAATCGGGGAGAGCGTAAAAACATTTCACATTATTCACACACACACACACACACACACACACACACACACACACACACACACACACACACACACACACACACACACACACCCTCATTCATCTATGCACTATGAATATATACAAATCTTCATGGATAGGATTTGTTGTGTCGTAATTGTAGGTTATCTCATTTGCCGCAATGTTGCCAGTCGTGATGAGTGACAATAATGCACAATATTCATTTACATATTTTTTTTCTTTCTCTATGAAATGACAATCAGTTCAAGTATATCCTCGCAAATTGGCACTGTCATTTCCCTTATCTATTCTCATATCTATTTCATATGTTTGTAGCTCAAGAAGGTCCGTAAGGATCGCTTCTCCCATCTCCCTCGCTTAGTTTCTTCTTGAAAAATACAAAAGTGAAAAAAAACGAAAATAAATGAGATAACCTCACTTAAAACTGCAAATAATGTAAAAACATCGGTTAGTAGCACTTAAAATCCGTCTCTCTCTGTTGTCTTTCTTTTTCTCTTACTATCTTGGCCATTACGTGTATGATCTGGTTCAATAATGCATAAAATAGACTGTGGATATCCGACATGGCGCCAAAGGAGGCCTAACTGCAGCACGGTCACCTTAGAATGCCGTGGGATGTACGTCGCCGGAAGACAGCCGCAGGCCTGAAGACCAGGAGTCGTTAGTGCAGATATTAAGCCGCCCCAGGATGAGGTGGAAGGACGCCCGTAGATCCTGCGAAGAACCAGGAACTCGTCAGAGCAGGCCCCAGGATGCTATGGAAGAGCGCCGCCTACCTGGCCGCCCGTAGATCGGTCAAACTCAGGAGCTCGTCTGCGCAGGAATAAGTCGCCCTCATATGCCGGAGAGCTCGCCTCTGTCCACACGCCCATAGTCCCAGACGCAGGATACGAGGATGTTTGAATGAGTACGAAGCCAAAAAGGACCTGGACGAGATCTGCGAGGACGTGTGGACGAATACACTGCCGAGTGACACCTGCAAGAGGACTACGAGGAAGTCTGGATGTCCTGAAGTCAAGGAGGACCTAGGCGAAATCTTCGAGGACGTGTGGATGCGGAGGACAAATGGATTCACCAAGTACCGAGAAGAAAAGACCGACTAGGAGGAGCAACACGAGTACGACCAACAACAAGAACACGAGGCCAAGATTACCAACAATCAGGTCTGATGATGGGTCACCCTTGAAGCAGAAGAAATATCGCCTCGAGGACGAGGAATGATATAGCATATCATATGCAAGGCTACACGTGGCTTTGACCGGCGTCGGGTTTCATCTGCCGGAGTGAGTTTCCTTGTAGGGCGGTTCTATTTATACGCCCTGCCACGTATGCAGCCGCTGACCTCGCTCACTCACACCCTCCACGAAACTGCTCCTGCCAGGGCGGGACTCATTCACTTACACACACTAGGTAGACTTTGCTCCTGCCTCGCCACGGCGGGCTTGTTACTCACTCACTCACTCCCGAGACCTAGCCTCATCGGTGACCCGACCACTCTCACCACTCAGCACCGCTAGTCATATCCTGTTCATTTCTAATCGTGTGTGTTATACACACACACACACACACACACACACACACACACACACACACACACACACACACACACACACATACACACATACATTATATATATATATAATAATATATATATATATATATATATATATATATATATATATATATATATATATATATATACAAATAAAGAGTCCACCGTTTGATTAGTGTATTACTCTGCCTACCAGTAACTAATATAGGAGGTCAACACCTCTTACTATATATATAATGTGTATCACACACACACACACACACACACACACAACACACACACACACACACACACACACACATATATATATATATATATATATATATATATATATATATATATATATATATATATGCACATTTTTTATATATAAAAAAAATATATATATCATACATATACATACATACATAAATATATGTGTGTATTTTGTGTATGTGTATCTCTCTTTTGCCTTTATGCTGTCTCAATCTCTCTCTCTCTTCATCCTCCCCTTCTCACTCGCTCTCTCTATTTTCTATTAAAAAA
>NW_020872927.1:124677-129677 GCF_003789085.1 Penaeus vannamei
AGAGAGAGAGAGAGAGAGAGAGAGAGAGAGAGAGAGAGAGAGAGGCGACGTAGCTCAGAGGTGTAATTCTTTATAATCAGAATGCCCAGGGTTCGCGCCCAGCCAACCCGTCTCGCACCGGACCCATCCGTAAAGAAGTACCCGCATCAGCTGTTGGGGTAAGACTCGGGGTAGGAAATGACCGACCATCCTCAGTTCAACATCTCTCAAGTAAGAATCAAAGTTCCTCCCGAGAAATATTCTCCTCACAGCCTCTTCTTCGATAAAAAATTTAGTTTAATCTTAGTTTTTTAAAATTTCCTTGCAGTCTTCGTGAGCTCCTTTCAGCGGTCGAATCAATTCATTATTTTCTTTTGTGGCCTTTTCTCATCTTTCTCATAATATTTCCTCTCTCTCTACTTTCTTTTCTTCGTGTTTCTTTATCACCATTCTTTCAAAAACTCCATTTAGAAGCACGAATCGCTTTTGACAAGCAGGCTGAATACAACACAAAAAACAAGACCTCTTCATCCTTAATTTGAAAATCTTTCTTGGTCATTTCTGGTCCGCGGGCACGAAGAATGGCGACCTGAAACGTCTGGAAATTTCAGAAGCGCGTTTTTGGCAGAGGGCCAAGGAAATCATTTGACCGGAAAGAGTCCAATAGAGATAAAATTCTGAGAACTGTACTTGAGGAAAAGGTCATTGACTGAGGTGACTTACAGGACGCCGAAGAAGGGTATCGGTCATTTACGAACTCCAGGGAAGAGAAAGTCAGTCGGTCACCTCAATTTTGTGGTCACTTCAAGCGGTTTGGAAGTTTGTTAAAGTGGGCTTCTTGAAGGAAGAATAAGAGGAACACGGATGCTGAAGATTGAAATAAAGAAAGATGAAAGAAAAAACACGAAAGAAAGAAACGACTTAAGAATAAGAATAAGACGAACACGAAGAAAGACGATAGAAAGGGGAAAAGAAGAGAAAAAGTTAGTATGAAGAAAGAGGAACATGAAGCAAAAACCCAATTTGACGTAAGAAGAAAGAAAGATGATAAGGGGGACATGAAGAAAGAGGAAAGGAGAAAGTAGAAAATAAAAATAAAATAAAGAAAGGAAAACAATTGACTGATTCGACCGCTGAAAGGAGCTCATGAAGACTTCATGAAAATAAAAAAATAAGATTAAAGTCAGATCTTTATCGAAGAGGTTGTGAGAGAATATTTCTCGAGTGGAGCTTTGGTTCTTGCCTGAGAGATGATGAGCTGAGGGTGGTCGGTCATTTTCTACCCCGAGTCTTACCACAACAGCTGATGCGGGTACTTCTTTACGGATGGGTCCGCTGTGAGAGGGGATGGCGGGGCGCGAACCCGGGGCATTCTGATTATAAAGAGTTACACCACTGAGCTACGTCGCCCCCCCTCTCTCTCTCTCTCACACGCAAAAAACACACATACACATCTACACCCCTTACACACGCACACGCATCATCGCCCCCCCCTCACACACACATCACCACCATCAACACCATCTCTTAGAATCTTTCTCCCTTTCCTTTTCAGGGTGCAGAAGGAGGCGTACGAGAAGGACCTGCTCAAGGAATTGTCTCAAGCTGTTTTCCTCAGTTTGGAGAATCCTTTGACTCTTCCTGACCGTCTCTCTCGCCTACAGGTCAGTCGTTTTTCCTGCTTGTTATTGTTCTCTGTGTTCATTTATTTTGTTCTTTCTCTCTTTGTGTATGTTAATTTATTCATCGGAAAAAAATGTTTATGTCCTATTCTTTACTTTTTCTCAATTTATTTTCCTTTTTTGTTTTGTTTTCTTCTCTCTCAATTTCTAAATCAAATATAAAATAAATATGAACGATAATATTTTCACAGTGCAAGAGATGTATCGATTGTATCCTCATCAGAAATATATATAATTTTTTCTCACTGTGAAGTTATTCTCATTCTCATTAATACATCTTGCCGCAATGAACACAGTTACTTCTAAAAACACAAAGCCAAAGTCAAAGTCAAGGTCGAAATCAAAGTCAAAGTCAAGTCAAAGTCAAAGTCAAAGTTCAGGTCAAAGACAACGTCAAAGTCAAAACCGAAGTCACAGTCGAAGTCAAGGTCAGAGTCGAAGTCGAAATCGAAGTCAAGGTTAAAGCCAAAGTCAAAACTAAAGTCAGAGTCGAAATCAAGGTCAAAGTGAGAATGAAAGTCCTGGTCAAGGTTTAAATCAAAATCAAATTTAAAGTCAAAGTTAAAGTAAAAATCAAAGTCAAAGACAAAGTCGAAGTCAAGTTCAGAGTCAAGGTTAAAGTCAAAATCAAAATCAAAGTAAAAATCAAAATCAAAGTCAAAGGCAAGCTCTAATTCGAGGTAAAGGTCAAAGTTCAAGGTAAAATCAAGTCTAGGTAAAAAGGAAAGTAAAAATAAAGATCAAAGTCAAAGTCAAAGTCAAAGTCAAGATAAAGATCAAAGTCCAAGTCAAAGTCTAGGTCAAAATCAAAACCAAAGTCGTAAATAAAGACTAAAATTTCGAGTCAAAAGTTGTGAATCGAAGTTAAAGCCAAAGCCATAAACATTTCTCCAGACTTTCAATAGCATAAACGATATTCACAAATGCACAAAGTTTATTCAGAATCATTGCAATGGATTATTGTCTTTTATGATCTCTTGGAAATGGTTAATACTCGAACAGTTGGACTAAAAATATGTTGCACGAGAACAGTTTGGCAACAAAATGAAATATATGCAATAAGAGGCAAGCAGAATAAATATTTTCCAAATGCTTTTTACTTTTTCTTCCTTATATCCGTCTCTCTTTCATTTCCAATTTTCCCCTTTCATTTATTTTTTCCCCTCCTTCCCTCTTTTCTGTCTCTCTTTCTCTCCCTCTCTGTCTGTCTGTCTGTCTCTCTCTCTCTCTCTCTCTCTCTCTCTCTCTCCTCCTGTCTCTCTCTCTCTCTCTCTCTCTCCTCTCCTGTCTCTCTCTCTCTGTCTCTGTCTGTCTCTCTCTCTCTCTCTCTCTCTCTCTCCCTCTCTCTTAATTTCACTAATCTCTCTCCTTTTGTCTATGCCCCCTCTCTCTTTCCCACCTCCTAATCTCTCTTTCTCTCTTATCACTACTTTATTGAATCCGTTATCGGCCTTCTATTTATTATCATCATTTACCCCTGTTCCTTTCAGTCTATTCTTCATCTTTTATAATTTATTCTATTTCCATTTCATTTATATATCCACTACTAGTACTTTCATTTCCCCTTTTCTTTCTATCATTTCTTTCTCTCTGTTTAAGCGTTTGTCGTATGTCCCTTTTATTTCAGTCATTCATTTTGTTTAATCGTTTTACTATTTTTTTCTCCTTTGATTTTTATCATCGATTGTTGATTTTTCCCGTTTCTGTTTTTTCGTGTTTCTATAATATGTTTTCGTATTTTAATACTTATTCCTGTTTTTTTTCCGTTTATTCGAAATAATATTCGTCATTCGTTTTTTTTCATTGTTTTACTTCTTCTGTATTGGTCTTTATCACCGTTTCTACATACTCTCATTTATATTCTTTTATCTTATTACGCTATTTGTTCCGTCGCTCTCTTATGTCTTTTTTCTTTCTTAACTGCATCTATATATATATATATCCTTATCTATATAAGTATCTATATTCATATCTATATTCTTATTTTTTCAGCTTACTTCCTTTCCTTCTTACTTTTTTCCATTCTAGATATTCTTCTTTTGCGCTTTTGTTCCCTCTCTCGCTCTCCTTATTCCCTCTTCCGTCTCTTTACCTATTTCGTTTCTGTCTGTTTTTCTCTTTCTCTCTTCCTACGACTTCTTCCCTTGTCTCTTCCCTCTTTCTTTCTTCCTATTCGCCTCTTCTATGTTCCTGCTTTCCTCTCATTTTTCTCTTCCTATATATTCATTTATTCATCCTCTTTCCTTCTTTTTTTCCTGCCTCTCTTCTTCTCTCATGGTTTTATCTTTCTTCCCCTTTTCTCATCTACCATCCTTCCCCCCCCCCCCTCTCTCTCTCTCTCCTCTCTCTCCTCTTCTCTCTCTCTCTTCTCTCTCTCTCTCTCTCTCTCTCTCTCTCTCTCTCTCTCTCTCTCTCTCTCCCTCTCTCTCTCTCTCTCTCTCTCTCTCTCTCTCTCTCTCTCTCTCTCTCTCCTCTCTCTCTCTCTCTCCTCTCCTCTCTCTCTCTCTCTCCTCCTCTCCCTCTCTCCTCTCTCCTCTCTTCTCTCTCGCCTCTCTCTCTCTCCCCTCTCCCCCCATTCCCCCCCTCTCTCTCCTTCCCTTCTCCGTTCAATCTCCAAGCGACCTTTGCGATTAATTTGACCGGCAGTCGCTCTGGGAATATTAATTCTGAAACGAGCTGGGAATAGTGATGGTGATGATGATGACGATGGCGGGGATGACGTTGGTGATGCGGGGGATGACGTTGGTGATGATGATGGTGATGATAATGGTGATGATGTTGGTGATTATAATGGTGATGCTGATGACGCTGGTGATAAGGGTTATGATGATGGCGTTGGTGGTGATGATGATAATGGCGATGATGACGTTGGTGATGATAATGGTAATGGTGATGACGTTGGTGATGATAATGGTGATGATGACGTTGGTGATGATAATAGTGATGATAATGGTGATAATGATGACGTTGGTGATGATTACGTGGTGATGATAATGCGGGGATGACGGTGATGACGTTGGTGATGATAATGGTGAAGATGACGTTGGGGATGATAATGGCGATGATGATGACGTTGGTGGTGATACTGGTGTTGATGATGACGTTGGTGATGATAGTGATGATAATGATACCTATGGCGACGATAACCTTGGTGATGATGGTGAAGTTATGTAGGTGAAAATGAACAATGATATTGGTAATGATATCATATTACGACAATAATGATGATGGTAGTGGTGGTGATGGTGATGGAAATAGCGATAGAGTGATGATGACGATGATGATGCTGGCAACGATAATGATAACGAAAATGATAATGATAATGATGAAATGACGATG
>NW_020872927.1:137177-139677 GCF_003789085.1 Penaeus vannamei
GCTTTCAATCTCTTTCCCCCCTTTCCCCCATTTCTTTCCTCCTTTCCTATTTCCCCTTATTCCTCTTCTCTCTTAGCTCCTGCTCTCTGTCGTTCACTAACTTTTCCCTATCCCTACTCTCTCCCTCTCTACTTCTTCCTTCCTCTTTTCTCTTCTTTTCTACCCTCTTCTCTTCCCCTTTCCTCCTCCTTCTCTACCTCCATTCCATCTTTCCGCTTTCCTTTTCTCCATCTTTTTCCATTCATCTTCTCTCTCCTCTTCCTCCTCTTTCATTTCCCATCTTTCTTCCCTCCTCCCCCTTTCTCCTTCTTCCAAATCTTTCCCTCAGGTTATATTCTTGGTAAATGTTTATTTTTGCTGATAATGCGAACGAGTAATGTATTCCTGTGGTTTCTTTTTCTCAATGCTTATTTGCTTATTCCTCATTGTATCGTGTGCTGTGTTATGAATAATGAAATTAGGGTATTATCTGTTCGTTGGGTGTGTTGTTATATTATGTAATCTGTTATATTTTCTATTGTTGCGGTAGTACTGTGTTGGTTTTTACATGTCCCTGCCTTATATATGAATCATCTTACTACCCTCCCCCTTCCCCATCTCTCTCTCTGTCTGTCTGTCTGTCTCTGTCTGTCTGTCTGCTGCCTGTCTGTCTGTCTGTCTGTCTCTCTCTCTCTCTTCCGATATATCTATTTATCTTTTCATTTTTGTTTATCTCCCCCCCCTCTCTTTAAGCTGTTTCCCTATCTCTCTGTCAGGTAAACTATAACAAATAATTATATCACATTATAACAGATAATATAACACATCCACGAATTGGAAGTGGAAACTACCCAACTATACATCCCGAAGAATGCAATACACACAACGTAATTTAGCGTTAAAAAAAACTATTAGCCAGACACGAGGAAAATGTATTTCTCATACGACTATACATTTCTCTCGTAATTACGTCTTTTTTCCCCCTTCAGAACGGCACTGTTGCAGTAGTAGGTGTCCAGATGGGTACTATCCAGGACGCAGAGGCCTTCAAGATTCTGGCGCAAGTAAGCTGTCTAAGTTTCTTAAGTGAAGGCTGTTAAAGGGATATCATGTTCTGTTAACTTTTTAAGTGACGTCATGTTCTTTGGACTTTGGAAGTTATAGTGTTATGGACTTGTCATGACGTCATATTCTGTAATCATGTTATGTTGTTCCTTCGTTTAATGGGAGCGAAGGGATAACTAAAAAAATGTCCATACTTTCGGTAAAGTAATTGAAAATGTCAGAAACCAAGAAGAAATCTTACCATTATTACTATCATTATTATTGTTATCATTATCATCATTAGTATTGCTATTTTTATCATAATCATTATCAGTTATCATTAGTATCATCATCATTATTATTATCATTATCATAATAATAATAATAATGATAATAATAATAACAATAATTATTATCGTTATAATTATTATCACTATTATTATCATTTTTATTATTAATATTATTTTCATTGTTACTATTATTATCATTATCATTGTCATCACCATTATCATTATTATATTATCATCATTATCATTTTTTTTTTTGTTTTTATCATAATCATTATTATAAAAGATAAGATTTTCATCATTATTGTCATTATCATTAATCGTATCATTATTGTTATCAATACCATTATTCCCTTTCCTATTATTATCATCATTATAATTATCATCATTGCTGTTATTGTTGTTGTTGTTGCTATTATGATAATTACTCATTATTATTATTATTATTATTATTATTATTATTATTATTATTATTGTTGTTATTATTATTATTATTATAGTTATTATTATCAATAATATTATTACCATTATCATTACTATTATTATTATAATTATTACTGTAATCATTGTTATTACTTTTATTATTATCATCATTATTGTTATTACTATTATTTTAACTATCATTATTATCATATCATTGTTATTTTTATTATATATATCATCCCTATTAATAATAACATTATCATTATTATTGCTATTATGATATTGATAATGGTAATAATAATAATAATGATGATAATAATGATAGTAATGATAATGGCAGTTATAATGATAAGATTTATGATAATGATAATAATAATAATATTAATGATAATATTTATGATAATGATAAAAAAATATAATAGTAATAATAGGAAGGATAATTATTAATGATAATAATAATAATAATGATAATAACAATAATAATGATGATAATGATAATAATAATAACAGTGATAACAATAATAATGATAGTAAAAGTAATAGTAATAATACAAATAATCATAATTGTAATAAAAATAATAACAATAATTACAATAACCATTATTCTTATCATTGCTATAATAACTATTGGTAATATCATCATTATTACTACTGTTATCATTCGTGCCATCATCCTTATTAATACAATTATCATCATTATTATTATCATTGTTATCATCATCATTATCATTATTATTATGACAATAAAAATAATAACAGTAATGATA
>NW_020872927.1:159677-164677 GCF_003789085.1 Penaeus vannamei
TGCAGTCAAAGAATGTATGAATGGTAGCGATACTGTTATCTCTTTGAAAAAATATTGCTTAAATATGTAGTTTTTATTCTCGTAGACTCAAAAAAATACAAAATGAAATATCAGTAAATGAATATCGGCGTCTGTGCCACGTCCATCATTTTCAAGAATATCAGTATCAGTGATAAAAAAGTTCCCGAAAATTTCTGAACTTAGAAAGGTGACAGCATAGATCCAACAGTTTTCAAACTTGTGCAAACACTTCTCATTGAACAGGCGCTAAAATTCTCAAAGCAAGCCATTAGTTTTTTTTTTTTAAAGATACCTTATAAAAGATATTAAGATTGCGTTGAATGCAAATCATCGCGTTGATGATGCAGCCACTCAGTGTTACACTATACATTTAACAACAAAAATACAGAGGCTTTGTATGGAGCAATGACTCTTTACGCTAAAATGTTCAGTTGTTTTAGCTTTCGTGTATCTGCGGCACATTTCTGTTTAATGTGTTAAAAAACACTGATATAGGTTGACATATAGTGAATAGGTTAGAGGAAAGAAAATAATGAAATGTCTAGACAAAATAATACATAAAAAGGACACACACACACACACACACACACACACACACACACACACACACACACACACACACACACACACACACACACACACACACACACACACACACACACAGGTATTGGAATTTTAGAATTCGCCTCCAAACCATGAATCCAAAATGTTTCTCTTCACGAGAATCAAGATTGGTAATGAATTTTGTGTTGTTGGTCACTTCAGTCAAACAGCAGACGAATGCTTAGTAATCATTTGCGTGTGTCATTTTTGATAACACTTGTTTATTATTGTTAAATATTTTGAGGAAATGGTATGTTCATGTCAGTGGATTGAAAAGAAAATGAAGGAAGTGAAAGAACATAAATGTAGGCCGATTTTTAGTGAAAAGATTGTGAATGATGGCATGGAAACGACAGTTGATGTTAATGAGCTAAAAATAAAGTATTTGCCAGCGTACTTGAACTGATAATATACTTGAAGTCGTTCAAATTTTTCTTTCCAGAGACAACTTTCATTTATGTAACCTGTTTGTTTTATGTGCATTTTTATTTTTATTTCATGTCCACTTTTTCTGATCTATGTGTAACTTTTGTTTGTTTCATGTGCACTCTTTTCTGAACTTATTCTTAATCTATGTGTACTGTTTGCTTTAATGTATATGTTCTTGTTCATATGTTATGTGCACTTGTCCTTATTTTTCGTGTATTTGTTTTCGTGTTATACGCAATATTTCTTTTCTCTTGTGATTTTTTTTCATGTGCCCTTCGTTTGATCTCATTTGCCCTTTTAAAATTTCTATTTGCCCTTATTTTTATATGCATTTGATCTTTGTTCATGTATACTTACCTAAACATTCTTCGCGACCCTTAAGTCTGTTCTTAACATGACTTTATCTGTCTATGACGTGACCTCATGAAGCCGAATTGATTAAATTGTGAAAGGCCACACCCAATGAATATTCATAAACACTGACATACATAAGAGGATACACAGAAATAGATGCATATCTATTAGTCTAGACATGCATATCAGCCCGACAGATAGGCAGATGAATACCTATCAACTAGATAGACAGACATATATGCATTCATTTCTGTGTATATGCGTGTCCGTATTTAAGAATATTCATCGGGTCGAATATAAGAATATTTATAGTATTAATATAATTAATATATTGTTAAGTATTTGAGAATATTTATTGGGTCGACTTTAAGATGCTACCCGGCCCGTGAGCATGTATTAAGACGTCGCCCACCGCGGAAGGGTTTACAAGCCGGCACATAGTTTTGACTTATTAAATCACCGTATTTAGGCTGTATACATTGAACCGGTATTTGTCTTTGTTTGTAAGAAGACCATTTTCTTTAATTTCATACCTTTCGTTAGATAAATTAGTTGCAGGTACGTAATTCACAAGAAGAAAAATACACAACTAAGGTATAGATATATAAATGAATTGATAAACAAATTAACCAATGGATAATTTTAAAAATGTTATATCGATAATCAAATATAAAAAAATAACCAAATTATTGGATGAGTAGATAAATATATGTATAAATTAATAAGAAGATAGCTAGATAAATAGATAAATGAATAAACAATCAAATGGCAATCATATGAATTAGAATCAATAGAACGATATAAACAACAATATGGAAACCGTAACATGACCCAAAATCCGTGAATATATAAATATTTTTTGGAGTTATGATCTTACTTTCCTAACAAAATCTACATATTTACATTCCAATAAGTTTTCTTGAAGTGTCGCAGTCTCCCTTTTTTCTAGTTTCTCTTTTTTTTCAAATTGGCGTTAATATCGTTTCAATCCCAATGGCATTTCAGATGATTAACCGCGCATAAACACCCACAACAACAAAAAAACAAAACAAAAAACAAAATACAAAAAACAAAAAAATCACATACCCTCTGGTTGACAAGGACTAAGGGCTTTCCAAATAAAGGACGAATTTTCCTTGATACAATAACCTAAGTACTGTCGTCTGACCCTCGTTAGTAGGATCGTAGCTCGTTAGTGTTCTCTTGGGGGAGTGGGGGAGGGTGTTACGTGTATAAGGGATGGGGGAAAGGGTATGGAGCATGGAAAAGGGGGAGGGGAGGAAGGGGGGGGGAGGTATGGATGGGGATTGGGAGGGGGGTTACTGTGGTATAAGAGCGGTGGGGGGGGGAAGGGAGGGTAGAGGGAGAGGGGATGAGGTGGGGGGGGGCCGGCGAGAGGGAGGTAGGAGGAACCCTCATTATTCTTTCCCTTGAAAGCTCCTGCGAAATGAATGTTGAAAAGAGGCTAGAAAAATAACAGATGTCTTAGAGTTGAAAATGTGAAATGGCATTTGTCGATTTGTTTTTTTTTTTTTAATTGTTATTTTTAGGATGTTCACTTAAAGTTATTACATCTATTGATTTATTATAAAAAAAAGTGAACGAAGAGCTTTGGTTCTTAGCAAATCAATAGCTGATGATATTCGGCCAAAAACTGAAAATGACCTATACTTGGAAATGACAATTAAACTTAAAACCAAGGAATCAGTAAATTATACAGAGAGTATGGGAAATTGTCAAGGACGATTTAATATTCTTATCTATGACCGAGCATAGGAAAAATACATGTGCATTAAAGATACTAAGAATACGAAAATACTAAAACAGAAATATATTTTTAGAACTGAAAAGTCAAAAAAACACACCGACTGGGATCGGATGTACCAGAAAGAAGGTTCGAAAAAGTTTTTGTAAGAAGGTTCATTAAAGAAGTTCTATAAGAAAGGCTGAAAGAAAGTTCCGTAGAATTTTAAGTTTCGAAGTTCTGCACAAAACAAAGCTCGGTATCAACGTTGCGTAGAGAAGTCCTTTAAAGGCGAAATGAAGAAAAAAACAAGGAAATAGAGCAAAGAGTAAAAGAAAAAGAAGAAGAAGAAGAAAGTAATTTTCAGAGCCGGCTGCTTAAATTTGAAGAGTCAAGACGCAAATCAAGTTGGTGAATTCGGTCTTGTTAAAGAAAAGAAAAACGAGAAACGTAGGAGAGAGAGAGACAGAGAGAGAGAGAGAGAGAGAGAGAGAGAGAGAGAGAGAGAGAGAGAGTAGAGAGAGAGAGAGAGAGAGAGAGAGAGAGAGAGAGAGAGAGAGAGAGAGAGAGAGAGAGAAGAGAGAGAGAGAGAGAGAGCGAGAGATGAGAGAGAGAGCGAGAGCGAGAAGAGAGAGAGAGAGATAGAGAGAGAGCGAGAGAGAGAAGTAGAGCGAGAGAGAGAGAGAGCGATAGAGGAGAGAGAGCGATAGAGCGAGAGAGAGAGAGCGAGAGCGAGAGAGAGAGAGAGAGATAGAAGAGAGAGAAGAGAGAGAGCGAGAGCGAGAGAGAGAGAGCGAGAAGAGCGAGAGAGAGAAGAGAGCGAGAGCGAGAGAGAGAGGATAGAGCGAGAGAGAGAGAGCGATAGAGAGAGAGAGAGAGAGAGAGAGAGCGATAGAGCGAGAGAGAGAGAGAGCGATAGAGAGAGAGAGAGAGAGCGAGCGAAGCGAGAGAGAAGAGAGCGAGCGAGAGAGAGAGAGAGCGATAGAGCGAGAGAGAGAGAGCGATAGAGCGAGAGAGAGAGAGAGCGATAGAGCGAGAGAGAGAGAGAGAGCGTAGAGCGAGAGAGAGAGAGAGCGATCGAGAGAGAGAGAGAGCGAGAGAGCGAGAGAGAGAGAGAGCGATATAGAGCGAGAGCGAGCGAGCGAGAGAGAGAGAGAGAGAGAGAGAGAGAGAGAGAGAGAGAGAGAGAGAGAGAGAGAGAGAGAGAGAGAGAGAGAGAGAGAGAGAGAGAGAGGGACAGATAAAGGGAGAGAAAGACAGAGGGAGGGAGCGAGGGAGAGAGGGAGAGATTGATAGACAGACAGACAGACATATAGATAGATAGGAGATTTCATATATATGTATATGTAGATATTTGTGTATATATATGCATATACATATGTATATATACATATATATACATGTATATGTATATATTTATATATATAGATGGATATGTAGATAGGTAGATACATATATATACACATTTATACATATATACATATGATATATATATATATATTATATATATATATATATATATATATATATATATATAATATATATATATATATATATATATATATATATATATATACATACATATATATATATATATATATATATATATATATATATATATATATATATATATATATATGTATGTATGTATGCATATATGTGTAGATATGTGTGTAGATATATATGCACACACACACACACATGTATGTATACACACAAACACTTAACTACCACTGTGCCACTATGCTACAAATTGTTGAATGAATTATACGTATAAATATATATTTTGGTCTTATATATTTTGTACACTTACCGTCACTAATTCTTCCTTGTAGAAGAATTTGTATAA
>NW_020872927.1:182177-184677 GCF_003789085.1 Penaeus vannamei
AGGGTGAGGGGAAAGAAAAGAGAGAGGGAGAGGGGACAGGAAAAATGGAGGGTAAAGGGAAAGAGAGAAGAGAGGAGGAGGAAATAAGAAACTGAGAAGTGGAAAAAAACAGAGATGAGGAAGGTAGAAAGAGAAGACAGATAAAGGATAGGAAGAGTAAAGAAAAGAACAGGTGGAAGAGAGAGGAAGAGAAAGTCCAAAGAAAGAAAGAGGAAGCGATAATAACTCCAATAATAGCAGAAGTTTCCGAGAGTGAAATAAATGCCATTACAGGGAAGCATAAAAGAAATTAATGATCCTTGAAAAAATGAAAAAAAGAAAGACAAAGAAAAAATCCTTAAGATTTTTAGCAATACTGGGGGGATCGATAAAGGGAAATCAGTGTGTAAGAAATTTGAGAAAATTAAGAAAAAAAAGAAAAATATTCTAGTTAAATTAAAGAAAATATGACAAGACTTAAAAAAACATCATAGAAAAAAGAACGATAAGACCTCGATGAAGAAATAATAAACAAAGAATGAAATATTGTCATGAGTGTCATGAATACTTTTATGTGTATGTATATATGCATACACAAATTCTCACTCAGGCAAATTGGCGGATATCTAGATATATGAACAAAGAAACAAGTGCATGATAACAAGAAACATTTATATTGATAGATGAATAGTGAATATGCAAATATGCAGGAAAGGTATGAATGCGACTGAACATCTTCACAGTGCAAGAAATGTATTTAACCGGTTTCAATTAACGTCAGAAATACAACATTAGCGACATTACAGAGCATCAGATCATATATCAGACTTTAATCACTCCACATCTTCGTTAAGAAATCTACCCACCTTTACATACACAAAGATACACAAAAAGACTAATCAACTTAAAGCAAAGGCATCTCACTAATCCTAGAATCCCAGAATAAGGATTTTACCAGATAGAATTTAATCTCACAGGAGACACTGGATGCCACAGATGCTTATCGTACGGCTCGTCTGGCAGGGGATCGGGATTGGCACCGATCTCAGGTACGCAGAACTGTTTTTTAGGTGCCTTGCAGGGGGTTAAAGGCCATTTCTTAGTAAATAACCTTCGTCCTGCATACCAAGCTCTGAGAAAGCTGAACTCTAAGCCCTCTTCACAGGTGACAGCAGTTCGCTCGAGATGGACCGAGTCCCTGCCTGGCGATTTGCCATGAGGGGCCCTTGTAGGTGGAAACAGGGTGGATGCAGCTATGTGCCCCCGTCGATTTTAGCTCCCAGATGATGACGATGATGATGGATAAGGGAAATGATTGTATAAGAAATAAACAGATGATAACGATAAGATCTATGGATACATATATGGATAGAATTAAAAAAAAAAGAGAGATGAGTACATATAAAATCATAGCATACATAAATCTCTACACACTTTCCCTGAGAAATCTACCCACCTATACGTACACAAACACAACTCTAAAGGACAAAGAAAGAATAATAACCATGAAGCAAAGGCAAGAATCTCATTAACCCCAGCAACCCCAGAATCCCAGGCTTTATTCTCAACGCTGATCCAGGGTTGGCGCTGATCCAGGAAAAGAAGCTGCACTGTTTTTTTATTTATTTTTTTTTTGGTTGGTTATATAGATAAATGGATAATAAACAGATCGATAATACAGATATATATTGATATATGAATAAAAGATACACGCACATATTTCCATATGCAAATATATAACAATCTCTATACACCTTCCTTAAGAAATATATCAGCTAAACATACATAAACGTCAAAAAAGGCAAATTCAGGAATCCCATTGATTCCAGTAATCCCAGAATCCCAGGATATACGCTCAAAGGAAGAGCATCCCAAGTGTTGGTGCTGATGCAGAAGGGAGGCGGACACTTTCATTTAGCCCATTGAACCTTTTTTCCTTGGAATATTCTAAGATGAAAGAGGGTTTTGGATTTACTTCTGATCATTATAACAGTGAGTGAATTATACAAATACTTATGTATCTAGCTATAACTGATATCTCACAATGAGCTCTCATTGGCTAAACATGCCCTTAGCTCTTTCCCTTTCCCTTTCTTGAACCCAACATTTTTTTTATTGTATCTTAAATGAAAATGGTACACTCATAATAATAGGAAAAAATGAAATGAATAAAAGACATATAGGCTGATGGGGCCGGGCTTAGCTCAAGAGTTGCCAACTAGGATTATCAGTAGGATGGAATGGTTATACCTATGTAAATATTCTTTGCACGACACCTTAATTCCAGGACGACGCAATAGATGGCAAGCGAAAAAGACAGTTGGGTATTTTCCTCTGCTGGCTGTGTATTTATTTAACTGTTTTTTTTTGTGTGTGTTTTGCAAGTTGCTTGTTGAAAAATCTAGTTAGTGAATGGGTTGGTTAGTTAATTAGGTGGTTGGTTAATTAGTTGGTGAGTCAATTTGATGGTCGGTTGGTTAGCTAGTTAGTTTATAAGTTGATTAGCTAGTTAGTTTATCAG
>NW_020872927.1:204677-219677 GCF_003789085.1 Penaeus vannamei
CATTTAAATCATACCACTGATCCCTATTGTTCCTTACACAAAGGTCGCCATATTTCACACAATACCAGTCCCTCTCAAAGTATTTGGACAATGTAGATATATAAAAAAATATCCATTTTGTACCCTGCATAGAGTAACGATGTTCTCTTTTTTTTTTCTTCCACTCTGTTTTTTCTCTTTCCTTTTTGCAATTCGTTGTTAAGGCACTTTCTGGTTTTAGAGGAAAATTGGCGACTTTTTTTATTTATTTTTTCTTTCATATAAAGGCCACTGAATCAGAGTGCATGTCGTGAACAAATGAACTTTCGTGGTCTTTCGACATTGTTCAGGAAGGATATTCAGTACCCGGGATTTCCAGCATTCAGCATGAGCTCGTTTAGCTTGATTTTTATGAACTAAATGTATTTCAATCATCAGGAGAGATGTATAAAAGAGTTAGGGTTGATTTGATTATACCGATTAAGCAAACGTCTCTGTAGAACAATCACCCTAACCAAACACTAATCATTATGCACTTCTCCCAGTCAGTCCAAGATCTATTTGTACACTATGTACACTATACAGACGATATAAACCAAACAAGAATATGTAAATGACCTTTATCTCTCGCCAAAAATAGGAACCTTGACATAATGAAAAAGCCTGCAAACAAGGCACCCGTAAATTCTTCCAAAAAGAATCGCAAACCTGCCAAAAGTGTAGCGTCGGCAGCTCCTCAAAAATGATTTGCATCCTGTACAATTTTGCTTCTCCGTAAATTTTCCTTTGTTTTCATTTTCTAAAATTCTTTTAGAATGGGCCGTTTGAAAGGTATCGGATTTTTGGCTTTGGTTCGGTGAATGAGAGATGAAAAGATGTGAGATGAAAAGGTTGAATGGAAAGAGATAGACTGATAGATAGATAGATAGATAGAGATAGATAGATAGATAGATAGAGAGAGAGAGAGAGAGAGAGAGAGAGGAGAGAGAGAGAGAGAGAGAGAGAGAGAGAGAGAGAGAGAGAGAGAGAGGCAGGCAGGCATCCACAGAAAAGGATAGAGAAAGAAAGAAAGAAAGAAAGAAAAAATACAGCACTTTCCCAGAAATAAAAACGAATAAAATGTTTGAGATGTATAAATAAATAGATACATAAGTAAGTAAGAAAGTTAGTAAATAACTAAATAGTAAGTAAGTAGATATAGAAAATATATAAAGAAAATTAATGAATAAATAAATAAATAGATAATAAACACACACACACTCTCTCTCTCTCTCTTTTCAAACACACGCACACACACACACACTCTCTCTCTCTCTTTCAAACACACACGCACACACACACACACACACACCACACACACACACAGGAACCGCACCTTATTCTTGCGGTTGTTGCAGGCGGCCAGGACGGAGGCGGAGGCGTAGGCCTCGGCGCTGATGTCCATCTCGCTCTTCTTCCCTGAGGTGAAGGTCCCGAGCGAGTCGATCTCCGCGTACTCGGGAGCCAGCGACGCCAGGAGGTCTCGGTCTTGGGCGCCGCTGCCGTTGACGACCTTGGCCTCCGGCTTGTCTCCGTCCGAAGGCTTCCACCCGCTCTCCGGCCACAGGTTTTCGCCGCCGTAGAAGTTGGCCAAGTTGCTGGTCTTCGTCACGGAGCCTGGGAGAGAAGGAGGAGGAAGCGGGACGGGTTAGCGTTGTTAGTGTTGGTCCGCCATTAAGGGTGTGTTTACTTTGCTTTGTGTGGGGAGCGGGATAAAGAGCAGGGAGAAGGGAGGAGAAGGAGGGACGGAAGAATGGAGGGAGGGAGGGAGGAAAGGGGAGATTGAATGAGTCTGTGAATAGGAGTGAAAGATAGAGGGGTAGATGGGCGGAGATAAGATGGAAATAGAGAAGAGAGAGAGAGAGAGGAGAAAGAAAATGAGTAAGAAAACTATTTACAACTCTTGAACAAACGCACAATCAAAAAAAAAAAAAAAAAAAAAAAAAAAACAGGAAACCCCATGAAATCATAAGTTGCTTAACAGAGGAAAGTCGTTAAAAACAGAAAATACACACACGCACACATACA
This sequence comes from Penaeus vannamei, assembly GCF_003789085.1. Taxonomy (NCBI): domain Eukaryota; kingdom Metazoa; phylum Arthropoda; class Malacostraca; order Decapoda; family Penaeidae; genus Penaeus; species Penaeus vannamei. The sequence continues at coordinate 206,724 of NW_020872927.1, forward strand.
CACGTATATGTGTGTGTGCCTCCGTCTGTATGTGTGTATGTATAACGATAGGATAAACAAACAGGAAGGTCTTTAGGTTAGAAAGCAACACAATTTTACGTCGCAGTCGACAGCTCACCGCATCCTCGAACGTCGAATGTAGAGGGTTAATTAGACAGTACATTTTTACGAATGAATGCAAATTGCCAGGTATATTAAAAAGTAATTGGATCTGAGAAATTGTTGCATAATGAGGTTTTGATGAGTCTTGGGAAAAAATACATTTAACCCCCCCCCCAAAAAAGGAAAAAATACACCAAAATAAATAAATAAATAAAAAATCCAGGTCTAAAATTACTCTAAATATTTAACGCTTCACGAACTTCTGTCACATGACCAAATGTTCCCGACCTCGTCTTTTATCTGAATGGTAGACCTTTTTCTCGAATGTGAAATGGTGTCCACTCTTTCCGGCATAAAAGTTCGAACAATTTAGTCCCTAACGCAACATCAGAGGTTTCCCTTGAAAAAAGAGGAGAATAAAATCGAGAGTTCACTATCGGAGAATTAAAGAAAAAATACAAAATGAAAAACCGTTGTGAAAACATTTTAAATGGAACATATCTGACAACGCCCACAATATCTTCGTTATGAATGTATATGACGTCAGAGATTGATCACTACTTTGTTTTGATTTATTGTCTAGTGCGAAAAAAGTTCATAGAAATGAGGGATATGTTAAAAAAGAAATCTTTAACAACACGAAGTAAAGTGGTTAACTGTTAACAAGAATTAGATTACTTTCCCGTTAGACGTGCACTTGTCGCTTTGAAAATGGAGAGGGTGAAAGCAGAGGAAAAAGATACACTTTTTCACAGACTTTCACAGTTGAATAGACAGCATGCATCCATACGGAGAGGTACGCGGGCATTAACACACACGAACATACGCTTAAGCAAGCGAAAACACTCATAGGGCTGTACTTCAAAAACATTCGAACGTTCTGGTGCTCCCGGGCGACTCCATATCCTTACTCTGACAGCCAGCGCCACTGCCAGCCTTCGACAATAACCGCTACTATAAAGTGAATCAAAAGAAATTGGCACATATTTTGATGCTTATTGACTTTTTCAGGGAAGCTTTCACTTCAAATTCCAATTTAAAAATTCTTAAAGTACAGCTAATCTTATAAGAAATTTTAATATTGTTGGCTAATCACAGCAATCGTTCACTCACATCCGCAAACACCTTAACACTACCAAACACATTCATAAGTTAACATATACAAGCATACACACTATTTATTATGTCTGCTTTTTGCCCCTTAATCCTTCTCACCTGCCAGTTTTACCATTTATTTCCTTCATTTTAATTGTTAATAGTATTACTATTTACATGTTCATTTGTAGGAATGATAATACATTGTTAAATGATTTATGTTGATGTGAAAATTGTCACCAATTAATCTTCTGTGACACATACCAAATGCCCTCTCTATTAAATTCATGATTCGTGAATTAATTGCATCATGTTTTAGTTCAGAGCCTCTTGTTGGGTTGCTTACATTAGAAGCAAATATTCTATGCACTGAGTCTGCTCTAATGTTGTGCAATAGTCAACGTTTGTAAAAAATCTGCTGTTTTACAGGTCATGAACAAGCACCACATATTATAATTCTAGATTAGGACCACATGCACACTATGTCTTTATAATGCCGATTGCCCCTGTTACACCAGGAAAATTGGCAATACCCTGATATTTTTGACTGATTGTATGGCTCTGTTGTCGGGAAGCATACCTATTGTTGGAAAGTAATATTTCCTTGGTACATATATTGACAGACTCCTGAGTCAAAAGCCTTTTCGGAATCGATGGATGCCATACAAAGGTATTTTCTATATTCGTTATTTTTTCTTGTTTGGTGTGTGGATGTGGTCTGTTGTTGAGAATCCAATGCGGAAGCTAGGTTGTTAGAAACTATTATGTCAGAGATGCGAGTTGTGATGACTTTTGTGAACAGTTTGTAAATAACCGAAAGCTGGCTTATAGATCGGTACTTTTTTTTTTTTTTTTTTTTTTTTTTTTTTTTTAGATCCCTTCTATTATTTTTTTTAGGTATCAAAATAATTGCTGCATTTTCCAGGCTTTCGGAGTTTTGCCGCTGATGAGGTACTTGTTGAAAAAAGTCTATTTTCAGTGTTGCAATTTCCCCTGCATGCATCATCAGGTCTATATTAATTCCGTCTTCTGGTGTTTTCCTTTTCTTCGTACATTTAAGCGCTCTATGTTAGGTACATATCCAATTATCTGAGTTATATAAGTTCCTTTCACGACTTTAGGATGTCATTACCGTTATATGTCGCTTCTCCGTCTGGTTTCTTTATTGCCCATATTTGGCTTTGTAAGGTAACAGTAATGCAGTACTGCTACTTCTCGTATAATACCGGGACAATTCCAGGTCAGTGTCCCTCGGAGATCTGTTCTGCACCTTTTTACCTTCAATACCTGATGCGAGAACCACCTGGCCACCCCCCACATCGTACATCGGACATGTAGTGGTAGCGGCCAAAGCGGATGAGCGGGGGAGTCCAGGTCACGGCACTCGCATACGTGAGAAAACAAGTTCATTTAATGCCATGTAAATTACTATAAAATTCTCATGTATATTTGCACATTTCAGAAATCAAGTAGTTCATATCCAGCAATACTTTACGCTGAACTTTGTCATCACTAATTAGCTGGGGGAAATCATGAACGATACGCTGCTTGTTTGTTTGTTTATTTTCGTCTTAGACCCTAGCTTACAAGTTTACCTTCTTGCACCAGTCACTAAAGTATAAAATAAATCATTGGTGATTTCCCTGTAAAATACATAATGATGGCCGTGACCTTACGTGTAGCAGCGGGGTCCGAACAGGAAGGAGGCGAGACCAGATCTCCCGGTAATGGTACTACCCCAAAAGTACCAGGGGGTATCAGCGCCCTCTACAGGGGTATTGTCTACTCTCGTGGAGACTCGTGAGTGGCTGCAGTCACGGCTCATGACGTCACTAATGACGGCATGACAAGCCACTAGTATGACGTCACTAGCAGACGCCATACAATTTTCGACTTAACTCATAAGTGGTAATTTTATTAGCACGTACGTGGCTAAGCCCACGTACGTTGCACATGCTTACGGGCGGCACCCGCATCTCCATCACGAAGAAAAACATATGAGGATAAAAACTACAAAGGATAATAAATAAAACAATATCGGTGCCCATTTTCCGTTGGGTTCCTTGACTGACTCGTGCCATGGACTTGTCATACCAAAAAAGGGGGGGGGGGGTACCGTGGTAGGACAAAGTGGGCGGATAGTCCACTACAACCCTCCGGGCCCTGGGTCGTATGGTCCGATAGTTCAGCGGACCTACGACCTCCCCATACACATCAGGCCTTCTCATCTCACACCAGGCTAGGGGTTGCTGGGGCTCATAATCGGTATAAATATATACATGAACATCATAACTGGAAAGAGAACATAAGGTCAGCATGGCATATATGTAGGTTACAAGGAGTCACCGAATGATACATTTTAACTTTTGACTGGGCAAGGTGGTCCACAAGTATTACAAACTTAATCTAAAACTTGACAAAACAGAAAAAAATGTAAAAAATTAAAACCATACAATATCAAAAACTAAAAATTAAGAAAAAATAATGCAGAATTCAAGACATTGAAATTAAGATTGCACAAATAAAACATAAAACATGAAAATTAAGAGAACACGAATAAAACAAGAATTCAAAACATTAAAATTAAGAGAACATAAAACTGAATAACATTGAAATTAAGAGAGCACAAGTAAACATAAAACATGAAAATTAAGAACAAAAATTAAAAGACACACTACCGACTCGACAATGAGCGACTGAGCAAGCACACCACAGTACACCTTCAGTCACGCCATCTCATTCATTCCTCCCAAACCTCGTAGTCACTGTAATCATTGTTCGTTTCTGTGCTCATATCTGCACCAGAGTAAAGGAAATGATAAACACTAGGAGACCTGTTCAGGGGTCCCGAATTACTAAATTCGTCTTCCGTCCGGTCATACCCGAAGTCATCAAGCACATGTACAGGTGCTGCTACGTCTGGGGGACGGCCTGGCAACGGACCGTCAACATCTGGGGGATCAGAAGGCAGTCTGTCTCCAACCTCAACATAGTCTAGTTCAGCAGGAGGGAGATACATTTTCAACTGATCTCTGTGCTGCTTCACTATACGATAAGGGGGCTGAAGGTCTTTAACCTCGAATACAACGGGACCTATTTGCTTGATCACTCTACAGGGACCTTGCCATCGGTCCTGTAACGCCCCTCCGGTAAAGTCCCTACGGAGGACGAGCGCACCTTCCTCCGGCTGCCAGGTAGAGCGAACTTTCCGATTGTGCGCCTGTGCATTGGCCTCTCTGGAACGGAGAGAAGCAGCAATGGCAAGCTGCCTGGCCTTAGCCAGCTGTTGCACCCTGAGATTAGTGTCCGTCGTTACTTGGTTGGTGAGTCCCCTGGGAAACAAGGCCATCTTCCCAGTAAGGAGGTAAAGAGGCTGGTCCCCCACCGAGCGATGTATGGCTGAATTTATGGCTAACCTTACGGAGGTCAGATATAGCGGCCACCTCCCTGGTTTATCAGCCACAAGCATAGCAAGGGCATCCTTCACAACCCTGTTTGTCCGTTCAACTAAACCATTTGAACTAGGATGATATGCTATGGTGAACGAACATCGTATCTCCAGCTGTCTACACACTTCCTGCCACTGTTCATTAGCAAACTCGCCCCCATTGTCTGTCATTATCTGTCGGGGTGGTCCAAAAAGGGTTATAAAGTGATCATAAAATCCCCGAAGAACCGTTTCTGCTGTCTTATTCCTGAGTGGAACGAGCTGCAAGTACCTGGAGTGGTGATCCACTATTGACAGAACATATCGATAGCCACCCACGGAAGCTCGGAGATCCATGAGATCTGCGGACACAAGCTCCAATGGGCCACTGGGTGGTGGACGACACTGCATCTCGGCACGTTCACGTGAACCTTTCCTGTGCTGACAAGCTGTACAGTGCTGCACGTACCATTTGCATAGCCGGAACATGTTTGGAAAGAAGTAGCTATTTTGCAAATTGTGGTATGTACGTAGAGCACCAGGGTGAGCTGCAGTAGGATGGTCATGAGCAAGATGTAAGGCTTGCGACTGCAGTGAATGAGGAACACACCTGCCTGATAATTCGATCCGGCAAAGATTTCAGGTGATATAAAACTCCATCATCAAGTTCAAATTCGTGAAGGGATGCTGGCAAGGCCCTTCTAGGAAGTTTCTTACCCTCTAAGAATTCTATGATCTCCTTCCAGAGGTCCTCTTTCAACTGGTACTCTCGTAACAGCAGAGGCGAGAGTGGCAAGGTTGACAGGAGTGTCCGAGTTTACACTATGATTCTCATTAACAGCAAGGGCCTCATCTTGTGAGCATGGCAGAGAGTCTATAAAAGGCCTCGACAGCAAGTCAGGAACATAATTTGATGGACCAGGTTTATATACTAGTTTAAAATCATAAAAACTCAACTCATGGGCAAACCTGCTCATACGAGGCGACTTTGTTTTGCGGGAGAACACATAGGTGAGAGGGCGATGGTCAGTGTATATAGTAAATGGTCTCCCATACACATAAGGGTCGAATACCCGAACAGCCTCTACTACAGCAAGAGCCTCAAGATCTATGGCAGGATATCGAGACTCCGCATCTTTCAACGTCCTCGACCAATATGAAACGGCCTGGGGCTCTCCATATCACTACTGAAGAAGAACTGCGCCGAGAGCTTGTGCAGAAGCATCTGTATGAATTTCAAAATGTCGCTCAAAGTCAGGTAGACGCAAAATGGGAGCTGAAACAAGGGCGTCTTTAAGATTTTTAAAGGCTTTCTCCGCTTCTGGTGACCATGTAAATGACACACCTTTTTTTTGTAAGTTGCGTCAATGGACGGGCAACACTGGCAAAACCCTGTACATGCCGCCGAAAGAACCCACATGCCCCCAGAAAGCGGCGAACCTCACGTACAGATCTGGGACGTTTCATATCATTAATGACCTGAACCTTAATGGGATTGGGTAACACACCATCAGGGCTTACAACAAAACCAAGGAACTCTATCTGGTGTTTGGCAAATAAGCACTTAGCAAGATTAAGTTTCATACCAGCCTCATCTAACAGTGCTAGAGTTTCAGCAAGATTATTTAGATGGCTTTCAAATGTCTTACTGGCCACAACTACATCATCCAGATACGCTAGCGTGTGTCTCCCAAGCACACTTGACAGCACAACATTCATCGTCCTCTGGAATGTAGTTGGGGCCGTGGATAACCCAAAGGGCATTCTTTGAAACTGGAAGAGGCGTGCTCCATCAGTAAAAGCTGTTTTTGGCCTATCTTCCTCAGCTACCTCTATTGCCCAATATGCTGCTCTACTGTCCAGTACGGTATACCAAACATTGCCCGTCAAACTGTCTATGACCTCGTCGATTCGAGGTAAGGGATAACTATCAGCAGCAGTGACATGATTCAAGCCCCGGTAGTCAACACAAAAGCGAACTGTCCCATCCTTTTTCCTTACTAGGACTACCGGAGAGAGCCAGGGTGACGTGGAAGGCTCAATAACCCCTTGCTTAAGCATTGTGTCACACTCTGAACGTATCAGCTCCTTGGTTGCCTGAGGAAGACGCCACTGCCTAACGCACACAGGTTGATCTGTTTTAGTAAAATGTGGTGCTGTATACCAGGCACCTTACCGATAGTTGCTTTGTCCCCAGAGAAGAGTCGAGGAAACTTATTCAAACTTTACCGAGTTCCTCTTGCTGCACAGAAATCTAAGTGACCCAAATCTACCTGTTTACTTGGTGAATCACTACTTTCTACTACATTAATGCCTGATTTATTTGGAGAGAGGACAGAATCATCAGAGCAGGCATCAGAACCACTCAGAGCTGGAGTATCTGGGAAAACAAAATACTCTTCGTCTGAATAACCAAAGTCCTGTGTTGCATAATATTCATCAAGACTATCGAAACTAAAGTTACAGAGCTCGATATCATCATCTGAAGTATCTGAAGGACACTCGGCTACTTGTTCATCTGCTGGCCATACCTTGCAAGATCTAGGGGCCAGTTCATCTGCGTCTATTCAGCAAGGAGTGTACCTGAGTAGTGGCATCAGTGAACTTGGGTTGTGAAAACTCGGCAGCCTCTGGGCTGAAATCTCGTCCTGCATGCCCAGTTGAGGAGGGATGAGTCACTGTATCCTCCTTCACCCTGGGTTCTTTTCCTGTCACATTACCCTCTGCACTAACATCCACCAACTGCTCTGCTCCTACTTGCTCTGCAAAACCTATACAAGTACCCTGTGTCAATTTCCTTTGTTTTGCATCTGGATTTACCACCAAACTGACGTTCTTCTGCCCTGTACAGCAGAGATGGCGAGGAACAATGAACTTTGGGTTTGTTCCCTCCACTAAATTGCCCTAGACTCTGGGAGACCTCTAGCAACAGCAGCACTAACAAACTGCCCTGACTTAGGCTCAATGAACTCTGTCTGAACCACATGAACCGGAGCTATGCGGAGGGTCTGTGTTGCCCTTCTTTCTTTAGCTACTTCTACCACCGAAGGCACAGACACACAGCCCAAACTGTCCTCTCCAGTGTACTTGATTGGGAAATTGACTCCACCTAGCAACAAATAAGCCTTGGAAGATTTGTTACCGGTAAATAACTTCATGTCTAACCTGCGTAGGAAATCCATTCCCATCAGCAAGTCTGGAAAATGAATTTTATCTGCAACACAAACACGATGCAAAGTTTTGATTCACCTATAGTAAAAAGTACATCCATTTCTCCCAGTACTGACATCGCAGCCCCAGCAACGCCCTGAAGAGTCTTACTGCTACGTAATATCTTTGTGTCAGACAAACTAGAGGCCACTGAAGCTTTAAGAATGGTGACTTCGCTACCTGTATCAACAAATGCTGTCAGGACTTTACTATTGACCCGAACCTGGATTGTTGGTCTCCCTTTGGGAGACACGACTTGTGGGCTCACATGAAAAGTTTCCTCTGCCGGCAGGAAGTGGTGTCGTGGCCTGCCGGCGCGACGGAAAGGGACATGCCGCCGCGAAATGACCCTGTTCACCACAGACATAACACAACCCTTGACCCCTCATACACTCTGATGTATTATGGCTACTAACCCTATGATAGGTGCACCACTTCTTAGGGCGCACTGCCTGAAATTGTCGTTGCCTAGGAGAACCCGGCTGACCCCTCTCATTGTCAAAGTTGTGGGAATGGCCTGGGGAACCTGTCTGAGTTGCCTGAGTAGCCTGAACAGAAAAAGGGTTGTCTGAATAAAAATCGAGACCAGGAACACTTTCAGCAGGTAAGGGACGTGTAGTAGGTGGGTAGGTAAAGGTAGAAGACGAGGGAGGTGAGGCCACGGCTGAGATGCCTGGCCGCCACAATGACGGGAAACCTGAGTGGCGAGGGGAAGAGACATTCGTAGACCTGTCCAATCATTCCAGGCACACTGTACCCGCTCAGCCATGGCTCGAGCCGAGGAGAACGTGTGCAAGGAAAGTTGGCGCTGCAACCTTTCTGGCAAGCCAGCCTTGAAAGTCCTCCTAATGAGTCCCTCAGCATCACCTATCTCGTGAGGATAATCCCTCACACCCTGGAACACCGCCATCTCGACCTGCTGATAATAGTCAAGCGGCGTCTGACCTGGAATCATTCTACTCTGTGACAGCATCTCGAAAAAACTTTCACTGGTGCAGGTACCTCTAAATTTCATGCGAAGCTGAGCTTTAAATTCTGTCCACGAAGAAATAAACTCAAACACCGGGGAGAGCAACAAATACTGTGCATATCCCCTGGCCCTAGCTTTAGCAACACGAATAAAATTATTCTGTAGGAGGTCTTGCTAGAGCCTCAATGGTACTAATCCAGGCCTACTTCCTGATTGCGAACCAGAGGCATTGATGCTGGTGTATCCCTTTAAATACTGGGACCTCTTCACGCCCCAAATAAATGGGATGAGGTGTGTGGCTATAATCTGAGGTCGTGGGTAATTGCCCTACAGAATGACAGCATGCATGACGTGCCTGAGGCTGTGGCCTGGGGAGGCATGACTCGCGGGCGTCAGGCCTTCCCGAAGGCCCACTAGCTAACTGTGGAGGTGGGACGCTCCCCCGAGAAAGTTCGGGAGTGGATGCTCCAGAGCGAGGCTCATGCGGAGTCCGTAATTGCCGCATCTCTTCTCGCAGGTGCCGTTCTGTCTTCTAAGGTATCTATCCTATGTAAGGCAGCCTCTAATTGAGCCTGAAGGGCTCCTAATTCCAATGGGGCAGCACCCTGGAGAGGGGCACTGTCATCACCCTCCTGCATGGACGCACCATCGGGAGCCACGTGGCTTCCCTGCACATCATGGACCGGCATAATAGCGACACTGAGCTCAACTGGAGTATTGGCGCGACTGCCCTTCTGACCGCTTTTCTGGCCTGCCCTCGTCCTAGCCATCAGCCTCTTAGAAATACGAACAAGAGACCTTCTCTGAGCGCGGTTACAAGTACTTACTGTTCCCCGAGAATCTTCGCTCAACAAGTCAGCACAGCCACAAGAGACCAAGTCATCTAATAACGTAACACCCGGTACTGTGGAAGACATACGACATAAATATACATGAGAATATGAAACGAATTACACTTCACACTCGTACATCACTATACATATCACTTTACGCATCACTTGTCACTGCACTTTAACACACAGCACCGATTATGACGGTGTCACCACTGAACACAACAATATGCACATTACAACACCATAACACCATATGCTACACAGAGGCAGGGCATCATTCACCATAATACTTTCATTCACTACAAGAAAAAGCAAATACGTATTCACGCCGCTAACACCCACTAATCATACTTTACCATATACACTGTCGCTCATTGTCGCTTCGGCCACAGTTCACGCAAGAACCAGGTGAAAGGCAGGGCTGATCTTCAACACCACAGTATCACAGTATCACGTTGTAGACAGCAGCACATCACAAGCTACGGGTACAAGGGAGAGCAGTATCCCGAGATCTCACAATACATACAAAAATAAAAATGGATGACTTAAGAACATGAATAAATATATATCAATGGCAGGTCAGCTTTTCACATACTAGGGTTAACCAAAGTTATAATGTACCACGTGTTCACTATTACATCATTGCATCAAGATCTAGTCCTCAAGAATTTTACTGGTCATCAGCCTAAAGAATTCGTTTAAAATGATAACAAGTAAAAGCAAACGACTATATAAAATTATCAAAATAAAATTACATGTAAAACTTAGGTAAAACAGGTTTGAAAAAAACGATCTTTCCTAAAACTCGAGATCTTAAAAGTACGTAAAAATACAAAGGAAACGTAAAATTCTGAAAAACTACGACTCTAGGCGTATGGGGAACGTATGTGACTAGTATAATACACGAAACAATATGAAAACCAGCCAATTATCACATACCGCCGCTAGCCACCAAAATCCTGTAAGGTAACAGTAACGCAGTACTGCTACTTCTCGTACAATACCGGGACAATTCTAGGCCAGTGTCCCTCGGAGATCTGTTCACCTTCCTTTTTACCTTCAATCACCACATGCGAGTACCACCTGGCCACCCCCCACGTCGTACATCGGACATGTAGTGGTAGCGGCCAAAGCGGATGAGCGGGGGAGTCCAGGTCACGGCACTCGCATACGTCAGGAAACAAGTTCATTTATGCCATGTAAATTTATAAATTCTCATATTTTATTTCAGAAATTCAATAGTTCATATCCAGCAATACTTTACGCTGAACTTTGTCATCACTAATTAGCTGGGGGAAATCATGAACGATACGCTGCTTGTTTGTTTGTTTATTTTCGTCTTAGACCTAGCTTTACAAGTTTACCCTTCTTGCACCAGTCACTAAGTATAAAATAAATCATTGATTTTTCCCTGTAAAATACATAATGATGGCCGTGACCTTACGTGTAGCAGCGGGGTCCGAACAGGAAGGAGGCGAGACCAGATCTCCCGGTAATGGTACTACCCCAAAAGTACCAGGGGGTATCAGCGCCCTCTACAGGGGTATTGTCTACCCCTCGTGGAGACTCGTGAGTGGCTGCAGTCACGGTCATGACGTCACTAATGACGGCATGACAAGCCACTGTATGACGTCACTAGCAGACGCCATACAATTTTCGACTTAAACTGGGCATAAGTGGTAATTTTATTAGCACGTACGTTGCGCACATGCTTACGGGCGCACCCGCATCTCCATCACCAAAGAAAAGATATGAGGATAAAAACTCTTGACAGAAGGATAAATAAAACAATATCGGTGCCCATTTTCCGTTGGGTTCCTTGACTGACTCGTGCCAAAAAAAGGGGGGGGGGGTACCGTGGTAGGACAAGGGGTGGGCGATAGTCCACTACAGCTTCTAATTCCAAGACTCATTTATATTTTCATACCTGTAAATAAAATCAACGTTTATATATATATATATATATATATATATATATATATATATATATATATATACATACATACATACATATATATATTATATATATATATATATATATATATATATATATTAATTATTTTTTTTTTTTTTTTTTTTTTTTTTTTTTTTAATTTCTCTCCATCCTCCCTTTTTAAATATATAGTCTGTTAGTTCAGCTAATTCTATTTTGTCCTTGACGATATTTTCATGGCCCTATGTCATGAAAACATCGTCAGGTAGGGACAACTTAGAACTAGCATATATATATGTGCGAGTGAGTGAGCGTGGGTGTGTGTGAGTGTGAGCATGCGTATGAGAGTGTGTGTGAGTATTAGTGTGTGTGATTGTGAGTGTGAGAGTGTGTGTATGTGTGTGTGTGTACATGTTCATAAATAGATAGCAATATGAATCAATAATTAAACAAATAAATAAACAAATATATCAATTCATTTTTATATACATAGAAGACAGAGTAAAGAAAGGACAGACATAGAGAAAGGGACAGATAAAAAAAGACACAAAGCACGAAATAGCAGTTGAAACGGCTGCAATTACTGAGTAAGAGCGAACAGCGTGTGTGATTGCTATGCTATGACCCAGATACCTGGCAACGTGCAACCTGCGCAACTCATTAGCATGGAAACGAATTGTGATACATCTGTTTGTGTTTATTGCGAGGACTAATAATGGAAATTGCAGAAGAGCATCAATTTGTTCGGCGGATGTTGTGGACAATGTTGAAACAGTCCCCCATCGTTTATTCGGAAATATACTACCAGAAACGAGTATTTCGCAACAGGCTTTAAGTTTTATACCCTCGTTGTCTATGTCTGTATTCGCTGAACTATCTATTGCAAATCCACTCCGTCTACGGTTTTCGTTAACGATTTTTTTCTATACCACTGTTAACTGAGGATTGTCATTTTGGATTATTGACGATTGGAGATAGTATTTTCCATCTTCAACTTTTATTTCATCCACTCTTCTTACCAACTACTAATTCAGTGAAATTAAACAGAACGAAAAACGATATAGATCAAAATATGTTATCGTATTTTATCAGAGCAGTAGTGTCTTCCGTATTCCCATCATTCTTATCGTTGCGACAGTGTGAATGGGCTTCAGAAAACGGGAAACTGACCAGGAAAAGAGAGGTGAAGAGGATTGTGAAAAATGGAAGTTAGACTAGAGAGAGAGGTAAGTAGGGTTTAGAAAACGGGAAGTTAGTCTGAAAAGTGAGAAAACGGGATAGACCAAGAAGAGGCGAGTGGGATTTAGAAACCGGGAAATCAGACTTGGGAAGACAGTTGTGAAAGAGCTTTAGAAAACGGATAGTTAGGCCAGGAAGAGAGTGG